>JAFMOC010000390.1:12500-50000 GCA_019802505.1 Corydoras sp. C115 | reverse complement strand
AAAATTTGATTTTGTAAGATTTTTTACATTTGAAAAAAGTTTCTAAAGACAAGCGAAATCCATCCATCCATTATCTTCAGCTTTATCCCCATGTCCATCCAGGGGAGAACGTTTCGGGCGCTGGGCAGATACACCCAGGACAGGACACCAATCTATCAATGTACACACACTCACTCACACACACACACTCTATATGGGGCAATTTGGAGAATTCAATTGACCTTGATTCATGTTTTTGGACTGTGGGAGGAAACCCGGAGAACCCGGAGGAAACCCGCACGGCACTGTGCTGCCCAAACTATTTTTTAAAACCCACCCCTATATCATGTTCACTGACTTTATTCTAAATTAATTCAGAGTGTGTGAGTGAGTGTGTGTACAGCGATAGATTGGTGTCCTGTCCTGGGTGTGTCTGCCCAGCACCCGAAACGTTCTCCCCTGGATGGACATGGAGAACCCCCCATGACAAAGTATGACATTTTTATATACACTTTCAACATTTTATTAAATGTTTGGAAAGTGTTAAGTTTTCTGGACGAAAAATACATCCATGCCAGAAATAATCTGAAGCAAGTGTTGTTAGCGCCCCCTAAGTCAATTACAAAAACCACCGAGGTTCTAAAATGACACAAATCTGATCCGTAATTTTGGAAACATATGTTTTGGCAGTGAGCGACGTGGTGGCTTAGTGGTTTAGCATGTTCTCCTCTCAGCTCTGGGGATTCACGGTTCGAATCCCAATCTGTGTGGAGTTTGCATGTTCTCCCCGTGTCCGTGTGGGTTTCCTCCGGGTTCTCTGGTCTCCCACAGTCCAAAAACATGGATCAAGGTCAATTGAGTTCTCCAAATTGCCCCATATAGAGTGTGTGTGTGTGTGTGTGTGTGAGTGAGTGTATGTACAGTGATAGATTGGCGTCCTGTCCTGGGTGTATCTGCCCAGTGCCCAAAACGTTCTCCCCTGGATGTTCTCCCACCCCGCCCCCACACACAACCCTATTAGAGGATAACATTACATCACATTTGCATTTGGTCATTCATTGGACGCTTTTATCCAATGCGACTTGCAAGGTGAGCACAGGGTTCATCACAGCGCCCCCTGGAGCAATGAGGATTAAGGGTCTGAATGATTTGGGGTCATGTCAGGGTCTGTGATTTGAACCCACAACCTTCAGATTGACACCCCAACACCCTAAACACTGAGCTACCATTACCTCGGATAAAGCGGAAGACAATGGATGGATGGAATTTACCTTGACTTTATGATTTTGGACTGTGGGAGGAAACTGGAGAAACCCGAGGAAACCCACGCAGACACGGGGAGAACATGCAAATTCCACCCAGATTATGATTCGAACCTGGAGAGGAGAATATGCTAACCAGTAAGCCACCTTGAAGTTAAACACGTTCTCCTAAATATAAATACATTTTATAAATATTTATGCTACATATCTCCTCTGACACGTGTTATTTAACAGACATTTTAATCAGGCGATATCAAAGGACTCCTGCTTTGGGGCTTGGACGTGGCAACTGACGCCATCAACAAAGATGGCGGTGTTGAGGGCTTGTTGTTATGGAAATGGCGGCTGGTTGATTTTGTGAAACTTTCTTTTTTAAATGTAATAAATTGTAAAGCGACTCGATTATAAATAAGAAGACTCGGCGCGTGCAGAAGCATGGCCTCGTGGGCGGGGTTCTCAGAGGAGGAGCTGCGGAGGCTGCAGCAGAGGGAGCAGGGTGAGCCTTCATTACTTTATTAACATCATTTACCTTCTGTTTATAAAGAACCTCTTCACATGTTTAATACACCCTGTTATTAACTTCACTAACTTTATATCCACTGATCAAATTTTGTGTGTGTGTTTGCGTCTGTCTGTCTGTCTGTCTGTGTGTGTGTGTGTGTGTCTGTCTGTCTGTCTGCGTCTGTCTGTATGTGTGTCTGTCTGTCTGTCTGCGTCTGGCAGTGTGTGTGAGTGTGTCTGTCTGTCAGTGTGTGTGTGTGTGTCTGCGGCTGCATCTGCATCTGTCTGTCAGTGTGTGTGAGTGTGTGTCTGTGTCTGTCTGTCTGTGTGTGTGTGTCTGCCTGTGTGTGTGTGTGAGTCTGTCTGTCTGTCTGTCTGTGTGTCTGTGTCTGTCTGTCAGTGTGTGTGTGTGTGTGTGTGTGTGTGTGTGTGTGTGTGTGTCTGTCTGTGTCTGCATCTGTCTGTCAGTGTGTGTGTCTGTGTCTGTGTGTGTCTGCGTCTGTCTGTCTGTCTGTCTGTGTGTGTGTGAGTCTGTCTGTCTGTCTGTGTGTGTGTCTGAGTCTGTCTGTCTGTCAGTGTTTGTGTGTGTCTGTCTGTCTGTCAGTGTTTGTGTGTGTCTGTCTGTCTGTCAGTGTTTGTGTGTGTCTGTCTGTCTGTCAGTGTGTGTGTGTCTGTCTGTCTGTCAGTGTGTGTGTCTTCGTCAGTGTGTGTGTGTGTGTGTGTGTGTGTCTGCGTCTGTCAGTGTGTGTGTGTCTGTCTGCCTACCTGTCTATCTATCTCTGTGTGTCAGTCTGTCTGTCTGCCAGAGTGTGTGTCTTTCTGTCTATCTATCTGTGTGTGTGTGTGTTTGTCTTTCTGTCTGTCAGTCAGTGTGTGTCTGCCTGTCTATCTATCTCTGTGTGTCTGTCTGTCTGTCAGTTTGTGTCTGTCTGTCTGTCTGCCTGCCTATCTATCTCTGTCTGTCTGTCTGTCAGTGTGTGTGTGTGTGTCTGTCTGTCTGCCTGTCTATCTATCAGTGTGTGTATGTCTGTCTGTCAGTGTGTGTGTGTCTGTCTGTCTGTCTGCCTGCCTATCTATCAGTGTGTGTATGTCTGTCTGTCAGTGTGTGTGTGTCTGTCTGCCTGCCTATCTATCTCTGTGTGTCTGTCTGTCAGTGTTTGTGTATCTGTCTGTCTGCCTGCCTATCTATCTGTGTGTGTGTGTTTGTCTTTCTGTCTGTCAGTCTGTGTGGGTCTATCTGCCTGCCTGTCTATCTATCTTTGTGTGTGTGTCTGTCAGTGTGTGTGTGTGTGTGTGTGTGTCTCCTGCCTGTATATCTATCTTTGTGTGTGTGTCTGTCTGTCTGTGTGTGTGTGTGTGTGTCTGTCTGCCTGTATATCTATCTGTGTGTGTGTCTGCTTGTCTGTCAGTGTGTGTGTGTCTGTCTGCCTGCCTGCCTGTCTATCTATCTGTGTGTGTGTGTGTCTGTCTGTCTGTGTGTGTGTGTGTGTGTGTATGTCTGTCTGCCTGCATGTCTATCTGCCTATCCATCTATCTATCTGTGTGTGTGTGTGTCTGTCTGTCAGTGTGTGTGTGTGCATGTGTCTGTCTGTGTGTGTGACTCTCTGTCTGCCTGCCTGCCTGTCTATCTATCTATCTGTGTGTGTGTCTGTCTGTCTCAGTGTGTATGTGTGTCTGTCTGCCTGCCTGCCTGTCTATCTGTGTGTGTGTGTCTGTCTGTCTCAGTGTGTATGTGTCTGTCTGTGTGTGTGTCTGTCTGCCTGCCTGCCTGTCTATCTATCTGGGTGTGTGTCTGTCTGTCTCAGTGTGTATGTGTCTGTCTGTCTGCCTGTCTATCTGTGTGTGTGTTTCTGTCTGTCTCAGTGTGTATGTGTCTGTCTGTATGTGTGTGTCTGTCTGCCTGCCTGCCTGTCTATCTATCTGTGTGTGTGTGTGTGTGTGTCTGTCCTAGTGTGTATGTGTCTGTCTGTGTGTGTCTGTCTGCCTGCCTGTCTATCTGTGTGTGTCTGTCTGTCTTAGTGTGTATGTGTCTGTCTGTGTGTGTGTCTGTCTGTCTGCCTGCCTGCCTGTCTATCTATCTGTGTGTGTGTGTGTGTGTGTGTGTGTGTGTGTGTGTGTGTGTGTGTGTCTGTCTCAGTGTGTATGTGTCTGTCTGTGTGCGTGTGTGTGTGTCTGCCTGCCTGTCTATCTATCTGTGTGTGTGTCTATGTCTTAGTGTGTATGTGTCTGTCTGTGTGTGTGTGTCTGTCTGTCTGCCTGCCTGCCTGTCTATCTATCTGTGTGTGTGTGTGTGTGTGTGTGTGTGTGTGTGTCTGTCTCAGTGTGTATGTGTCTGTCTGTGTGTGTGTGTCTGTCTGCCTGCCTGCCTGTCTATCTATCTGTGTGTGTGTGTCTGTCCCAGTGTGTATGTCTGTCTGTGTGTGTGTGTGTCTGTCTGCCTGCCTGTCTATCTATCTGTGTGTGTGTGTCTGTCTGTCTCAGTGTGTATGTGTCTGTCTGTGTGTGTGTCTGCCTGTCTGCCTGCCTGCCTGTCTATTTTTCTGTGTGTGTGTGTGTGTATGTGTCTGTCTGTGTGTGTCTGTCTGCCTGCCTGTCTATCTATCTGTGTCTGTCTGTCTGTCTGTCTGTCTGTCTGTCTGTCTGTCTGTCTGTCTGTCTGTCTGTCTTCACTGTGTTATTTACTCGGTGCACATGTTCTGATCAGAATGTTGATGTTTGAGACGTTGAGACATTGTGTCCTTCTCTTTTTCAGTGTGCACTGAGTTTGGTCCACTTTGTGTCTCCACATCAAAAAGCTGCAACAGTATAAATTTGTCCGTGTTTGTTGTTCTATGCTCTGTTCTTCATTAATATCTGATGCGGGTTTTCTTCTCAGATGCGACGTCCACCGCGTCGCTCGGCCGCGGCCGCAGATCGTCCACCAATCGCAGCCGGCAGCAGCTGCAGAGAGAGAGAGCTCTACAGATGGCTGCGCAGCGAAAGGATCATCTGACCTCGGACCAACAGCTACAGCCCGCTCGGCCGACCGTCCCGGCTTCGGACAGAGAACCCGAGCACGTGCTTAAAGACGGGGGACCGGAAAGTGTTCGACCGGCGACGGCCGGCCCGTCTGCAGATCCCGAGCCTGCCACGGTGAAAGAACTGGACACCGAGGAAGTGGAATTGTTAGTAAGTCTAATAAAGGGTCTAAAATCCCCTGCACTAATTAATTAAATTAGCAATTTAAATATAAGCAGGGTGTCGGGAATCGGGGGGGGGGGGGGGTTATAGTGGTGGTGGTGGGGGGGGGGTGATTTTAACAATGTAACTGACCCTTACATGTGTACTGTGTTACAGCTATAACAAGTGACCGTCTGAGTGGCCTAAATTTATAATTAGTTTATTCATTAAATAGTTTAAATAAACTCATTTATTATCTTCCGCTTTATCCTGTTTTAGGGTCGCGGGGGGGGGGGGGTTCCCCATGCCCATCCAGGGGAGAACGTTTCGGGCACTGGGCAGATACACCCAGGACAGGACACCAATCTATCACTGGACACACACTCACTCACACTATATGGGGCAAGTTGGAGAACTCAATTGCCCTTTGATCCAAGTTTTTGGACTGTGGGAGGAAACCGGAGAACCCGGAGGAAACCCACGCAGACATGGGGAGAACATGCAAACTCCACCCAGATGGGGATTCGATCCGGGAATCCCCCGCGCTGAGAGGAGAACATGCCAAACCACTAAGCCACCGTGCCACCCTGCTTGGAATCCATCCATCCATTATCTTCTGCTTTATTCTCTACTAGGCTCACGGGGGAGGGGGGGGCAGGTTCCCCATGCCCATCCAGGGGAGAACGTTTCGGGCGCTGGGCAGATCCACCCAGGACAGGACACCAATCTATCACTGGACACACACTCACTCACACACACACACACACTATATGGGGCAATTTGGAGAACTCAATTGCCCTTTGATCCATGTTTTTGGACTGTGGGAGGAAACCGGATAACCCGGAGGAAACCCACATGGACATGGGGAGAACATGGAAACTCCACCCAGATTGGGATTCGAATCCCCTGCGCTGAGAGGAGAACATGCTAAACCACTAAACCACCACTATTAATTATAAAATTTGCATACATACTCTTTAATTTTCCCCCCCCCCTTTTGTTTCAGACAGGAGAAAAACCGTTTGCAGCACCTCCAGTGGGAGCAGAAAGTGATGGAGGAGAAGAATAAACGGACGAAAGCTCTCCTCGCGAAGACCATTGCTGAGAAGTAGGTGTGGTCCACTGTTCTAAAGACACGGCCGTGTCCTAATGTGAGCTTTAGTTCGTCTAGTTCCCTCTTTCCCAAGAACAAACCCTGCTTCCATCCATCCATTATCTTCTGCTTTATCCTCTATTAGGGTCGCGGGGGGGGGGTTCCCATGTCCATCCAGGGGAGAATGTTTCGGGCGCTGGGCAGATACACCCAGGACAGAACACCAATCTATCACTGTACACACACTCACTCACACACTCTATATGGGGCAATTTGAAACATCCAATGTGCCTTGAATCCATGTTTTTTGGACTGTGGGAGGAAACCCACATGGACACGGGGAGGACATGGAAACAGGAGACCATGCGAAACACTAAGGGGGGCGGGGGGGTTCCCCATGCCCATCCAGGGGAGAATGTTTCGGGCGCTGGGGCAGATACACCCAGGACAGGACGCCAATCTATCACTGTACACACACTCACTCACACACTCTATATGGGGCAATTTGAAACATCCAATGTACCTTGAATCCATGTTTTTTGGACTGTGGGAGGAAACCGGAGAACCCCGAGGAAACCCACATGTCAATCTATCAACCCAATGTCAACCCAACCTATCACTGTACACACACTCACTCACACACACACACACTCAATATGGGGCAATTGACCTTGATCCATGTTTAAGGACTGTGGGAGGAAACCGGAGAACCCGGAGGACACCCACGCGGACACGGGGAGAACATGCAAACTCCACCCAGATTAGGATTCGAACCGGGAATCCCTAGTGCTGAGAGGAGAACAGTTTTTTCCTCCCACAGTCCAAAAACATGGATCAAGGGCAATTGAGTTCTCCAAATTGCCCCATATAGAGTGTGTGTGTACAGTGATAGATTGGTGTCCTGTCCTGGGTGTATCTGCCCAGCGCCCGAAACGTTCTCCCCTGGATGGGCATGTGGAACACACCCCCACCCCGTGACCCTAGTATATAATGGATTGATGGTTTTTTCTTTATTAATCTCACAATGGGAATACATTGGGAAATAAATAACAAAAAAACAGCCCCAGACTCGGGTTCTAAAGGAGCACAGTTTGGGAACCTGAAAAAAACCACCTTAATCAGAGCACATATATACGAACATGGACACCGACATGGTCACATGGTTTTTGGACCGGCTGCCACTTAATGCGGCGCTCAGGCCTGTCTCGCCGGACCGGGAGAGTGAAGCCGTGGAGGCGTGAGGGGTGGGGGTCTGTGTGTTCAGTTCAGTTCAGTCCTGCTCCATCAACATGTACCAGCTCAACAATTCCAACTTACTATTTGTTCGTCGTACTCGATTAAAGACTCCGGGGGATCAAGCATTCGAGGTTGTTGCCCCCAAACTGTGGAACTCTTTGCCCCTTTTTTAAGATTGGTGGACTCTGCGGACTCTTTTAAAAAACATTTAAAGGCTTACCTGTTTAAACAAGCATTTGGGCAAATGGGCTAGCCAGTAGTCTTGGTTGTTGTGTTGTTATGTTTTTATGTTTTAGGTTGTGTAAATTGTGCTTTTGTTGTGTTTATTCTCTTTTATTTTTTATGTTTTATCCTTTTGTAAAGCACTTTGTGGCCTGTGCCTAAGAAAAGTGCTATATAAATAAAGTTACTTACTTACTGGGCGGCACGGTGGCTTAGTGGTTAGCACGTTCGCCTCTCAGCGCTAGGGATTCCCGGAGCTTCCATGTTCTCCCCGTGTCTGCGTGGGTTTCCTCCGGGTTCTCTGGTTTCCTCTCACAGTCCAAAAACATGGATCAAGGTCAATTGAATTCTCAAAATTGCCCCAAATAGAGAGTGTCTGTGTGAGTGAGTGTGTGCCCAGTGATGGATCTGCCCAGCGCCCGAGACGTTCTCCCCTGGATGGGAATGGGGAACCCCCCCGCGACCCTAATAGTGGATAAAGCGGGAGATAATGAATGAATGAATACTTACTTACTTACTTCTCAGATGTCACACATAAGAACAGTTCTTAGGTCTCAGCACTCCATAGCGCCGGTTCTTTCTGCGGGAGGTTTTGTTATCATGGAGGGAAACGAATTCTTAATCATAAAACAAAATCCAAACATCTTCATCTCACAGATCCAAACAGACTCAGGCTGAAGCGGTGAAGTTGAAAAAGATCCAGGGGGCGCTCCAGGCTCTGGACAACTCTGTCTCGAATGACATCGGCATCCTGAGGGGGCTGATTGAGCAAGCCAGCATGGACTACTCGTCAGCGTGGTAATTAGCTCTTCTAGTAAAATATATTAATTAATTAAAATAAGTGGCATGGTGGCTTAGTGGTTTAGCATGTTCTCCTTTCAGCGCTAGGGATTCCCGGTTCGAATCCCCATCTGGGTGGAGTTTGCATGTTCTCCCCGTGTCCGCGTGGGTTTCCTCCGGGTTCTCCGTTTCCTCCCACAGTCCAAAAACATGGATCGAGTCAATTGAATTCTACAAATTGCCCCATATAGAGTGTGTGTGTGTGTGTGTGTGTGAGTGAGTGTGTGTACAGTGATAGATTGGTGTCCTGTCCTGGGTGTATCTGCCCAGCGCCCAAAACGTTCTCCCTTGGATGGGCGTGGGGAACCCCCCCCCCCCCACTTTAATATAGGATAAAGCGGAAGATAATGGATGGATGAACAATAACAGATTGTGAAGACAATTCCTCCTTCATTAGTTCAACTGTCCCTCTTAAGTTCCAATGAACTTGTTGAGATTAGTTTTCTAAAATGCTTTTGATGCACGGAGGAAATCGAAGACATGACACAGTGCATACTCTATAAACTCACACGGCTCTTTATTCAAATGTTTTATTGAATAATTTATTATTTATAATAATTTATTCAATAATCTAAGATTTTATTTCTTCATATTGTGCTTAATACTAATTTTGACATGTTCATCCTGATGTTCCTTTCACCCGAATTGGATGATGTCACTTACTATTGCCTTTCTTAGTGTCTTCACTTGTTTTTTATATATATATATACAGTTGTGATCAAATTTATTCAACCCCCAATGCTGCGAAGGGTTTTATGGAATTCAGTGCACATTTGTAATTGTGTTCGTAATGAAATCTTACAAGGACTTGTTAAAGAACTAAATGCAACTAAGATAGCATCAATTGTTTTTGTCATAAAGTATTAAATGGCCTTTTTGTGATTTCTTCATTGACACAATTATTCAACCCCTTTACAACTACCACTCATAAGAACAGAGGTTCATTCCAGTGTTTTCAATCAGGTATTGAAAACACCTGTGGATGTCAACGAGCAGCAATCAAGCATGATAAGCACCAATTAGGCAGATTTAAAAGGACTGTGATACTCAGCTCCTTCTAGACATCTACTGGTGTGTTTACAAGCATGGTGAAGGCAAGAGAATGGTCTCAGAAGACAAGAGAAGAGGTTATTGCTCTTCACAAGAATGGCAATGGATCTAAAAAGATTGCGAAGTTGTTAAATATTCCAAGAGACACTATCGGAAGTATCATTCGCAAGTTCAAGTTAAAGGGCACAGTGGAAACGTTACCTGGTCGTGGCAGAAAGAAGATCCTGACCGCGACTGCTGTGCGCTACCTGAAGCGTAATGTGGAGAAAAATCCCCGCGTGACTGCTAAGGAACTGAAAAAAGACCTGTCAGATGTGGGCACTGAAGTTTCAGCTCAGACAATAAGGCGCGCACTGCATAACGAAGACCTCCATGCCAGAACTCCCAGGCGCACCCCCTTGCTGACTCCAAAGAACAAGAAAAGTCGACTGCAGTATGCCAAAAGTCATGTGGACAAGCCACAAAGGTTTTGGGACAGTGTACTGTGGTCAGATGAAACTAAATTAGAACTGTTTGGGACAATGGACCAGCGCTATGTTTGGAGGAGGAAGAACCAGGCTTATGAACAAAAGAACACCTTGCCTACTGTGAAGCATGGCGGGGGGTCAATTATGCTTTGGGGCTGTTTTGCTTCTAATGGTACAGGAAAGCTTCAACGTGTGCAGGGTACCATGAATTCCCTTCAGTACCAGGAGATCTTGGAGGAAAATGTGATGGAGTCAGTCGCAAACCTGCGGCTTGGGAGACGTTGGACCTTCCAACAGGACAATGATCCGAAGCACACATCCAAGTCCACTAGAGCATGGTTGAACATGAAAGGCTGGAACATTCTAGAGTGGCCATCGCAATCACCAGACTTAAATCCAATTGAGAACCTCTGGTGGGACCTAAAGAAGGCAGTTGCAGTGCGCAAGCCTAAGAATGTGACTGAACTGGAGGCTTTTGCCCATGAAGAATGGGCTAAGATACCCATAGGTCGCTGCAAGACACTTGTGTCAAGCTATGCTTCACGCTTGAAAGCTGTCATAACTGGAAAAGGATGTTGTACTAAGTACTAAAAAATAATGTCACTAGGGGGTTGAATGAAACTGATAATGATGTGAGCACAGTAAAGACATTTGTGGTTATTCCATCATAAATATTATGTTATATTTGTCTAATTTATAAGTGCCTCTTTGATATAATTGTAAATAAGATGACTGAAATGATCCAAATGAATGTCAAACTGGCCAAAACACTTTATTTCAGTGGGGGTTGAATAAATTTGATCACAACTGTGTGTGTATATATATATATATATATATATATATATATATATATATATATATATTATATAGTGTGTGTGTGTGTGTGTGTGTGGGCGGCATGGTGGCTTAGTGGTTTAGCACATTCTCCTCTCAGCACTAGGGATTCCTGGTTCGAATCCCCATCTGGGTGAAGTTTGCATGTTCTCCCTGTGTCCGCATGTGTTTCCTCTGGGTTCTCCGGTTTCCTCCCACAGTCCAAAAACATGGATCAAGTCAATTGAATTCTCCAAATTGCCCCATGTAGAGTGTGTGTGTGTGTGTGTGTGAGTGAGTGTGTGTACAGTGATAGATTGGTGTCCTGTCCTGGGTGTATCTGCCCAGCGCCCTCAATGTTCTCCCCTGGATGGGCATGGGGAACCCCCATATATATATATATATATACATATATAAGGACCTAGACCTTTGGACCTGGGTCTTTTTGCTGTAATATGTCACAGCCGGGCGGCACGGTGGCTTAGTGGTTAGCACGTTGGCCTCTCAGCGCTAGGGATTCCCGGTTCGAATCCCCTTCTGGGTGGAGTTTCCATGTTCTCCCCGTGTCTGCGTGGGTTTCCTCCGGGATCTCCGGTTTCCTCCCACAGTCCAAAAACATGGATCAAGTCAATTGAGTTCTCCAAATTGCCCCATATAGAGTGTGTCTGTTTGAGTGAGTGTGTGTCCAGTGATGGATTGGCACCCTGTCCTGGGTGTATCTACCCAGCGCCCGAAACGTTCTCCCCTGGATGGACATGGGGAACCCCCTCGCGACCCTAATAGAGGATAAAGCAGAAGATAATGAATGAATGAATGTCACAGCCGCTCTGCCGCAGGGTCCTTCACCAACTATCTATTTTATTTGTTTTTAGTTATTCCTATAACGCAGTTGTAAATGTACTCGGACCAAAAAAAAGTTGCATTCTGCCGAATCGTCACGTTTTTGGTCACAGGAAGCGCATGGAAAAGGCGGAGGCGGAGTATGTGGCGGCCAAGCTGGACCTCCACAGAAAGACGGAGGCTAAAGAACGTCTGACGGAGCATCTCTCCGCCATCATCCAGCAGAACGAGATGCGCAAGGCTCGGAAGCTGGAGGAGCTGATGCTGCAGCTGGAGCTGCATACCGGGGAGGTTCTGCAGAGTGTTCTGGAGGAGCAGTGTGACGGGGGAGGGGCAGGCCCCCCCACCACAGAGAGTAAAAATAACAGCGCTGATAATCACGAAGACAATAAGACGACGGAACCGGAGACGAGCAACGAACAGGACAAAGAACTGATTACAGGCAAAGAGGGAGGAACCAGCTAACCTTCATCAGCCCACACACACGCACACATTTATTAATATATATATATACACACCCCGGCGGCATGGTGGCTTAGTGATTTGGCATGTTCTCCTCTCAGCACTAGGGATTCCCGGTTCGAATTCCCATCTGGGTGGAGTTTCCATGTTCTCCCCGTGTCCGCGTGGGTTTCCTCCGGGTTCTCCGGTTTCCTCCCACAGTCCAAAAACATGGATCAAGTTAATTGAGTTCTCCAAATTGCCCCATATAGAGTGTGTGTGTAAGTGAGTGTGTGCCCAGCGATGGATTGGCGCCCTGTCCTGGGTGTATCTGCCCGGCGCCCGAGACGTTCTCCCCTGGATGGGCATGGGGAACCCCACTGCGACCCTAATAGAGGATAAAGCGGGAGATAATGAATGAATATACACCCCGAAAAAAGTCTCCACCCTGATTAAACTAAACACATTAAATTGCCGAATTGTATAATTACTGCATGGGTGATTCATAATTACTGAAGGGGGATATAACCCTAACTGATCTAGTGAGAAGCTTCTCATTTGGGAAACAACCATCTGGAAAAGATCTGTTAATCTGTTTCAGAAGGCTCACATTATTTATTAGAACACATTTTAACGGATACCGAAAGTCCTAAAATCAGTTTAAGAACTCTTATACCCAATAAGGTATCTAATAAGACTGAATACCACCCACTATCAAACCAAAACGTCCAAGTACCACCTCTGCTTTTCATCACGGATCGACATGTGGCGAACATCAGTTAGGTGTGAGTGGATATTAAAGCAATAAGGTACGAGAGGGCGTGGCATTATTCTGAATAAATCACATACAGAGGTGTAGTGGAGTGCAGTCCCACCTCTTTCCCTTGATTTATTCACAGTACACGACCTCATGTGTCTTGTTGCTTTAATAAAACACTTACAAACACACTATAATAAAAAAACAACAAGGTTTGATTCAGAAATGTGCTTATTAAAAGCAAAATCATTAATAATCCAGACTTAAGCAACATATATTTTTTTAAATAAACACTAATCGCTGAGTAAAAGGTTTCCGGTTTCTTGGGGGAATGAATGTTGTGACATTGCAGGAGCTTGTGGGAACGTCACAACGAATGTGTACTGTAATCAACACTAAAGGACAAATTATTATGAGAGTGTGAGGGATATCTTTTTTTGGCCTGACAGAGTTTGTGTATCTATTATTTTTATCTTTTGTGATATATATATATATTTATATATATATATATATATATATATATATATATATATATATATATATATATATATATATATATATATTTATATCTATGATATAATGATATAATACACATATATATATGTATATATATATATATATATATATATATATATATATATATATATATATATATACACACACACACAAAACACAGTATAATATATAATACATTCATATACACACAAACACGTGTGTGTGTGTGTGTGTGTGCGTGTGTATATATATATATATATATATATATATATATATATATATATATATATATATATATATATATGTGTGTGTAGTGTGTACTGTGTGCATATATACGTATGTGTATATATGTATATATATATACTCTATATATATGTATGTGTGTGTGTATATATATATATATATATATATATATATATATATATATATATATATATATATATATATATATAATGTAAAACGTCTTTACTTATAGCCGAGTATCAATCAGAAGTACTGTTTTCAAACTTTCTTAAGTTCTTTTTACTTATAACTCAAGATTACTCAACTTTTTATATCTTGTATTTTATTAGTAAACAGAGGTGGTGCGGAATGTCTGGACTCTAAAACGCTGTGGTCTTCATGCGTGCTTTGCTTTATGTATTATTTATAAATCTGGGTGATGTATTTATGAAGCGGTAAGGAGATCTGCTGTAATTTATGGAGATTTATTCCGAATGCAGCAGAGCGACTTTAAAGGATGTCTTTCTTACCTTTTGCTTTTGACAGGAGGTTATTATGTCAGGCACATGAAAGTTCAAATGCAATGTCCCGCAAAAGAGTCTGCGTTTGCCAAATCTGTCCACGTTGGGAATTGTTTACATTATATTTTTACAAAAAAAATCTATGGGTTTATGTAATCTACATGTTAATTAGAATATTAAATAAACACAAAAACATATTTAGTGTTTGGAGTTATATATTTTTTTTTCTTTTTGATTTTGAAGGGTTTGGGGAACACTTACCTTGTTGCTGTCCGTTTCACCTTTTAACTCTTTAGCCTCGTTGCAATCTTATTAAGTCTGGACGTGTGTGTCAGACAGACCATAAATTCAGGTTTTAATAAGTGGGCAGCTGTGTGTGAAGGTAAAAAGCATCAGAAGATGAATTACACAATGATCTGGAATTTGTTACATACTGTTTCATACATATGTTCATTTCAGATTTTCTGCTTTCACGTCTGGTCGTCATGAACATTAAAAAAAAAACAAAAAGAAAAGAAAAAAATCACTGACTGACGTCATCTGAACAAAAGTTTAATGCATTTAAAAACTTTAGAAATGTCATTTTGAGTGGAGTTGCTTTGGTTTGATTAATAATGGTTTTAATGAACTGGTTAACTGGTTTTCTGCTTGTCCTTTCCGTTTGCTGATTCTCTGCATTATTGATTGATGTTAGAAGTGAAAAGACGAGCCTCTCAAATGTTCCGCCGACGTTTCTGCTCTACAGATTAAAATAAGAATAAAGAAAATAAAATCTGAACGTTTTAGTGTTGTAGAGAGACTGACAGACGGACTGAGAGACAGACAGACAGAATGAGAGACAGACTGACAGAATGAGAGACAGACTGACAGAATGAGAGACCGACAAACTGAGAGACAGACTGACAGAATGAGAGACAGACTGACAGAATGAGAGACAGACTGACTAACAGACACAATGAGAGACCAACAAACTGAGAGACTGACTGATTGACAGACAGAGAGAGACAGACTAAGACTGACAGACTGACTGAGAGACTAAGAGACAGACAGAATGAGAGACCGACAGACAGACTGACAGACAGACTGACTGAGAGACAAACTAAGAGACAGACAGACATTCTAAGAGACTGACAGACAGACAGACTGAGAGACGAACTAAGAGACAGACAGACAGACTGATAGAGTAAAAGACAGACTGACAGACTGACTAAGAGACTGACAGACAGACTGAGAGACTAAGAGACTGACAGACAGACAGAATGAGAGACCAACAAACTGAGAGACAGACTGACTGACAGACAGACAGACTAAGAGACTGACAGACAGACTGACTGAGAGACAGACTGACTGACTGAGAGACGAGCTAAGAGACAGACAGACTGACAGACAGACTAAGAGACAGACAGACTGATAGGGTAAAAGAATGACAAACAAACAGACAAGGAGACTGAGAGACAACCCGAGAGACTGACAGAAAAACAGAATGACAGACATCCAGACAGACAGTGGTGTGTTTTGTTGATAAGCAGGTGGTTATGGGTAGAGGTGGTGGTTGTGGTGGTGGTGGTGTGTTATGCGTGTGCAGTGCAGGTCACATGATGCTGGTTCCGCTCTCTGATTGGTGTCAGACTGCTCAGCTCAGACAGGTTAAAACCCGGCAACCTGAGAACTCTGTGTACAGAATAAAGAGATCAACCAGCAGCATGCTCTAATTCAGAGTCCTGTGTTCATTCATCCATCCATTATCTTCCGCTTTATCTAAAAATAATCTATATATCTAAAAATAATAAATAAAAATAAATAAAAAAAAAACATTTATAAAAATTAAAAAAATTAAATTAAAAAAATAAAAAATGTAAAAAAATTTTTTTAAATAAATAAAAACTGTACACACACTCACACAAACAGACTCTACATGGGGCAATTTGGAAAACTCAATTGACCTTGATCCATGTTTTTGGAATGTGGGAGGAAACCGGAGAACCCGGAGGAAACCCACACGGACACGAGGAGAACATGGAAACGCCACCCAGATGGGGATTCGAACCGGGAATCCCTAGTGCTGAGAGGAGAACATGCTAAACAATAAGCCACCGTGCCGCAGAGTTCTGTGTTAATAACGATAATAAATAATGATCTCAAAGTGCTAATTAAAACACTGTGACTCTACATTACACATGAATAAATAAACATGTCATTATCATTCATTCATCATCTCCCATTTAATCCTCTACATGGGGTTGGGGTTCCCCATGCCCATCCAGGGGAGAACGTTTCGGGCGCTGGGCAGATACACAGGACAGGATGCAAATCTATCACTGTACACACACTCACTCACACTATATGGGACAATTATGAGCATTCAATTGGCCTTGAATCCATGTTTTTGGACTGTGGGAGGAAACCGGAGAACACATGTAGACACAGGGAGAACATGCAAAACTCCACCCAGATCAGGATTGGAACCTGGATCCCCAGCGCTGAGAGGAGAACATGCTAAACCACTTCGTCACCTCGTTTTATTATTTCTGCCAAAGAGTAACTCAAAATTAGACGTAATTTTTTTTTTTCTTAAGATAGGAAGACAAACAAGAGCTGGATGTAAAAAACAAATACTAAAAAGAAATATTTTAAAAAATGGCGGCACGGCGTCTTAGTGGTTTAGCATGTTCTCCTCTCAGCACTAGGCATTCCCGTTTCGAATCCCCATCTGGGTGGAGTTTGCATGTTCTCCCCGTGTCCGCGTGGGTTTCCTCCGGGTTCTCCGGTTTCCTCCCACAGTCCAAAAACATGGATCAAGTCAATTGAGTTCTCCAAATTGCCCCATATAGAGTGAGTGTGTGCCCAGCGATGGATTGGTGTCCTGTCCTGGGTCTATCTGCCCAGCGCCCGAAACGTTCTCCCCTGGATGGGCATGGAGAACCCCCCCTCACCCACCGCGACCCTAATAGAGGATAAAGTGGAAGATAATGGATGGATGGATGGAATATTAACTAAACAAGATAAAGTAAAACTCTAAATTAAAGCAACATCAGCGGCACGGTGGCTTAGTGGTTAAGCATGTTCTCCTCTCAGCACTAGGGATTCCCGGTTTGAATCCGCATCTGGGTGGAGTTTGCTAATTCTCCCCGTGTCTGCTTGGCTTTCCTCCGGGTTCTCCGGTTTCCTCCCACAGTCCAAAAACATGGATTCGAGGTCAATTGAGTTTTCCAAATTGGCCCATAAAGATTGTGTTTGTGTGCGTGTCTGTGTGAGGTGAGTGAGTGTGTGCCAGGCGATAGATTGCCCCCCTGTCCTGGGTGTATCTGCGCAGCGCCCGAAACGTTCTCCCCTGGATGGACATGGGGAACCCCCCCCCCTTCTCCTCGACCCTTATAAAGGATAAAGCAGAAGATAATGAATGAATGAATACAGCAACATCAAAGCCTCTCTGCGTTTGATGTATAAATAAATGAACAGAGGGTGGATTTCCCGAAAGCGAACGTTCTTAGTGAGTTACGAACAACTTTAAGAACATCGTAACTTTAAGAACGCGAATTTCACGGCGCTTTCCCAAAAGCCTTCTTAAGTCTCCTAGACTAAGAGAGACTTTTAATTCGTTCTTTGTAGACTCCGCCCCTCAGTCGAAAGGCACCGAACTGAATCACAGATTACCACACAATCTCTCATTATAATGCACAAAAATAAACAATTAATTTGGAAAATTCATTCATTCATTATCTCCCGCTTTATCCTCTATTAGGATCGGGGGGGGGGGGGGGGGGGGGGGGGGGTCCCCATGCCCATCCAGGGGAGAACGTTTCGGGTGCTGGGCAGATACACCCAGGACAGGGCGCCAATCCGTCGCTGGGCACACACTCACTCACACAGACACACTCTATATGGGGCAATTTGGAGAATTCAATTGACTTGATCCATGTTTTTGGACTGTGGGAGGAAACCGGAGAACCCGGAGGAAACTCACACGGACAAGGGGAGAACATGGAAACTCCACCCAGATGGGGATTCGAACCGGGAATCCCTAGCACTGAGAGGCGAACGTGCTAACCACTAAACCACCGTGCCGCCTACATTTATTTATTTATTTATTTATTTATTTATATATCCCCATCTTGGTGGAGTTTCCATGTACTACCCATGTCCATGTGGGTTTCCTCTGGTTTCCTCCCACAGTCCAAAAAATATGGATCAAGTCAATTGAGTTCTCCAAATTGCCCCATATAGAGTGTGTTTGTGTGAGTGAGTGGGTGCCCAGCGATGGATTGGTGTCCTGTCCTGGGTGTACCAGCGCCCGAGTTCTCCCCTGGATGGGCATGTATATATGTATGTATATATATATATATATATATATATATATATATATATATATATATATATATATATATATATATATATATATATATTGCCCAGCGATGGATTGGCGTCCTGTCCTGGGTGTATCTGCCCAGCGCCCGAGACGTTCTCCCCTGGATAGGCATGGGGAACCCCACCGCGACACTAATAGAGGATAAAGTGGGAGATAATGAATGAATGAATATATATATATATATATATATATATTAGTGGTTAGCACGTTCTCCTCTCAGCACTGGGGATTCCCGGTTCGAATCCCCATCTAGGTGGAGTTTCCATGTTCTCCCCATGTCTGTGTGGGTTTCCTCCGGATTCTCCGGTTTCCTCCCACAGTCCAAAAACATGGATCAAGTCAATTGAATTCTCAAAAATTGCCCCATATAGAGTGTGTCTGTGTGAGTGAGTGTGTGCCCAGTGATGGATTGGCGCCCTGTCCTGGGTGTATCTGCCCAGCGCCCGAAACGTTCTCCCCTGGATGGGCATGGGGAACCCCACCGCGACCCTAATAGAGGATAAAGCGGATAAAGATAGTGAATGAATGAATGAATGAATATATATATATATATATATATATATATATATATATATATATATATATATATATATATATATATATATATATATATATATATATATGCGATTTAAATCTGGAAACTTAGATATCTATAAAATAATGATAATGTATAAAATAATACGTGACTAAATTACCGAATTCCAGGTGATAATATTAGTGCTTATTTTATTTCTGTGCGATTTAAATAAACAATTCCGAACTTCTTAGTGAGTTACGAGTGGGTCTGAGTTCTCGTAAGTTACGAGCGATTTTAGAACGACTTAAGTTACGCATGCATTCGGGAAAGGCTCGTAAATTTAAGAACGTGCTTAAGTACGAAGTTACGAAGTTAACGCTACGACACTTTTGGGAAATCCAGCCCAGATTTGTATTTGAATAATAATATTTGGTTGAATAAAGATGAACGGAGCTGAAGGGAAGCCATTCTCTTGCTTCTCCTGCAGAACAGGAGCTCATTAAAGCCGGGCTTAATGTCGGGCTAAGGTTTCAGAGAAGGCTCTGAGCTCACACTGCTGATTAGAGCAGCTTCAGATTCTCTGCCATGTCCGCCTTCGTTTCCCTAATTACCTTTAACCAGCTCGATGTGTTGACTCTGCCTTCCGTGCCCCCTAATTACACAGACTGGGGACTTCGAGCCCAGCCTTTGACCTTTTTACATAAATATATTACTGCATTATTACTCAGGCTAAAACAATCCAATCATACTCACATACTCTATAATTAATATTTTGCGTAGTATTCAATACCCCCTTACACCAGTCTCCGACATCTACTGTTATAAAGTGTTTATGTATTGTAAGCATAGTGTCTCGTTGAGACCCAAATAAAAACTATTCAGTAGCTCTAAAAAATCAATGTTTTTATTTATTAACAGCCACCGACTTCACTCTCTTCATCTCGATCTCGTAATCTTGTTAATACCAAACTCTCTTTTCTTTATTATACTGATATAGTTTCTGTGATTAAAAAACTATAGTAATTTTAGTTGAAACGGCTGCTCCTCATTAATTCGAAAGGGTTTTATTGTGTTCTAAAATGAACGAACAAAATGGACATTACACCTGCAAAAGCCAGAAAGAACATTCTCATGTGCACTCTCAATAGGAGAGCAAGAAGGCAACCAAACCTATAATATAGATATATAGATAATAATATAGATATATAATATAGATACATATAGATCGATCGATAGATAGATATAGATATAGCTATATATAGTCATCTTTTATATATATATATATATATATATATATATATATATATATATATATATATATATATATATATATATATATATATATATATATATGCATCAGAATTTTGCAATAACGTCTTTAAACTAAACCTTTACATAAAAACCTTTTTTTTTCTAAGTCAGTATTATCTGTGAGTGTCTTCACGATGGTCACTCTATTTCGTTTTGTAGCATTTGTTATAAATTATATATGAATGAATAAAAAATGATCGCAGAATGCGCACTTCATTTAAAATAAATTTAAATTTTATGTAAAGAACTTTGGATAGATTTTTATACATATCTTCCCTAAATACAAAAGTAGAGTTTTGTTATTATCTACGAAAATGTTCTATTAAAATTCTACTAATTATGTGGTATAGGATTTTATTGTATTTTATTGATTCATGTATTAATTTTGTAAGGTTGTAAAATCGCTTTAAAATGCAAACAATTAAATACGAATGAAAATAACAATATACAACAACAATATAATAATAACAACTGATTGAACCTGGTGTAACGTTTTACAAAAAAAAAAATATTTGAAGAATTTTCTTTAAGGACAGAAAACCAATGAGCAGCAGTTTGGCTTTTATAAACAATTCCGTCATACTCATTTCCTCACATGTTAAAATAAAGATAATAAATTACAACTAATAATAATAACACCATTAAAACAACAACAACAACAATAATAATAATAATAATAATAATAATAATAATAATAATAATAATAATAATAATAACCCACGTAAACGAAAATTACATCGGATTTTGTAAAAAAGTTCTAGAATGCTTAACTTTTCTAAAAATGTACAACTCTAACACGACATTAGAGTCAATTAGTAACATGACTAATTGTCTGTTATTCGCCTATTAATTAAAGGCAATTGTTCGTTGCTGCACCTGTTGGTCGATGAGGCGAAAAGCACGGTCGATTCGGTTGTAAAAACGCTCGGAATTGATCTGTTTTAATTGCTTCTCTGTTTTATAATTGTGATAAATTCCATAGGCTCCCGGAACGGTAGCTGTTTGTGAATAAACTGCAAATTATTATGATAGTAGGTAGCTACATTATTTTTAATTATTTTTTAATTTTTAATTTGATTTAATTTGTTATATATGATGGTGGAACGATCTTCCCAACTCTGTCCGTAAGGCAGAATCACTAAGCAGTTTTAAGAAACTACTGAAGACGCATCTCTTTAACAAATACCTGTTGTAATAAAAAATAAAAATGGGGGGGGGGGGGCGCAGCATCAAATAACAATCAGGTTTGATGAATTTACAGTATAGTTGGTTTTCTGCATAACTTCTGACTTGTGATGTTCTCATTTGTAAGTCGCTTTGGATAATAAAATAAAGCGTCTGCTAAATGACTAAATGTAAACGTAAATGTAAATGTTATATCATTTTGTGCTGTTCACTTGTGGTGTTCTCATTTGGATAAAAGCGTCTGCTAAATGACTCAATGTAAACGTAAATGTAAATGCTATATCAATTTAATTGACTGCACTCTTAGAAAACAATTTAAAACACAATTTAAAACACTGCATATCAGTATATTTTTTTATTATTATTGGTTTTTAAAACGAGCAAATGAGGAATTATTCTAAGCTCAACGCACACTTTATTTCTCGTAAATAAAATGGTAAAATGGTGGAAAATCCAGTGACATAGTAAAAACCAATAGAATTGTTTGTATTCCTTGTGCGTGGCTGTAGGCAGAAGAATGGATCGTTCGTTTCAGAGAGAGAGAGGCTGACGGTGAGGAAGGCGGCGGGGATCCGGCGGCGGGGCTGGCGGCTTCAGGAACGCGCAAGAACGTCGAGGGAACGCTGAGAGAACCAACGATCAAAAAAAAACGCGCTCTGTCCCAACGGCGGCTTCATTAAATACATGGAAAGAACGAAAGCGGCACATCTGGTTTCAATCTGCTTCCCTTTGATGGCATCAAGTGTTCGTTGCCCCCCCCCCACACACCCCACCCCGTCCCCCGTCCCCCCAACCTCCAGATCTGGAGACTGGAAAACCTAAAGTGATGTGTGAGGCAGGGAGAAGTATAGGCTTCAGCCTAAAAAGGCCTCGTACCTGCCAAAAGCCGCACAACAGGAGTTTAAAGTAACCTAGTTTTAAGACCTCAGACGTGGAGCAGACAGATTTGTTAAAAACAAGAAAGAGGAGAGACGTGGTATTCAAATAAAATAATAAATAAAATAAAATAAAATAAAATAGAGCCTGAATTAAAACATCCAAGAAAAGTCTGAGCCGACTTTTCTTGGATGTTTTAATCCAGGCTTTATTTTATTTTATTTAAAAAAATTTTTTTATAATAATATTATCATTATTATTATTATTGCGGCACGGTGGCATGTTCTCCTCTCAGCACTAGGGATTCCCGGTTCGAATCCCCATCTGGGTGGAGTTTCCATCTTCTCCCCGTGGCCGCGTGGGTTTCCTCCAGGTTCTCCGGTTTCCTCCCACAGTCCAAAAACATGGATTCAAGGCAATTTGAATTCTCCAAATTGCCCCATATAGAGTGTGTGTGTGTGTGTGTGTGAGTGAGTGTGTGTACAGTGATAGATTGCCGTCCTGTCCTGGGTGTATCTGCCCAGCGCCTGAAACGTTCTCCCCTGGATGGGCATGGAGAACCCCCCCCCTCGACCCTACCCCATTCGCGACCTCTATTAGGGTCGCGGTGGGGTTCCCCCATACCCATAGGATAAATCTCGCGGGAGATAATGAATGAATTATTCACACAGACACACCTATTATTATTATTATTATTATTATTATTATTATTATTATTATTATTATTTTAATATTATTAAATTATAATCAAATACATTTTTTTATTTTTTAAATCCCAGTGCATTAATAAACATTAGCTGTATTTATCATAGAATTATTATATATTATTAGTATTGTTACTATTGTACGTGACACTATCCGATAAATAACATGTGTACAGTGCATCACACACATACACACATACACACACACACACACGTCTTTCATAATAAGTGCGAACTTAATTATTTGGTTAACGCGGTTGCGACCATACGATCAAGCTGCCTGAACAAATTTAAGGTTCGACGTTTTGAAACCACTTTTCGGGGTTTATAGCTTTTTTTTTCTATTGCAGCGTCGCTGCATGGATTCATTTAAAAGCGAGTTGGCTTTCCCTCACCTCTCATTATGTACGCGGATTATTGTGCTTTTAAATGATTGGCCTCAGATTGTGGCAAATTATACAAACGAACACTTACGAATTCCCCCTGTGCGTCATTTCTAATTTCAGAACTCTGTTGCCTTGATCGTCCTACAAGTCATTTATTTATTTATTCCTTTTTTTTTTACAATCGTACGTCGTCACAAAGCAGCTTTACAGAGTTATAAACCTTTAACCCCAAAAGAACAAGACCAAGAGACAGCGGCAAGACAAAACCCCCTGTTATGTTGATATTTTAAGGAAGTAACCTTCACTCACACAGACACACACACACTGTATATGGGGCAATTTGGAGAATTTAATTGACCTTGATCCATCATTTTGGACTGTGGGAGGAAACCGGAGAACCCGGAGGAAACCCATGTGGACACGGGGAGAACATGCAAACTACACCCAGATTGGGATTCGAACCTGGAATCCAAGTTTAAGTCATTTATTTCTATAGCGTTTTTTTTATACAATTGTACATCGTCACAGCTTTGACCTTTAAATCTCCAAAGAGCAAGACCAAGAGACAGCGGCAAGACAAAACTCCCTGTTATGTTGATGTTTTAAGGAACTAACCTTCACTCACACACTCTATATGGGGCAATTTGGAGAATTCAATTGACCTTGCTCCATCATTTTGGACTGTCGGAGGAAACCGGAGAACCCAGAGGAAACCCACATGGATACGGGGAGGACATGCAAACTCCACCCAGATTGGGATTCAAACTTGGAATTCAAGTTTAAGTCATTTATTTCTATAGTGTTTTTTTTTTTTTTTACAACAGTACATCGTCACAAAGCAGCTTTAACCTTTAAACCTCCAAAGAGCAAGACCAAGAGACAGCGGCAAGACAAAAACCCCTGTTATGTTGATATTTTAGGGAACTAACCTTCACTCACACAGACACACACTCTATATGGGGCAATTTGGAGAATTTAATTGACCTTGCTCCATCATTTTGGACTGTGGGAAGAAACCGGAGAACCCAGAGGAAACCCACACGGACACGGGGAGGACATGCAAACTCCACCCAGATTGGGATTCGAACCTGGAATCCAAGTTTAAGTCATTTATTTCTATAGCATTTTTTTAATACAATCGTACATCATCACAAAGCAGCTTTAACCTTTAAACCTCCAAAGAGCAAGACCAAGAGACAGCGGCAAGAAAAAACTCCCTGTTATGTTGATGTTTTAAGGAGGAAACCTTCACTCACACAAACACACACACTCTATATGGGGCAATTTGGAGAATTCAATTGACATTGCTCCATCATTTTGGACTGTGGGAGGAAACCGGAGAACCCGGAGGAAACCCACATGGACACGGGGAGGACATGCAAACTCCACCCAGATTGGGATTCAAACTTGGAATTCAAGTTTAAGTCATTTATTTCTATAGTGTTTTTTTTTTTTTTTACAATAGTACATCGCCACAAAGCAGCTTTAACCTTTAAACCTCCAAAGAGCAAGACCAAGAGACAGCGGCAAGACAAAACCCCCTGTTATGTTGATATTTAAGAAAGCAACCTTCACTCACACTGACACACACACTCTATATGGGGCAATTTGGAGAATTCAATTGACTTGATCCATGTTTTTGGACTGTGGGAGGAAACCGGAGAACCCGGAGGAAACCCACGCAGACACGGGGAGAACATGGAAACTCCACTCAGATGGGGATTCGAACCGGGAATCCCTAGTGCTGAGAGGAGAACATGCTAAAGCACTAAGCCACCGTGCCGCCATGCGCAAAGTTGTTGGTTTTATTTTGGTTACCACGCAATCGGGAGCCGGTCTTCGCTCGGTTGTGGCGTGCGAACCTCTGCCTTTTGAAGTGTGTGTGTGTGTGTGTGTGTGTGTGTGTGTGTGTGTGTGTGTGTGTGTGAGAGAGAGAGAGAGAGAGAGAGAGAGGCGGCAGTGTGTCCAGCCTCCTTTGCGCGCACGGCCAGCCCGCTTTTACGATGCAGTGCGCATCTGCGTAGACTGCGGCATTTTTGGGAACGGCGTCGGGTCGAGCTCCAGCAGGACGTGTCGCGTCGCGTCTTCTCGGGTGACAGCGGCACTCTGGCAGCCTGCACGCCGCCCCCAGATGCGCACTGGAGCGTTCCCGGGATCGGCGGCCCTCACAGCAGCGCCCTGAACAGAAGGCGGGCCCCGGCGGGACCCCGCTTCTTTGATCTCAGGAGGCCCACACAGTTTGTAAGGACCGGTCGTTGATGCACGGATCACATCCCCGCAGCCACCGTTGCCGCTCCGTTCGTTCGTCGTGCGCAATCCTGTGTGCGCCATGACTTCCAGCTATGCGCACGTAATGGACAGACGAGCCGCCGCCGTGCCCGGCAGACTGGAGAGCCCCATCACCGCCAGCGTGGACAATCTACAGGCCAAGAAAAACTTTTCGGTAAGCCACCTCTTAGACCTCGAAGACGCCCGGGAGATGGTGGGCGCGCAGGCCGACGACAGCCTGGCGGAGCCGGGCAGGACCATGCTGGAGTCTCCGGGCCTGAGCAGCGGCAGCGACACGGCGCAGCCCGACAGTAAGTGCTGCCTCTGTGCACTAAATGCGTAACAAACCCGGCTGCACGAGCCTTCCGTTTAAACAGAATTACTGTGAGTTTGCATTCGTAACCGAGGTGGCTTCATCGGACGCTACATCATGGTTCCAATTCGTCTCTTCTTTTTGGCTAGAGACTTGGCATTAAGTTGGCGGATTTCATATTTTAGAATCTATAGGACTGCTTTTCAGTTATGAGAAATAATCGTATAGCTTATTATATATTATCTTTATATATTAACTTTTTTTTTTACTGAAAAACAGGCCCATATTATACATTAGAATATATATATAATATATATATATATATAAATATATCTCATATATATATATATAATATATATATATATATATATATATATATAATATATATATATATATAATATTAGCTATACAATTATTTTAGATAACTGAAAAACAGGCCCATCGATTCTAATATCTATATATATATATATATATATATATATATATATATATATATATATATATATATATATATATATATATATTATATTTTAGAATATATATATAATAAGCTATACGATTAATTCTCATATATATTATATTTAGAAAAAAAAAAAATATATATATATATTCTAATATCTAAGAGCCTGTTTTTCAGTTATGAGAAATAATCATATAGTTTAAAATATATAAATATATGTTTGTGTGTGTGTGTGTATATACATATATATATATATATATATATATATATATATATATATATATATATATATATATATATATATATATATGTATATAATCGTATAGCTATAATCGTAATATATATTATATTAAAATCGGGCTTTTATATAGCTTTTATATAGCATATATATATATATATATTCAGTTTGACAATGTAGCTGGTTCTCACATAACTTCTGACTTGTGTTGCTTTAGATAAAAGCGTCTGCTAAATGACTAAAAGTAAATAATATGTGGCATTGAAACTGACTGAAATGACTTCCAGTCAAATTAAGAGTGCAGTCATCATACGATAAGAAAATGTAATTAATAAGGCTTATTCCCTGCGCAATTAAAAAATAATAATAAGGGTGCAGTAAAAATAGACATACAGAAATCTGATAAATGAATAACTGTGTGATTAATTATGGTGGAAAATAGAAAAAAAGTCTGTTGTGTGATATAAATTTAGCTTAGTATGTTTAACAATATAAAAAATGTGTTGTGATGTATAAGTATGGTTTTGTTAGGCCTTCAGGTTCTGCCTTCTTGTTTTCGTACCAATGTAAACTCTGTGATTCAGAGACGTTTTCTCTGACATCTTGTTGTCATAACGGCATGTCCTCTGTTTCGAAATGTCTTCTGATTGTGAGCAGGGGGAATAATATTTCACCTCTTGACTGACACGTATTTACCTTCATACTCAACTGTCTGCTAAAGGTCACAGATGTGCAGCTAATATCATCACAAAAAAACAAAACGTTCCATTCGGCTTCCAAAAACAGCCAATCAAAACACTTTGTTTGAATTATTATAGTAATCATGGAATTATTCGTGTGAATATTTACACAGTTTTCAGACTTGGGTTTGGCCTATCAGTGAATCGGAATACTTTTATGTGTCATAAATATTCTCTACATATAAATTTGTAGACGAACACATTGGCAGCATTAAAATCAGACATCGACAGTGATTCGTATTTTTAAAGATTTAAATTATGTTAAATTGGAGATTTAATTGACTCAATTCACTATTTACCATAAAAATAGTTTATAGGCATTTATGCTTTGACTAGAATAACAATAAATTATACGTTTAAAATACAAACCATTATCAATGAGCTTTAAGATCACGATAAACTTTATAATTGAAACCGCTCCAAATGTATTTACTTTTTTTTTCGAATTTAACAAAACAATTTATTTAGATGTTTATTTGGATGTTTAGGACGCAATGTGCGGTGTGTTCTCAATGCTATTTTTCAAACAACGTTCTTTTGCACTTTATTAGTTTTATTATTTGCCGTTTATTTTTAATTACATTTAATTTCCGACGTTTTGTGACGATGCCGCCGCCCAACAGGAGCTAAAATAATCACATTTTAAACAGTTTGTTTCACACATTGTGCCCTAAATGGCAAAAGTGCAAAACAAATAAATTTTCTATTAGAAATACATATAATAAATAATCTACTAATCCGTGTCTTAAGACTAGATTAACTCGCTAACTTACTTCACATGTTTTAAAATAATTAATTCCATCTATTCTGAACCGAGCAGCAACGAGCAGACAATAGACTTTTTTTTTAAATCCGTTTTTAAAATGTTTTAGCTTTTTTTTTAAATTGTAAACGATTCGCGTGTTTGTTAGAGAAACATTTAAAAGCTTGCACGTAAAAATTTGGAACGCTTTTAAAAGCTTTTAAGCACAAGTTTAACAGGAAAGGGTGACGAGAAGCTTATTAACCGTGATAACTGTTCATTTAACTTTAGTTTACTATGTCAACGCGTGAAAATGGGATTTAAAAGTAACTGTGAAAGTGATATGGTAAAGTGAAGTAAAATATATTAGATTTTTCGTGTGTTTTTTTTATTATTTGTGATTATGATGGTAATAGAATAAAGGTGATAAGTGACAAGTAATTTAATGCAATTAATAAAAAATAATTAATAAAATTTTTAAATTCGATGAATGATTTAAAAAACACCTAAAACATATATAAAAAATGTAATTTATATATTATATATATATATATATATATATATATATATATATATATATAATATATATATATATATATACTATATATATATATATATATATATATATGCCCACCGATAGATTCGCGCCCTGTCCTGGGTGTATCTGCTCAGCGCCCGAGACATTCTCCCCTGGATGGGCATGGGGGCATATATATATATATAATATATATATATATATATATATATATATAATAGATATATATATATATATATATATTATATATATATATATAGATAGATACATAGATATATAGATATATATATATATAGATATATAGATATAGATAGATAGATAGATAGATAGATAGATAGATAGATAGATAGATAGATAGATAGATAGATAGATATACATAGTTTATATATGTATAGTTCATATACATTGTTAAGATATACCTTTATTATCAAATTCACAATTTATTAGAAAAAATATATATAAACACACCCTTTGTTTTTACTCAGTCTGTTTTATTAATTGATATCTCGTTATCTTAAATACCCCGTGTCATTTATCTGTCTGGCTGTCTCTTTATCTGTATTAAACAAGAGCAAGGAGACCAACCCAGAACAAAAGACATTATACAATATTTACTAAACATCAATTAAAAATCCTAATTATTAAAAAATAAAAATATTATAATCTTTAGGATGTTGACGTATTACAGTTTTTTAGTTGCTTTAAAAACATAAGCTCTAAGCATGATTTTTGTATTAACAGACGAGCAGCTGAACTCCGAAGAGAAAAAGAAGCGAAAGCAGAGACGGAATAGAACGACTTTTAACAGCAGCCAGTTGCAGGCGTTGGAGCGGGTGTTTGAGAGGACACACTACCCCGATGCTTTCGTCCGGGAGGATCTGGCTCGCAGGGTCAATCTCACAGAAGCAAGAGTGCAGGTACGTCTGGTTCTTCCAACCACAAGGTCTTTCAAATGTCTCCTTTGTTTGGATCAACATGCGTGTAGAAGACTTCTTAAACACAGCAAAATCTGGGCTGTTGCTCGAACCCTGGATGTACTTTGGCATGTTCCATTTATAAGCATGCTTTAGGGATGGATTAAAATGCCACATTAAAAAGTTCCAAAGGAGCATTTGATCTAGACAGTGTTCTGCACATGTTATAATGAGAGGCTTTTTGTTTCGAAGGAGTCAGAGATTGTGCCCATTTATAGATCAAGCAAAAGAGCAAAGGCAGGGAGGAAGGGGGAAAAAATGAAAAAAGAGAAAGCACATCTGCAATTAATGTGTCCCAGTGAGGGTGAGCAACTCTAAAAGGCTTTGATAAAAGTGACTTTGAGCTCATTCCTGAGGCGCTGAGTAACCGGACACCGGGCCCGGGACATGAGTACGGTTCGCCTGTGCTGTCACCAAACAGACTGGTGCTGCACCATCGCCTAACCTATCATTCTGTTCATGTATAGCACTCTGGAACTCAACAGCACGCCGTAGAATCTAAACTTTGGTGGTTAGTATCCTAACTGCATGAACATGGTGTATACAAATATTTTGTAATTTAAATTTCTAGTCAATTTATTAATATAACACATTTTAAAATAGCTGAAGCCGACCAAAAGTGGTGTACATTACATCAAAAACCTATATGCATATGTATATATATATACTTTTTTATTGTATGTATATATTATATGTGTTTTTTTATATAGGCTTATGGCTGATTTTACTTTTCGGCCTATTTCCCTTGTGTGTTTATAGGTTTCTCTGCTATATGTATATATATATATATATATATATATTATATATATATATATATATATAATATATATATATATATATATATATATATACACACACACACACACACACACACACACACACACATATATACATATATACATATATATACACAATGAATTACATAAAATACTATAAGATATTTAGATAAGTCAGAATTAGCACAGAAACCTATAAACACATAAGGGAAATAAGCCGAAAAGTAAAATCAGCCATAAGCCTATATAAAGAAACACATATAATATATACATACAATAAAAAATTATATATACAACATATGAGACTGATCTGATTTCATAAGGCAAGGAGTTCCACAGAGTCGTTTTGCATTATAAGAGTTTATATTGTCCCGAGACGACAACCTTTAACATTTACACAGTGACATCAGGCTGGACGGTAACATGCAGATACGTCACAAAAGATGGTTGTGTTTTAAAATAAATTCCTTTTATTTATTTGTCATTAAAATGTCTATATGGCTGGTCTATATAACACTATGACATGGGGTCTGCATATCCTGATTAATGTGCATTATATGTTATATATTTCTATTGTTATGGTGATTAAAGTATGAAGAATGAATAATTTGCTTAATTCAAAGTATCTCATTGACACTTTTTTTTTAAATGAAAATTTAATTTCTGGTTTCTGAATAAAGAATGTATTGAACACTAAGGCAGCACAGCACAACACGTCTTTGCTGGCTTTCTTTCATCCACCACGTTTCTTTATTCGTAAGATAACACCCGGCTTTAATTGGAAGCCATATGCATTATTAATATTTTGACGTTATTTATCGTTATTTGACTTTGGTTTGGATTTCTAGATAAATTCAGTGATGTCATCGTGGGTCCTTTAGTGTATTAAACTACCTCATGCCTCCTCCATTATAAAATCAGTTGTAGTATTACAGCACTTTGCTTTTGTTTCAGTGCAATATATCCATTTATATAATTTTAAAAAATGTCTTTAGACTAAAACATGGCTTTAATTCTGTATTCAGCCATTTTTCATATATTTATTAAGCTGAGGATCCCTACAAGCCCAGGGGTGTAAGGTATTACTGAAGCCTGTCTATGGATTTATTGAGTAAGGAGCATGGAAATATCCTGGACATTTCATCTGTCCATAACAACGCAGAGACAATGAAAATCGCAACACACACAATTACAACGTCATAACGCAATTCATATAAAACCAAACACAAGAAGAACATTAAACCCAAGCCAGGGTATGAGATAACAGGAGAACACAGAGGCACGGCTTTGTTAAAGGCATTTCTGTATTTTCTGTGCATAAGTTACCTATATATTACCTATATATATATATATATATATATATATATATATATATATATATATAATATATAAGAATATATAAGAATATATAAGAATATATAAGAATATATATATATATATATATATATATATATATATATATATATATATATATATATATATATATATATATATATATATATATTATGTTATTCATGACAAGAGAGTGTATCAAAAAGCTGTTCTGAAGCTCAGATTATTTATACAACCTTAAAAAAAACATGAGATATAACATGAGATACTATGAGACAACAGGAGACTAATGAGCCACTGCCTCTTTGTAGATCTGGACATATTGTGTCATATAAATTACGAATTATTTCATCAGTTACCAAAATTCCACCCCGTATTTATATATATTTATGTGTGTGTGTGTGTGTGTGTGTGTGTGTGTGTGTGTGTGTGTGTGTGTGTGTGTGTGTGTGTTTTTATATATGTATTAAATATGTATATATATAAAACCACTTCCCTGCACCTTCTGTACTGTATGTACCTTATATCATGTTCATATTATGTATATATATCATGTATATATTATGTTCATATTATTATATCATGTTCATATTATGTATATATATCATGTATATATTATGTTCATATTATTATATCATGTTCATATTATGTATATACATTTAAAACACTTCATGCACTGGTCACTGTTAGAAATGCACTTTATATAAATAATGTATATATTGCATTTCTGGTTAGATGCTATCTACATTTCATTGGCCCTGGACTTGTACTCTGCACAATGACAATAAGTTTGGATCTAATGTAATCTAATATATATATATATATATATATATATATATATATATATATATATATATATATATATATATATATATATATTAGTGGGATTCTTGACAAGAAAGAATATCAAAAAGCTCTTCTAAAGCAAAAGTTCAGTTTATTTATATAACCTTAAATAAAAAAAATTTAAAAAATTAATAACTGTAACAGGTGCCTAGGGCACCTGTCACCTGTTTTGTGTTTCAGTCTCGTTCTGTCTCGTTAATTAACATTCTGTGCGTATTTAGTTTAGTTAATTAACGTCGTCTTGTGATTGGTTTGTCTTGTGCACGTGGTTTGGGGTCTTTTTGTATTTATGTCCATTGGTTTTTGTCATTGTTGCTGGTCGTGTATTCTATGTCACATAGTCTTTTACGTACCTCATGTTTTTGGTGTTCCTGCACCTTTAAATAAATCCTGTTTCTGTTACCTGCGTGCCTGGCTCCCTTCAGCGCGTTTATACGCCGGTTTTGCGCGTCCGATGCGCTTCCGCTTCTGCCCGAGGTAGACTATCGTGACAATAACCTCAAATTTGATTGGTGTCAAATCCTAAACGTAGTTCCTGTTTACGTTCCTTCTTTGTAGAACATTTACAATTAATTAATGCAATAACTTTTTCTCTTCTGTTTAGTTGTACGTGACATATTTGAATAAATGAATAATTAATGAATGAACCAATAAATAATGAATAATTGCCGTTCAGAGAAGCAGGCACCCGTGACCATCTGAGTTCTCTTGGTTCCGCAGGTGTGGTTCCAGAACCGGCGGGCGAAGTTCCGGCGTAACGAGCGTGCCATGCTGGCCAGCAAGAACGCCTCCCTGCTGAAATCCTACTCAGGAGAGGTGACGGCTGTGGAGCAGCCCATCGTCCCCCGCCCGGCCCCGAGACCCAATGACTACCTATCCTGGGGCAGCGCCACCCCGTACAGGTAACTTTAATAACCTCGGACCCACACTCACCACTTTCATGTGCCGCGTAATTCCCCAACATGTCCTCCAGCTCCGCACTTCTGTTTTCTTTTCATTTCCTTCCAGCCCGTGGCATCTCTGCATGCATACCACCGGATTCCATTGTGTTTTGATTTATTAGGATATGAGTTTTAGGTCGTCGTTTCTGTCTCTGTTGGTGTCCTGAAGCATGGAAAAGTTCCCATTGGTCCCGAAGCTTAATTCTCTACTATAATACCTTAAATAGAGTTGTCTAGCCAACAATGGGGCAACCAGTACATGTTCACGATTACAAAGCATCATAAACTCCCATCATAATTAAACCATTCAAATAAAACAGGAGGTCTTTATTAACATTTTTATCTTAATCCAAGTGGGAGTAACACTCCACGAGGTGATAATCTGGAGACAAACCGCCCCTGAACCCTGTGACCTTCAGGTTATAGGGTGCAAATGCAGAACAGCTCGGCTGGGCAGGATTTTCTGTGACTCTGGTTGATTGGTTCTGATGTATAAAGTCTTTCTCACACTTGCACCGACGATTCAATCATCTGACATTCCCCATTTCCTTCTTAATCTCTGTTTTTTTTTGGAATTCTTTTAATGTATGGTCTGCACACCCAAATGAGCCCAATTCTCCCGACGGTGCTGACGTGCACATACAGTTAATAGATGTTACTAAAGTGCTCACGAAGCCTTAATAACTATTTATATATATATTCTTAAGCTGGTTTCCAACCTCGGAGGCAGGGACAGTGCGAGTGCCACAGAAAATGCTGCCCACAGAAAGCAAGTACTTTTATTTTCATTTTATTATATGTGCATTTTTTTGAATTTGCTGTGTAGCCGGATGTGCCTTATTCAACCTTAATAATCCATCCATCCATTATCTTACACTTTATCCTCTACTAGGGTCACAGGGGTGGGGGTGGGGGGGGATTCCCCATGCCCATCCAGGGGAGAACGTTGCTGGGCAGATACACCCAGGACAGGAGGGTAGTCTATCACTCACACACACACACACACACACACACACACACAACACACACTCTATATGGGGCAATTTGGAGAACTCAATTGACTTGATCCATGTTTTTGGACTGTGGGAGGAAATCAGAGAACCAGGAAGAAACCCACATGGACACGGGGAGAACATGCAAACTCCACCCAGATTGGGATTCAAACCAGGAATCCCTAGCACTGAGAGGAGAACATGCTAAAACACTAAGCCACCGTGCCACCCCATTATTATTATTATTATTATTATTATTATTATTATTATTATTATTATTGGGTTTGGTGTTCCCCATGCCCATCCAGGGGAGAACGTTTGGGGCGCTGGGCAGATACACCCAGGACAGGACACCAATCTATCACTGTACACACACACACACACACACACACACTATATGACTATATATATCCATGTTTTTGGACTGTGGGAGTAAACCCGGAGAACCCAGAGGAAACCCACGCTGACACGGGGAGAACATGGAAACTCCACCCAGATTGGGATTCAAACCTGGAATCCCTAGCGCTGAGAGGAGAACATACCAACCACTAATTTAACTTCATGCTTTTAATACATTATGATGTGTAATGCTGTAGTGGGATCTACATGCTGGTGTGTAATTGTTGGTCCCTGATGTTCTCTCTGTTTCTTTTTCTTTATTTCAGCCCAATGGCAGCCTACCCACCCACTTGTGCCAACACCACTGCCACCCCGGGAATGAACATGGCCAGCAGCATCGCAAACCTGCGGCTAAAAGCGAAGGAGTACAGCCTCAGCCAGGTTCCTACTGTTAACTAAGACTGGAACCAGGAATGTTCAGGGGGGAGGATTAAAGAAACGAGAATGGAAAGCGCTTTCGGAGGAGAACACGGACAGATCGGTCCAATCCTTCTTCGGTCGTTTCTTAAGAACTCTATTTGGAATGGACTTCTCCATTTCTCTTGTGGAATTACAACGCGTCCCTCTCGTCCTGGCTTCGTCTTACAATACAATTTTCATCAGTGATGAATGTATGACCCTTTTTTTTTGGGGGGGGGAGGGGGGAGTGGGGGGGGGGGAGAAATGAAGAACTGTCTGGATTGATGTAGCAACAAAGTCCGGATGATGTATCATTTCATTTTTATGGCTTTTATCTGGATGGATCTTTTTTTTTTTTTTTTTTTCTTTTTTGAAGATGGTGGACAATTCTTTGAAGTGTTAAGAAACACACATGGCTGAATGTATGGGTTTGTTACTGAAAACTCATTTTAAATCTAAATTAAGAGCGATTGGTGGACCTGAACGCGTGCGATCCTGACTCGGTTAAAACCGGCCAAACTGTTTATATCTTCTATGCAAATAAAAGTCTTTTAAAAAAAAAAAAAAATAATAAAAATGTTGCATTGCAATGTGATATACCGCTGAACAAGGGTAGCTTTTTGCCCCTTTTCAGATCATATAACCGAGCATATTAATACAAATGTAATGTTCGTAATTAAGCATCCTTGGGTATTCAGAATGACGCTATATAAATGAAACTTATTTAATAATTATTAAATTATTATTATTAGTATTATTATTGGGTTTGGGGTTTCCTATGCTCATCCAGGGGAGAACGTTTCGGGCGCTGGGCAGATACACCCAGGACAGGACGCCAATCTATCACTGTACACACACTTACTCACACAAACACACTTTGTATGGGGCAATTTGGAGCATTTAATTGACCTTGATCCATGTTTTTGGACTGTGGGAGGAAACCGGAGAACCCGGAGAAAACCCACACGGACATGGGGAGAACATGCAAACTCCACCCAGATAGGAATTTGAACTGGGAATCCCCAGTGCGGAGAACATGCTAAACACTAATATTATTATTATTATTATTATTATTATTATTATTATTATTATTATTAATTATTATATGTAATTACTTTTGCAAGAGCATTCTATTCATCCTGTTTTCATCTGTATGTCATTTTATTTAACTATTGGGAATAAAATCGAACAGATTAAATTAAATAAATTAAATTAAATTAATTGGGAATAAAAGTGGCTTTAAAAAGCCAAAATATACTTATGGATAAACATTTCCAATTTAAACGTATATTATTCCTTCCATTGCTGATTATAACTGATAATATATAACATATTATCACGTAACATAATACTAAATAAATAATATCCATCCCTGCACTTACTAATTAATAAATAAATTAAAATAAATTTCTACTAACCAATTGTTGGTGTCATGTCACCGTTACTATTACATCATACAGCTGAAAGCCCTAAATGTTTTACTGATTTTTTATTTAAAAAAATCTCAGTTATATATTAATTATTATATTATTAATATAATATATATTACATATTATTATATAATGATATTCATTATTATAAATTAATATCATTCCAGGTGACAAACGTGCCTATTTATTCACTTAAATTAACATCTTGTGGTATAAAAACATGATGTGGGATATTTATAATTAGATTAATTAATTAAATGTAAATAAATATTAAGATTAATGTCCTAATTGAGTAAGTTCTCTATTGATAACATAACAATATGTTACTTAACATAGAAAAGCAATGAAAAAAGGTTGTAAATCAGGTCATGTGATCACGATCGCTGGTGAAGTGAGGTTTAAAGTACAAGGGTCCAGGGTCTACTAGGGTAGCGGGAGGGGTGGGGGGGGTCCCCATGCCCGTACAGGGGAGAACGTTTCGGGCGCTGGGCAGATACACCCAGGACAGGACACCAATCTATCACTGTACACACACTCACTCACACACACACTCTATATGGGGCAATTTGGAGAATTCAATTGACCTTGAATCCATGTTTTCTGACTGTGGGAGGAAACCGGAGAACCCGGAGGAAACCCACACGGACACGGGGAGAACATGCAAACTCCACCCAGATTGGGATTCGAACCGGGAATCCCTAGTGCTGAGAGGAGAACATGTTAAACCACTAAATCACATGACCTGTTTTCAAGCATATGACTGAATTAACTCTGATATGCAGGCTTTGATGAACTTTCGTCCATTATTCACTAATTTAGTCCTCTGATGGACTCATTTCTCCACACACACACACACACACACACACACACAC
>JAFMOC010000390.1:0-7500 GCA_019802505.1 Corydoras sp. C115 | reverse complement strand
ACACCAATCTATCACTGTACACACACTCACTCACACACACACACTCTATATGGGGCAATTTGGAGAATTCAATTGACCTTGATCCATGTTTTTGGACTGTGGGAGTAAACCGGAGAACCCGGAGGAAACCCACACGGACACGGGGAGGACATGGAAACTCCACCCAGATTGGGATTCGAACCAGGAATCCCCATTGCTGAGAGGAGAACATGCTAAACCACTAAGTCACCGTGCCGCACATATAAATTCATTATTATTATTAATATTATTATTATTAGGGTGGCACGGTGACTTAATGGTTGGCATGCTCTCCTCTCAGAACTAGGGATTCCGGGTTCGAATCCCAATCTGGGTGGAGTTTCCATGTTCTCCCCGTGTCCGCGTGAGTCTCCTCCGGGTTCTCTGGTTTCCTCCCAAATTGCCCCATATAGAGTGTGTGTGAGTGAGTGTGTACAGTGATAGATTGGTGTCCTGTCCTGGGTGAATCTGCCCAGCGCCCAAAATGTTCTCCCCTGGATGGACATGGGGACCCCCCCGCGACCCTAGTAGAGGATAAAGCAGAAGCTAATGGATGGATGTTAAACATTCAGGCTGATTGTTTAATTTAATTTAAGGTCTGTTGTAATGTTTGTATATTAATTTAAGGTCTGTATATTTAATTTAAGGTCTGTATTAATGTCTGTATATTAATTTAAGGTCTGTATATTTAATTTAAGGTTTGTATTAATGTCTGTATATTAATTTTAGTTCTGTATTAATGTCTGTATATTAATTTAATGTCAGTATATTAATTTAAGGTCTGTATTATTGTTGTATATTAATTTAAGGTCTGTATATTTAATTTAAGGTCTGTTGTAATGTCTGTATATTAATTTAAGGTCTCTATATTTAATTTAAGGTCTGTATTAATATCGGTATATTAATTTAATGTCTGTATATTAATTTAAGGTCTGTATATTTAATTTAAGTTCTGTATTAATGTCTGTATATTAATTTAAGGTCTGTATATTTAATTTAAGGTCTGTATTTATGTTTATTAATTTAAGGTCTGTATTAATGTCTGTATTTTAATTTAAGGTCTGTATTAATGCTGTACATTAATTTAAGGTCTGTATATTTAATTTAAGGTCTGTATTTATGTTTATTAATTTAAGGTCTGTATTAATGTCTGTATTTTAATTTAAGGTCTGTATTAATGCTGTACATTAATTTAAGGTCTGTATATTTAATTTAAGGTCTGTATTAATGTTGTATATTAATTTAAGGTCTGTATATTTAATTTAAGGTCTGTATTAATGTCTGTATATTAATTTAAGGTCTGTATTAATGTCTGTATATTAATTTAATGTCTGTATATTAATTAAAGGTCTGTATTAACATCTGTATATTAATTTAAGGTGTGTATTAATGTTGTATATTAATTTAAGGTGTGTATTAATGTTGTATATTAATTTAAGGTCTGTATATTAATTTAAGGTCTGTATTAACATCTGTATATTAATTTAAGGTGTGTATTAATGTTGTATATTAATTTAAGGTCTGTTTTAATGTTGTATATTAATTTAAGGTCTGTATTAATGTCTGTATATTAATTTAATGTCTGTATATTAATTTAAGGTCTTTATTAACATCTGTATATTAATTTAAGGTGTGTATTAATGTTGTATATTAATTTAAGGTCTGTATTAATGTCTGTATATTAATTTATGGTCTGTTTTAATGTTGTATATTAATTTAAGGTCTTTATTAATGTTGTATATTAATTTAATGTCTGTATATTAATTTAAGGTCTGTATATTTCCATTCATGACACTGTGTCTGTGTCAGACCTGCACTGTACCCTGCTGCTCAAGCTCTGTTTAGATTTTAATTAGTTTTCGTTAATTGACTGATTGCCTTGTTTAGTTAAGCTCGTTTAGTTAATTAACCAGCAGTCTGTGTTCACCCTGAGTTTGTATTTAAATCTCCGAACTCTCCAATGAGAGATCATCATTTACGTTACAGTCCAAGAGGTCAGATAGTGTTTCTACATGATGCTTATCTTTAATTAAACAAACTTAAATTACTGTCTTGGCGCTCTGTCCTGGGTGTGGCTGCCCGGCGCCTGAGACGGAACGGCTTGCCCCCATGCAATTTCGAGAATTCAATTGACCTTGATCCATGTTTTTGGACTGTGGGAGGAAACCGGAGAACCCAGAGGAAACCCACGCGGACACAGGGAGAACATGAAACTCCACCTAGATTGGGATTCCAGCACTGAAAGGAGAACATTCTTAAGACCAGTGATCTCTGGCACTCTATGACCCATCACCGTTTTTTTATATATATATATTAATTTGCTCTGTCTGTATCTGAACTCAGCATGGAGGCTTAGTGGTTTAGCATGTTCTCCTCTCAGCACTAGGGATTCCCAGTTCAAATCCCAATCTGGGTGGAGTTTGCATGTCCTCCCCGTGTCCGCGTGGGTTTCCTCCAGGTTCTCCAGTTTCCTCCCACAGTCCAAAAACATGGATCAAGGTCAATTGAGTTCTCCAAATTGCCCCATATAGAGTGTGTGTGTGTGAGTGAGTGTGTGTACAGTGATAGATTGGCGTCCTGTCCTGGGTGTATCTGCCCAGCACCCGAAACGTTCCCCATGTCCTGGATGGACATGGGGAACGCCAAACACAATAATAATAATAATAATAATAATAATAATAGGGCGGCATGGTGGCTTAGTGGTTTGGCATGTTCTCCTGCCCCCCCCCCTTGTTAACAAAGAAAATTGTTAACCTACAAACATAAAATGAGAACAAAAGTATCAACCATCAACAACACGTCAATGAGAGTCACTTTTGAACTATCTCCCATTAAACAAGCGTTCGGTGTTTAAACTATCGGTGTTTAAACTCTCGGTGTTTAACTCTCGGTGTTTAAGCTCTCGGTGTTTAATCTCTGGGTGTTTAATCTCTGGGTGTTTAAACTCTCAATGTTTAACTCTCTGTGTTTAACTCTCTGTGTTTAACTCTCTGTGTTTAACTCTCTGTGTTAAACTCTGGGTGTTTAAACTCTGGGTGTTAAACTCTCAGTATTAAACTCTCAGTGTTTAAACTCTCGGTGTTTAAACTCTCTGTGTTTAAACTCTGGGTGTTTAAACTCTGGGTGTTTAAACTCTCTGTGTTAAACTCTCTGTGTTTAACTCTCGGTGTTTAAACTCTCTGTGTTTAAACTCTGGGTGTTTAAACTCTCGGTGTTAAACTCTCTGTGTTTAACTCTCGGTGTTAAACTCTCGGTGTTAAACTCTCGGTCGTCCACCGGAGGGCGCCTATCGAGCCCTACTCAGGAGGGGCGGACGACCCCTCCCACCCCCCCAGGACTGTTTTTTGGGGTGTCTTGGTCGCGTCCCCGCATTACGCGACCGTAAGGGCGGGGGTAGTGTAACGGGTGCCTAGGGCACCCGTCCCTCGGCCGTTGTGTGTGGGTGTTTTTGGTTTCTGTGTTGATGTGCCTGTGTTTAGTTAATTAGCTGTCTTGTGTAGGTCTTTGAGTTAATTAGCTTCGCGGGTTCGTTGGGTGGTTGGGTGTACGTGGTGTGTTAGGTCAGGGTATTTAGTTCCGGGGTTTTAGGTCTTCCGTGCGCGTCTTTGTGTGTTTGTTGTCACCTTGTCCTTTATGTACCTGGTTGTTTGGTGTTTTGCACCAGTAATAAATATTCCTGTTTTTGTTCTACCTGCGTGCCCGGCTCCCTTCTGCGCGTTAGAGCGCCGCGGCTCTGCGCTATATTTGCGCAGCCGCATCTAGATCCCAGGTGGGCAGCGTGACACGGTGTTTAAACTCTCGATGTTTAAACTCTCAGTGTTAAACTCTCTGTGTTAAACTCTCGATGTTTAAACTCTCAGTGTTAAACTCTCTGTGTTAAACTCTCTGTGTTTAACTCTCGGTGTTAAACTCTCGGTGTTAAACTCTCTGTGTTTAAACTCTCGATGTTTAAACTCTCGGTGTTTAAACTCTCGATGTTTAAACTCTCAGTTTTAAACTCTCGGTGTTAAACTCTCGGTGTTTAAACTCTGGGTGTTAAACTCTCTGTGTTAAACTCTCTGTGTTTAACTCTCGGTGTTAAACTCTCGGTGTTAAACTCTCTGTGTTTAAACTCTCGATGTTTGAACTCTCGGTGTTTAAACTCTGGGTGTTTAAACTCTCTGTGTTTAAACTCTCTGTGTTTAAACTCTCAGTGTTTAACTCTCGGTGTTAAACTCTCGGTGTTAAACTCTCGGTGTTTAAACTCTAGGTGTTTAAACTCTCTGTGTTTAAACTCTCGATGTTTAAACTCTCGGTGTTTAAACTCTCGGTGATTAAACTCTCGGTGTTTAACTCTCTGTGTTTAACACTCTGTGTTTAACTCTCTGTGTTTAAACTCTCAGTCTTTAAACTCTCAGTCTTTAAACTCTCAGTGTTTAAACTCTCAGTGTTTAACTCTCAGTGTTTAAACTCTCAGTGTTTAACTCTCAGTGTTTAACTCTCTGTGTTTAAACTCTCAGTGTTTAAACTCTCTGTGTTTAACTCTCAGTGTTTAACTCTCAGTGTTTAAACTCTCAGTGTTTAAACTCTCTGTGTTTAACTCTCAGTGTTTACCTCTCAGTGTTTAACTCTCAGTGTTTAACACTCTGTGTTTAAACTCTCTGTGTTTAAACTCTCGGTGTTTAAACTCTCGGTGTTTAAACTCTCGGTGTTTAAACTCTGGGTGTTTAAACTCTCTGTGTTTAACTCTCAGTGTTTAACTCTCAGTGTTTAAACTCTCTGTGTTTAACTCTCAGTGTTTAAACTCTCAGTGTTTAAACTCTCAGTGTTTAACACTCTGTGTTTAAACTCTCTGTGTTTAAACTCTCAGTGTTTAAACTCTCTGTGTTTAAACTCTGGGTGTTTAAACTCTGGGTGTTAAACTCTTGGTGTTAAACTCTCTGTGTTTTACTTTCAGTGTTAAACTCTCAGTGTTTAAACTCTCAGTCTTTAAACTCTCAGTGTTTAACTCTCTGTGTTTAAACTCTCTGTGTTTAACTCTCAGTGTTTAACTCTCGGTGTTTAAATCTGGGTGTTTAAACTCTCGGTGTTTAAACTCTCGATGTTTAAACTCTGGGTGTTTAAACTCTCGATGTTTAAACTCTCGGTGTTTAAACTCTCTGTGTGTAAACTCTCGATGTTTAAACTCTCGGTGTTTAAACACTCTGTGTGTAAACTCTCGATGTTTAAACTCTCGATGTTTAAACTCTCGATGTTTAAACTCTCGGTGTTTAACTCTCGGTGTTTAAACTCTCGGTGTTTAAACTCTCGGTGTTAAACTCTGGGTGGGTGAACTCTGGGTGGGTGAACTCTGGGTAATTAGTGCTGGCTTACTTTCCTGCTCTCATTACTCTCTGTCGCTGCAGCAGCCGCGGTGCCAACGGCGCCACCAAGATGGAGAGAAAACAGCAGGGGGGCGGCGCCCAAACAAAATGCAAAAGGTCATTGTCGAACGCAACTACGACCATGTGACTCACAAACGGACATGTGACTTCCTTTACATTTACATTTCGTCTTCTGTAGTTTCTTAAAGATTCTTATGGGAAGATGGTTCCACCATTGGTCAGTGGAGAACCATACGGAGTGAGAGTCAGCACCACGGCGAGGTTGCCCCGACAGGCGACATTCATCACTAGAACGTCGTGAACGAGTCGCAGTGCGTTTTAAAATCTAGAGTGAAGGTCAGAGGGGCCAGATCCAGAGATCATCCTGTAGATCAGAGTCATGTGACTTGTACTGAATGCAGCAGCTACAGGGAGCCAATCAGAGAGGAGAGCTGGAGTCACATGATTCACTTGGGTGGTTAAACACGAGTTCTGAATCAGTTGTAGAGGCCTGATGGTGCATGCTGGGAGACCGGCAAGCGTTCCATCCATCCATTATCTTCCACTTTATCCTATATTAAAGTCGCGGGGGGGGGGGTTCCCCATGCCCATCAACGGGAGAACGTTTCGGGCGCTGGGCAGAAACACCCAGGACAGGACACCAATCTATCACTATACACCAGTGCTTCTCAAATAGTGGGGTGCGCCCCCCTGGGGGGGGGGGGTGCAGTGCGGTGCCTGGGGGGGGCGCATAACAAGACATCACAGAGCAAGTGATATTAAGTGTACTGAACAAACCCTCAAGAGACAACATGGAGAAATATTTAACAGAGATGACGGAGAGAAAGGCGGAGAGAGACGATGATAATGAGAGCAACAAAAGTCAACCGAAAATTAAATGTCGAAGTGTATGTAGCGCCTGGCTTCACTGTAACTGAGGTGCGAGACGAAGAAAGACCGGTGTGTCTTCTGTGTCTTTAAATGTTGGCAGCGGACAGCGTGAAGCTAAATAAATGAAGGCGTCACTTAAAGACATTACACCCCAATCACGCTGATAACCGCTTGAGTTTTTAATCGTAAACATGATGCGTAGAGCAGCAATCATCCCGCTTTATGAAAACTACTTCAGAAAAAGCTGTGTAAAGGTTAATAAAAAGAGCTCCGAATTAATTGTGATGAATTTGAATTTTATTATTTTTTGATTTTTTTTTTTTAATTTTCAGTAAGTTTAAAAATGTTTTCGTTTAAAAAAGGATTTTATTTGTTTCGTTTCAAACTAAAAAAAAAAGAATAAAAAATTTTTCGTTCTAATTTTTTCTATATTTCTTTTTTTTTTGTTTTTTTACTGTTTTTAAGGAACATTTTTAAAAAGAGCTGTACTAGAAAAATTTATAGAAAATCCACTACATGGGCGTGTTTTAAAAATACTTTTTTATCCCATTTTTTCATGTACGGGGGGGGGATGAGTGAGCGGGGGCCCTTTAAAAAAAATAATTGAAATCACTGCCCGTAAAACACTCATCACTACACCACTCTAATGGGCAATTTGGAGGGATTTAATTGCCTTGAAAACCCTGTTTTTGGATGTGGGAGGGAAAAACCGGGGGAACCCGGAGGAAACCCATTTGGGGGCACGGGGGGAACATGGAAATTCCACCCCAAAAGGGGTTCGAACAGGGAATCCCTAGCGGGGAGGAGAACATGCTAAACCCAACCCCGGGAGGGGGTTGTTTACAGAATGGAGCCGGGATGGCTGAGGGCTTGGAGATGTTCAGTTAAGAAAAGGGCTTTATGTTCCTCCTTTAAACCTCAAAATGTCAGAGATTTTAAGAACGTATTAATATTAACGGGGCGGCACGGGGGCTTTGTGGTTTAGCAGTTTCTCTCACGCTGGGATTCCCGGTTAGAATCCCCATCTGGGTGGAGTTTTCCCTTTTTGCATGGGTTTTTTTCCGGGGTTTTCCCCTTTCCTCCCACAGTCCAAAAACATGTTTAAGGTCAAATTTAAGCTCCAAAAGCCCCCCATAGGGTGTGGTGTGAGGAGTGATGTACGTATAGATTTGGGGGTTTCCGTCCTGGGTGTATCTGCCCACGCCCCCAAACGTTTCCCCTTGAGGGCATGGGGAAAAAACCCCCCCCC
>JAFMOC010000039.1:2772500-2888647 GCA_019802505.1 Corydoras sp. C115 | reverse complement strand
GAAAAATTTCAAGGACGTGACCCATTTTTTGGACTTTGGCAAAAAACCCGGAGAAACCCAGGGGAAAAACCCAAGGGGGGACACGGGGAAAAAAAAGGGGGAAAAAGGAAACCCCCCCAGAGGGGATCAAACCCGGAAATCACTAGTGCTGGAGTGGAACATGTTAACCCCACTAAGCCACGTGCCGGAAACGTTAAAACTTTAAAAAAAACTAAAAAACAATCTTGCTTACACAAAAACTCATATTTAAAAAACCCTTTCAAAAAAACTTTTTAAAACCCAGAACCACAACTTTAAAAAAAAAATTAAATCGATCTGAGAGGGTTTTTTTGTTTCAAACTTTTTTTTTTAAAGATACCCCCTCAGACAACTTAAAAATTTTAACTAGGGCCCTTATTTTTTTTTCCTAACTTTTTTTTAAAAAAGCATATACAGGACTACTTTCCCGGGAAGCACGGGCACGAGCTGAGTTTTCTCCGGGGCTTTGATGGGGAGACGATTTTTGGGTCTTTCATCAGGGGTTTGGGCCCTTCCCCCCTTTTTCGCTATCATCACATGGGGCTCCGCAGCAAGGTACAGTGTATGTGGAAGATAAAAGAAATATTCAGCTATTAAAAAGACATTTTGGAAAAAAATTATTAAAAAATTGAAATAGCAGATCTATATATACAAAATTAAATTCACAGTTATGTACATGAAATATGACACAGAGTAACAGAATGAAACAAATATTTGAACATCTTATGATTTTGTAGTTTTGCAAGGGATGACAGATTGATATTCAGATTGCACAGCAGCAAAAATTTCAAGTAAATTTATTCATTAGAGCTCTTTTTACAAGTAGTACATCATCACAAAGCAGCTTTACAGTGTTATAAGCCTTTAAACCCCCAAAGAGCAAGCTGAAGCGACAGTGGCAAGAAAAAAAATACTCCCTGTTATGTTGTTATTTTAAGGAAAGAAACCCTTGAGAGAAGACTCAGTGGGGGACTCATTGTTATAATTGTTCCTGGTGCTGTTTAATATATATATATATATATATATATATATATATATATATATATATATATAGGATATATATATTATATATATATAAACCACCCCTATATCGTGTTAAATGACTTTATTCATTCATTATCTCCCGCTTTATCCTCTATTAGGGTCGCGGTGGGGTTCCCCATGCCCATCCAGGGGAGAACGTCTCGGGCGCTGGGCAGAAACACCCAGAACAGGGCGCCAATCCATCGCTGGGCACACACTCACTCACACATACGGGGCAATTTGGAGAACTCAATTGACTTGATCCATGTTTTTAGACTGTGGCAGGAAACCGGAGAACCCGGAGGAAACCCACGCGGACACGCGGAGAACATGGAAACTCCACCCAGATGGGGATTCGAACCGGGAATCCTTAGGTTACATGACTTTATTCTAAATTAATTCTGCTTGTGAAGTATAAAATTTAGTACAAAATGGGCATAGAAAACAAAATGAATTATCCATAGATAATTATCCATAGAAAACAAAATGAATTACCACTAATTATTTAATTAATTGGTAATGTTTTTAATTGATTCATGTGTTGTCATCGATGTCCCATCAACGATGGGCATCAAAGTTTCAGCTTAATCGGATAACGGGAGGGTGAAAGAGCGTTTACAAACTTTTTACCAGACACACAGACAAACAGATGAAGTTGATACAGGGGTTTTAATAATTATGATTATTTAAAGCAAAAAAAAGCAATAAAAATAAAAATTTGCATAGAATTTGCCGTTTCCCCCCTTTTATTTTTATTTATTTATTTTTATTTTATTTATTTATTATTGTTATTATTATTATTTTTTTATTTTTTTATTTTTTATTATTATTATTATTTTTTTTTTTCCTTTTTATTCTAGGAGGTTGGGTTTGGGTGGGAAGGGATAGGGTTGGAAAATATAAAAAAAAAAAAATGGGGGAAGAGAAGAAGAAGAGAAAGGAATATAAGGAATGTGTGTGAAATTGTTTGTGTATGTAAAGATTCTTCTTTTTCCTCAATAAAAAGACTTATATAAAAAAAAAAAAAGAATTTGCCGTTTCAAAACGTTTTTTTCTCAAGTCGAGTTGCTGAGGGCCAAATCCTCCGAACAACTGAACTCTTCTTCAGCACATCAGAGACGACCCCTGAGAAACTCACGCAGTAAACACACCTTCAACACACATGCACACAGCTGGGGTCTTTTCATCCCGAGTGGATGCGGGGTCATGTGGCATGAGGACGGGAATGCAGTGTGAACACCGTGCTATTTTGCATGTGCACTGGGAGCAGACACTTTGGGTGCCAGATATAGCAACTACACACAGGGGAGGAGGACTTCTGAAAGTAGGTGCAAATAAACTCAAAGCCCAAAGGAAAAACACGCGGCGGTTCAAAAACACAACATGTCCATCAAACCAACTCCCAACTTACTGTAGTAGCTTCAACTAAATGCAGAAGCATGTATTATGGGGTGTGTATGTGATTTGGTGTGCGTCTGTGTGCATTATGTCCAACCTTTGGTTTTACCACCCCTATATTAGCTTCATCGGTTTGTGTGTCGGGCAGCATGGTGGCTTAGTGGTTAGCATGTTCTCCTCTCAGCACTAGGGATTCCCGGTTCGAATCCCAATCTGGGTGGAGTTTCCATGTTCTCCCCGTGTCCGTGTGGTTTTTCTCCAGGTTTTCCGGTTTCCTCCCACAGTCCAAAAACATGGATCAAGTCAATTGAATTCTCCAAATTGCCCCATGTAGAGTGTGTTTGTGTGAGTGAGTGAGTGTGTGCACAGTGATAGCTAGATAGATTGGCGCCCTGTCCTGGGTGTATCTGCCCAGCGCCCTCTTGATGGGCATGGGGATGACCCCCCCTCCATGACCCTAGTAGAGGATTAAGTGGAAGATAATGAAGGCAAAAAGGGTGGCACGTTGGTTTAGTGTTAGCACGTTCTCCTCTCAGCACTGGGGATCCAGGTTCAAATCCCATTCTGGGTGAAGCTTCCATGTTCTTCCCATGTCCACATGGAGAACTGTTTCCCCCTCCGGGTTCTCCAGTTTCTTCCACAGTCCAAAAACATGGATTTGAGGTGAATTTGGCTGCTTTAAATCGCCACATATAGTGCGGTCTGTGTGAGTGAGTGTGAGTTCAGCGATACATTGGTGCTCTGTCCTGGGTGTATCTGCCCAATGCCCGAAACGTTCTCCCCTGGATGGGCATGGGGAACCCCCCAGTGACCCAAGTACAGGATAAAGTGGAAGATAATGAAGTGATCTATCTTGCCAATTGTGCTTACACATCGAGGAATCGGTCCTCCACATTTAACCCATTCGTGAAGTGGGGGGGTCATTTGGGGTTAGGTGCCTTACCCAATGACCTTTCAGCCATAGTGCTTGGTGGGACCTGGAATCGAACCGGGTACCATTAGGTCACGAGGCCGGTTTCCTTTAGATTATTATTAATGGGTCCAGAAAAGAAGATAAATCAGTGATTGTGACCACAAATTCCTTCAGTCGACTCAGATTTCATACACTCAAGTTTTAAGCCAGTCCCTGCCTCCTGTCAGCACTGAACCTCCAGCAAACGTTCGGAAATGTTAAATGCACTACAGGGTGGCAATGCACTGGGGATTATTTGTGGAGCTGAAGATGGAAAGGGGTTTGAGGAAGAATGGAGAACAGCTGGTGCAGCTCCATCACAGAGCTCCTCACGGTTGGGGGTGGGGGACTATCCCTTTACAGCTTTCTGACACTACACCAAATCACCATTATGGCCCCATAAAGCAGACATCAAACTGGATTACATCACCGTATGGAGAGATCACAGTAACACCTCTCTCAGTGCTAATGCTTTATGACTTGCGCTTGCCCCCCTCACTCAGACGTCTAACCCCAACAATCAACGAAAGTGTAGCAAAGTTGTATTTAAGTGCATAACCTGCAGGACACTGCCAAGCACACAGCACAGTGCTTTCCAATAAAAGAAATGTGTCTTTTTACAGTGTGGTCAGCTCTTCATCCATGGCTCTGCTGAAGTACCACACCTACGATGATAACTGCATGGAACCTGGAGTTCTATTGGGCAGTTTTTCGGATAGTTAAGTAAAGATTATCCCCCCAAGTGATCGATCACATGTACCATATGTAGGAAACATCATCACAAGCTGGACAAACCTGGGCAGAGAAGGGGCAGGAGTCAGGACTGTATAGTATGTTTGATAGATAACGCATTATAGATCGAACTGCACGGAGAAATGTAGTCCATCCATCCATTATCTTCTGCTTTATCCTCTATTAGGGTCGTGGGGGGTTCCCCATGCCCATCCAGGGGAGAATGTCTCGGGCGCTGGGCAAATACACCCAGGACAGGGCACCAATCTATCACTGGGCACACACTCACTCACACACACACTCTATATGGGGCAATTTGAAGAATTCAATTGACCTTGATCCATGTTTTTGGACTGTGGGAGGAAACCGGAGAACCCGGAGGAAACCCATGTGGACACGGGGAGAACAAGGAAACTCCACCCAGATTGGGCTTCACCCAGATTCGGCCCGGGGAAATGTAGTTCATTCATTCTTTATCTTCCCCTTTATCCTCTATTAGGGCCGAGGGGGGGTTCCCCATGCCCATCCAGGGGAGAATGTTTCAGGCGCTGGGCAGATACACCCAGGACAGGGCGCTAATCCATCGCTGGGCACACACTCACACGCACACAAACACACTCTATATGGGGCAATTTGGAGAACTCAATTGACTTGATCCATCTTTTTGGACTGTGGGAGGAAACCGGAGAACCCGGAGGAAACCCACGCGGACACGGGGAGAACGCACGCGGCACGGAACGCACGCAGCACGGTGACTTAGTGTTTAGCATGTTCTCCTCTCAGCACTAGGGATTCCTGGTTCGAATCCCAATCTGGGTGGAGTTTCCATGTTCTCCCCGTGTCCACGTGGGTTTTCTCACACAGTTTAAAAACATGGATCAAGTCAATTGAGTTCTCCAAATTGCCCCATATAGAGTGTGTCTGTGTGAGTGAGTGTGTGCCCAGCGATATATTGGTGCCCTGTCCTGGGTGTATCTGCCCAACGCCCGAAACGTTCTCCCCTGGATGGGCATGGGGAACCTCCCCCGTGACCCTAATAGAGGATAAAGCAGAAGATAATGGATGGATGGATCACGTTGTGAAGAACACAACGTCGGTTCGGATATCTCTGCCAGTTAGACGTAGGTTCTTTATTAAAAACATGGCTTCAGTGATGTTTAGATTAAACCTTCTTTGCTGAAGGGGTCATGTCAGCAAATCTCTCAAGCAACACACGGCTGCCGATGCTGAACGCCGAGCCGTATAATTCCGTTAACGCGGCGTTTCCTCGGGCTCTGTGAAGCAGTAGGCTTGATTTCAATGGGAGAGGAAGTGCTAAGAAAAGCTGTCAAAATAAAGCAGCGCTCCTGCAGGTCAAACAAAGCCCTGAGAGAACATGTCATTAACAGCCATGCTCGAAAACCGCCGTCGGTTGAGGCCTACAGAGAGAACAGGACGGGGGGGGGGGGGGGGGGGGGGGGGGGGGGGGGGGGGGGGGGGGGGGGGTGACTGATGGGGCACCTGTTGGCAGGGCTCAGTTTCAAACGGCTGTAACCTGATCCACCACGTGTTTAAAAAAAAAAAAAAAAACACAGATCCTGCCTTCAAAGTCAGAAACACACAGGCTGAGCTCAGGCTTAACCCCAACACTGAACACCTACATTCATTACATTTACATTACAATTACATTAACATTAACATTATATAACATTATATAACATTTACATTTACATTTACATTACATTACATTACACTGAGTCATGTAGCAGACGCTTTCATCCAAAGCCACTTACAAATGTGGCGGCACGGTGTTTTAGTGGTTAGCATGTTCGCCTCTCAGCACTAGGGATTCCCGGTTCCAATCCCCATCTGGGTGGAGTTTCCATGTTCTCCCCGTGTCCACACACACACTGTACCATACGCTGTACCTCACACTGTACCACACACTGTACCACACACTGTACCACACACTGTACCACACACTGTACTAAACACTGTACCACACACTGCACCTCACACTGCACCTCACACTGTACCTCACACTGCACCACACACTGTACCATACGCTGCACCACCCACTGTACCTCACTGTACCACATACTGTACCACACACTGCACAACACACTGCACCACCCACTGTACCTCACTGTACCACACATTGCACCACACACTGTACCTCACTGTACCACACACTGCACAACACACTGCACCACCCACTGTACCTCACTGTACCACATACTGTACCACACACTGCACAACACACTGCACCACCCACTGTACCTCACTGTACCACACATTGCACCACACGCTGTACCTCACTGTACCACACACTGCACAACACACTGCACCACCCACTGTACCTCACTGTACCACATACTGTACCACACACTGCACAACACACTGCACCACCCACTGTACCTCACTGTACCACACACTGCACCACACACTGTACCTCACTGTACCACACACTGCACAACACACTGCACCACCCACTGTACCTCACTGTACCACACACTGCACCACCCACTGTACCATACGCTGCACAACACACTGCACCACCCACTGTACCTCACTGTACCACACATTGCACCACACACTGTACCTCACTGTACCACACACTGCACAACACACTGCACCACCCACTGTACCTCACTGTACTACACATTGCACCACACACTGTACCTCACTGTACCACACACTGCACCACACACTGTACCATACGCTGCACAACACACTGCACCACCCACTGTACCTCACTGTACCACACATTGCACCACACACTGTACCTCACTGTACCACACACTGCACCACACACTGTACCATACGCTGCACAACACACTGCACCACCCACTGTACCTCACTGTACCACACACTGTACCATACGCTGCACCATACACTGCACCTCACACTGCACCACAAACTGTACCACACACTGAACCTCACACTGTACTACGCACTGTACCCCACACTGCACCTCACACTGTACCACAAACTGTACCTCACACTGTACTGCACACTGCACCTCACACTGCACCTCACACTGTACCACAAACTGTACTACAAACTGTACCACACACTGAACCTCACACTGCACCTCACACTGCACCTCACACTGTACCACAAACTGTACCACAAATTGTACCACACACTGAACCTCACACTGTACCTCACACTGTAGCACACACTGCACCTCACACTGTACCACAAACTGTACCACGCACTGCCCTCACACTGCACCTCACACTGTACCACACAATGTACCACACACTGTACCTCACACTGTACCACAAACTGTACCACGCACTGCCCTCACACTGCACCTCACACTGTACCACACACTAAACCTCACGCTGTACTACACACTGTACCTCACACTGCACCTCAGACTGTACTACACACTGTACCTCACACTGTATATCACACTCCACGACACACCGTACCACAAATATGCCCCTTATAGAGTGTGTTTGTGTGTGTGTGTGTTTAGCGATAGATTGGCATCCTGTCCTGGGTGTATCTGCTCAGTGCTTGAGACATTCTTCCCTGGATGGGGGAGATCATGTCTTAGTATTCTCCTAGTTTGCCTGGCACTTCGTGGTTTAGAGAACCGTAATCTCGTTTCGCTGCGCACTGCGCTGTGTGATGTCTTAATGCCAATAAAGTCCACTCTGACTTTCCAGCGGGGATGTGAGACTGTACGCTGATACTCAGTACAAGAAAGATTGAGTGTGTCCGCCGTGCTTCACAGCCGTAATCTGAAAGCCTGTGGGATTAGAGCTACACGTCCCAGACCCGAAACGCATGTCAAACACACTGATGTAGAACGCTTGGCCCAGGTGTTTCAGATCAACCATGGAAAACAGAGAAGCAGTCTATGAAAGAGTATGAAACATGAGAACAGCAAGATCCCGACCATTTCAAAAAATAGTTTTTAATTATTACCACAGTTTTCAGTTGATTTATTGGCTGCGTCCCAAATCCCATTGTCTCATATTTCTATTTCCTGACATCCATCCATCCATTCATTACATAGCTTAATCCTCTGCTAGGGTCGCGGGGGGGTTCCCCATGCCCATCCAGGGGAGAACGTTTTGGGCGCTGGGCAGATACACCCAGGACAGGGCGCCAATCTATCACTGGGCACACACTCACTCACACAAACACACTCTATATGGGGCAATTTGGAGCATTCAATTTACCTTGATCCATGTTTTTGGATCTGCCATCACTGGACACACTCACACACAGAGACACACAAATACTATACAGAGGCAATTTATATAGCAGCATTACCTTGAATCCTTGAATGTTTTTGGACTGTGGGAGGAAACCGGAGAACCCGGAGGAAACCCAAGTGGACACGGGGAGAAGATGGAAACTCCACCCAGATTGACTGAGAGGCGAACTTTCTACCTTGCCCCGTTTACTAATATTCATCTCATCTTAATATCCAACATGTAATCCTCTACTAGGTTCGTGGGTGGGGGGTTTGGGGGAGTGGTTTTCCCATGGGGGGTTATGCCCATGCCTATCCAGGGGAGAACATTTTGGGTGCTGTGCAGATACACCCAGGACAGGGTGCTAATCTATCACTGGGCACACACTCACTCACAAACACACTATAGAGGCAATTTGGATAGGGGCAATTTTTTCATTCATTCATTATCTCCCGCTTTATCCTCTATTAGGGTCGCGGTGGGGTTCCCTAATAGAGGGGCAATTTTGAGAATTCAATTGACTTGATCCATGTTTTTGGACTGTGGGAGGAAACCGGAGAACCCGGAGGAAACCCACGCGGACACGGGGAGAACATGGAAACTCCACCCAGATGGGGATTTGAACCGGGAATCCCTAGCGCTGAGAGGCGAACGTGCTAACCACTAAGCCACCGTGTAGGGGCAATTTAAAACAGCTAATTAACCAGGAATCCCTAACACTGAGAGGAGAACATGCTAACCACTAAGCCACCGTGCTGCTCAAAAACCTTACAGTACCTTACAAAAAAAAACAAAAAAACAAAACGGTTCATATAAAAACTTTCATAGATTTATTAAAGGCCCCGAAAATGAATAATTATAAAGCGACTTACTCTCTCGCTGTTCGCGTTCTTTCAGAATGGCATCCAGCCATTTCTGCTTGTCCTCACAATTCTTGGCCATGCAAACGAACCACTTGTTCTTGGCCGTGTTGTGGATCTTCCAGCCGTTGGTCACGGTGTAGTTGTTGCTATGATAGTCCGCTTGAAAAGACAACACAAGAAAAGGTGAGACCAGCAGCTTAGTTAAACGTAAAGACAATACAAACCTATTCAATTTATCAGAATCTTTTCATTTTGAATATTGGGGTAGCTCAGTCGTTGGGTGCTGTATCAACCCCGTGTTCTGACCCCAACTTGATATTTGTAAGTTGCTTTGGATTAAAGCATCTGCTAAATTACCAAATAGTAATATTACTCCACTACCACCGCAGGACAACACCTTGCAAGGAATTCCATTCAGCCATTATCTTCCACTTTATCCTATATTAGGGTCGTGGGGGGGTTCCACATGCCCATCCAGAGGAGAACGTTTCGGGGGCTGGGCAGACACACCTAGAACAGGACGCCAATCTATCGCTGGGCACACATTCGCACACATACAAACACATATGGGGCAATTTGGAGAATTCAATTGACCTTGATCCATGTTTTTGGACTGTGGGAGGAAACTGGAGAACCTGGAGGAAACCCATATGGACAAGGGGAGAACATGGAAACTCCACCCAGATTGGGATTCGAACTGGGAATCCCTAGTGCTGAGAGGAGAACATGCTAACCACTAAACCATCGTGCCACCCACTATAATAAACCAAACAAACCAAAATAAATAAGAACATTGGCATGGTTACTAGTTTCTCTTCATTAATTCATCATTTTCTGCTTAATCCTCTACAAGGGTCACTCACTCACACTTTAAAGGGGCAATTTAGAGCAGCTTAAATCCATGTTTTTGGACTATGGGAGGACATGTCTATGGGTCGGGTTAACCTGGTCTCTGATCCATGTGTCCACATATACACATTACCCACGTGGACATGGCGCTAGATATTCCTGGTTCAAATCCCAATCTGGGTGGAATTTCCATGTTCTCCTCGTGTCCACGCGGGTTTCCTCCGGGTTCTCCAGTTTCCTCCCACAGTCCAAAAACATGGATCAAGGTCAATTAAATTCTCCAAATTGCCCCATATAGAGTGTGTTTGTGTGTGCCTGTGTAAGTGAGTGTATCCAGTGATATATATATATATAAAAAGGGCGGCACGGTGGTTTAGTGGTTAGCATGTTCTCCTCTCAGCACTAGGAATTCCCGGTTCAAATCCCCATCTGGGTGGAGTTTCCATGTTCTCCCCGTGTCCACGTGGGTTTCCTCCGGGTTCTCCGGTTTCCTCCCACAGTCCAAAGACATGCATCAAGTCAATTGAGTTCTCCAAATTGCCCCATATAAGAGTGTGTATGTGTCTGTGTGAGTGAGTGAGTGAGTGAGTGTGTGCCCAGTGATAGATTGGCGCCCTGTCCTGGGTGTATCTATCTGCCCAGCGCCCGAAACGTTCTCTCCTGGATGGGCATGGGGAACCCCCCTCCCCCACGACCCTAATAGAGGATAAAACGGAAGATAATGGATATATATACATATATATATATATATATATATATATATATATATATATATATATATATATATATATATATATATATGCTTGTTAAGTCTTAAATGGCTACGCAAACTATAATGATTTTTAAAAGTAGCCGTCGCTCTCTGAACAATCACATGACTGAATATGCAAAGTGATTTATTGATGCCGAACTCAAACAGACAATGAGACACTTTGCAAGTCAATGAGTTCAACGGTCGCATCCAGATTGCTGAATGTTCCTTGTTTAAAGTGAAAAGGTTTACCAGGACACAGAGATTCCAAAAATGTACACCGGTGCTGCACCACCACGGCATTCCATCACACTGTAATGAATCAGTATGTTAACCTCAGCAACTTTAAACGATTTCAACTAGAAATGGCAAAATGAAGGCAAAATATGAATAACTAATAAACCTAAAAAGACTTGCTCTAAAGTGTATGATTGTGTGTGTGTGTGAGTGTGTGTGTGAGTGTGTGTGTGAGTGTGTGTGTGTGTGTGTGTGTCGTTCAGTGCTCATTACAGCTTCAGCCCTCAAGCCACAGTCCAATTTTATCCCTGGTTTGACGGCAGGTGAATGAAGTGGAGCGGCATGAATAAAGAATAAGGGGCTGTAATGAATAGCGGGTTGATGGTGAGATGGTGGAACCAGAACTCATGAGCTCATGTCAGGGTTCCGATTTGTATCAAACAGGTTGGGAGGGTTCTCAACATCAGACTATGTTTAACAGACACCCCACTTGTTCTGCAATTAGTGTAACTCTGAATGTGAACCTGAGGAAGACAATGCCTTATGTATTATCTGTTACTCTGCATTAGAACCATATAAAATTCATATCAGAACATCCATCATCTTCCACTTAATCCTCTACTAGAAATTAAGCAGGTTCTCCAAGTTCCTCCCATAGTCCAAAAACATGGATTTAAGGCACTCTAAATTGCCCTTACAAAGGGTGTGTCTGTGTGAGTGAGCATGTGCCCAGCGATGAATTGGGCATTGGGCATTGGGCATTGGGACCCCCCCCCCCCCCCCGACCCTAGTAGAGGATTAAGCAGAAAATGATGAATGAATGAACAAAAAATAGTACCAATGCCAATGTCCTTACTTATTTTATTTGGTTTATTATAGAGGGCGGCAATGATGGTTTAGTGGTTAGCATGTTCTCCTCTCAGCGCTGGGGATTCCTGGTTCCAATCCCAATCTGGGTGGAGTTTTCACGTTCTCCCCGTGTCTGTGTGGGTTTCCTCCAGGTTCTCCGGTTTCCTCCCACAGTCCAAAAACATGGATCAAGGTCAACTGAATGATCCAAATTGCCCCATATAGAGTGTGTGTGTGTGTAAGTGAGGGTGTGCCCAGTGATGGACTGGTGCCCAGTCCTGGGTGTACCTGCCCAGCACCTGAAACGTTCTCCCCTGGATGGACATGGGAAACAACCCACCCTCCCACCCCACCCCCACGACCCTAATAGAGGATAAAGTGGAAGATAATGGATGGCTGGATGGTTTATTATAAATAAACCATCCATCCATATATATATATATATATATATATATATATATATATATATATATATATATATATATATATATATATATATATATATATATATATATATATACTGTCCTGGGTGTATCTGCCCAGCGCCCCCAACGTTCTCCCCTGGATGGGCATGGGGAACCTAACCACGACCCTAATAGAGGATTAAGTAGAAGATAATGGATGGATGAAAACATTAAAGCAGACTAGATTAAGTTCTGATCATGTTTTCATATTAGCTCTGTGGTTCTCTAATCATTCTGTCATTAACAGTTCATTGTTTTTGGAGTCCTCCTGGTCATGTGAAGCATTTTGGGGTTTATTTATTAGTCATTTACAGCATTAAGCAGACAGCATTATGTAAATGCTAACAGAGCTCATTAACTTTCAAGCAAATGAAGGCAGAAGGACCTGCGGGATGTGGGAATGTCCGACAGTGATGGCGCTGCAGTTCAGATCATTAAACGTAGGTCTCATTGTCTAAGTTTGGTTGACACATTAAGCCTTATATGGAGAACATCCGGATGTTCTTAAGACTGGCGAACGAAGTCTTGAGCTGAATCAAGTGGGTGAACTTTCTTTCCTCCATGACTCTACAATCTTTTTACAGAACAAAGTAATCACATGATAAAACGTCCCCTGTGAAGCTGACGACCCGTTTTTCTCTATTAGTTCAACCAAACGACATTTAAACAGTCAGAGTGAAACTCCATTACTTAATTCAGCGTCATGAGGTCAATAGAGGAAAAAGCCCTTCTCATCCTGCAACAACTAAATCTATCACCAGCTATAAAGAGAAATTTATTTGCACAATTATGTTATTGATGGGGCGGCACGGTGGCTTAGTGGTTAGCACGTTCGCCTCTCAGCGCTAGGGATTCCCGGTTCGAATCCCCATCTGGGTGGAGTTTCCATGTTCTCCCCGTGTCCGCGTGGGTTTCCTCCGGGTTCTCCGGTTTCCTCCCACAGTCCAAAAACATGGATCAAGTTAATTGAGTTCTCTAAATTGCCCCATATAGAGTGTGCTTGAGTGTGTGAGTGTGTACCCAGCGATGGATTGGCGCCCTGACCTGGGTCTATCTGCCCAGCGCCCGAGACGTTCTCCCCTGGATGGGCATGGGGAACCCCACCGCGACCCTAATAGAGGATAAAGCGGGAGATAATGAATGAATGAATGTTATTGATGGGGTGGCACGGTGGTTTAGTGGTTTGCATGTTCTCCTCTCAGCACTGGGGATTCCCGGTTGGAATCCCAATCTGGGTGCAGTTTCCATGTGTTTGAGTGGGTTTCCTCTGGGTTCTCCGGTTTCCTCCCACAGTCCAAAAACATGGATCAAGTCAATTGAATTCTCCAAATTGCCCCATATAGAGTGTGTCTGTGTGAGTGAGTGTGTGCCCAGCGATAGATTGGCGCCCTGTCCTGGGTGTACCTATGTTCTACCCTGGATGGGCATGGGGAACCCCCCCTGACCCTAGTAGAGGATAAAGAGGAAGATAATGGATAGATGGATGCTATTGGAGATCATTCTCCATTGGTTCCCTGTAGCTGTCAGCATTCATTACAAGACACTGACTCTGATCTACAGGACAATCTCTGGATCTGCCCCCTCTTATCTTCACTCTATATTTCCAAAATACACTCCGACTCGTTCACTTCACTCTAGTGATGAATGTCAACCTCACTCCGTATCGTTCACCACTGCTAAATGGTGCAACCATCTTCCCAAATCTGTCCATAAGGCGGAGTCACTTAGCGTTTCAACAACTCAGACACATCTGTTCCATCAGAACTTGATTTATATATAATTAATATATTAATAAAAATGATATATTTATATAGAAATTCATATATAAAGAAGAAAGATAACTGTATTGTGGAATTAGACTTGAAATCAGATTGGATTATGATCAGGTTTGATGATACTACAGTGTAGCTGGTTCCACCTTAACTCCTGACTTGTGTTGTTCTCATCTGTAAGTCACTTTGGAGGGCGGTATGGTGGTTTAGTGGTTAGCATGTTCGCCTCTCAGTGCTTGAAATCCAGGTTTGAATCCCAATCTGGGTGGAGTTTCCATGTGGGTTCCATTCCATTGTAATTCCACACAACAGTTATCTTTCTTCTTTATATATATATTCTTTATATAAATCAAGTTCTTGAACGGATTTGTCTGGGTTTTCATCTCTGTTCTCCGGTTTCCTCCCACAGACAAAATATGGGGATTCAAGGTGAATTGCTCTAAATTGCCCCATATAGTGTGTGTTTGTTTGTGTGTCCGTATGAGTGAGTGTGTGCTCAGCAATAGATTGGCACCCTGTCCTGGGTGTATCAGCCCAGAGCTTGAGACGCCATCCTCTGGATGAGCATGGGGAAACCCCCCCCTCACACACACACACACACACACACACACAACCATAGTAGAGGATAAAGCAGAAGATAATGAATGAATGAAGTCACTATGGATGAGAGCATCTGCTAAATGACTAAATGTGGATGTAAATAGATTACTAGCTAATTACACTCAAGCTGCCGGGTAATAAAAGCATCATTTGTGTTTTTGTGTATTTATAACATATTGCATTGTAACATCTGAACAGTCTCAACGGATATTACTCAACAGAAATGATTTCAAGTGCTTCAGCCATGGGGCAAGTTCATATCACTGGTTTACATACAGCCACGTCTTAAACGCGGAGAAGGAAAACCGGGTCTCTGACACAAATGGACAACGGTACTGAGACAACATACAAACTCCACACAGAGAACCTTTGATCATCCCAAGATGGAATCAAACCTGGACATTATTACCCATCAGTGTGCTAACAGCGATTGATTTACATCATTTACATTTATATTTAGTCATTTAGCAGAGGCTTTTATCCAAAGCAACTTTTTATTGTTCCCTACAACAGGTATTTGTTAAAAAGATGCGTCTTCAGTAGTTTCTTAAAACTGCTTAGTGATTCTGCCTTATGGACAGAGTTGGGAAGATGGTTCCACCATTTTGCAGTGGTGAACACAATGGAGTGAGACTTGGCTCCTCGGTGAGGTGGAACCACCAGACGACAATCATCACTAGAACGTAGCGAACGAGCCAGAGAGTATTTTGAAAAGATAAAGGGAAGGTAGGAGGGGAAGATCCAGAGATTGTCCTGTAGATCAGTCAGTGACTTGTACTGAATGCAGCAGCCAATGATGAGAAATGAGAAGTGGAGTGACATGAGTTCACTTGAGTTGGTTGAACACAAGTCGGGCTGCAGAGTTTTGAATAAGTTGTAGAGGTCTGATTGTGGAAGCTGGAAGACTGGCAAGTAACACATTACAATAATGAAGCCGGGATAGGACTAGGGCTTGAACAAGAAGTTTGGGTAACATGTTCAGTCAAGAAAGATCTGATCTTCCTGATGTTCTACAGAAGGAATCTGAAGGAACAAACAGTTTTGATAACATGATCAGAGAGTTTAACCGGGGAGGCACGGTGGCTTAGTGGTTATCACGTTCGCTTCTCAGCGCTAAGGGTTCTCCAGTTTCCTCCCACAGTCCAAAAACATGGTTAAAGGTCAACTGAATTCTCCATATTGCCCCATATAGAGTGTGTCTGTGAGAGTGAGTGTGTACCCAGTTCTTTCATTTGCCAGCGCCCGAAACGTTCTCCCCTGGATGGGCATAGGGACCCCCCCACGACCCTAATATAGGATAAAGCGGAAGATAGTGGATTTAACATGGCATGCTGTTTAGATCTACATTTCGTACGTCTGCGTTCACACCCGGCGGGTGTTTGGGTGGGTACTGCTAAAGATTCCGAGCGCAGAGATCAGTTTGAAAGCCTGATGTTAAAAGCAGGTGTTACAGCAAGCGCTGAACGCTGGTGTCTGTTTGTGGTTTGTGCTACACCGGGAGAGGACCGTTATTCCCCGACTCTACACGACCAACCTGTCATTGAATCATCTCGAAAGTGAGAAAATAGCTGCTGACTCTGAGTTGGAACAGATTTGAGAGGACCCAGCCCTCCTGCAGAGGTGGGAAACACAGGGCGTAGACTTCACAACAGATTCAGAGGCGCATCGAGGATCTCACAGGTTTCACTTTGGTTTCCTGACCTGTTCTAATACGCCTGTGGTGGTTTTAACTAAAGTTCTTCACAGTGAAGAACTTGTGAACTAAGCCTATCTTTACACTCTGATTGAAATAAGGAATTAAACAGGTTCTCCATCCATCATTATCTTCTGCTTTAACCTCTACTAGGGTTGCGGGGGGGTTCCTCATGCCCATCCAGGGGAGAACGTTTCAGGTGCTGGGCAGATAGACCCAGGACAGATCACCAATCTATCACTGGGCACACACACTCACACAGACACACACACCAACACACTCTATATGGGGCAATTTAGAGAATTTATTTGAACTTAATCAATGTTTTTGGACTGTGGCCAGAAACCGGAGAACCGAGAGAAAACCCACGGGGGCACGGGGAGAACATAGAAGCTCCACCCAGATTGGGATTTGAACCGCAAAAAGTGCTGAGAGGAGAACATGCTAACCACTAAGCCACCGTGCCACCCCTTAAACATCCATTCATCCATTATCTTGAGCTTTATCCTCTATTAGGGTTGCAGGTGGGGGTTCCCCTGCTCATCTATGGGAGAACATTTCGGGCGCTAGGCAGATACACCCATGACAGGGCGCTAATCTATCACTGGGCACTCACTCACTCACACACACACTCACACACACACACACACACACACAGACACAGACACAGACACTCTATATGGGGCAATTTGGAGAATTCAATTGACTTTGATTTATGTTTTTTGGACTGTGGGAGAAACCCGAAGAAAACACTCATGGGAGAAAATGGAAACTCCACCCAGATTGGGAGTCGAACCAGAAATCCCTAGTGCTGAGAGGAGAACATGCTAACCACTAAAACACTGTGCCGGCCCTTAAACAGGTTCTGTTAAATTAAATTAAATTAAACACGTACCAGTGCCATCTTCTACATTCTCCACTTCCATCACTTCTGTGTTGATGCGGCCACGGAACACGTACAGCGGCCCGTTGATGGACTTCGTCCTCTTGGTAGATTTTTTTCCAGATACTCTGGATAAAAAAATAAATAAACAAAAATCTGAATCCAGTTTCTTTTTTTAAAAACATAAATGAATATAAATCTGAATAAAAAACCAACCCAAATCAAGAAAAAAATGTTTATAAATTAAATTACAATAAAAACTTTGGTAGCTCAGTGGTAGTTAGGGTGTTGGGCTATCAATCTGAAGGTTGTGGGTTGAGATCCCAGGTCCACTGAAGTTACCAGTGTGGGTTTTTGAGCAAGACCCTTAACCCCCCAAGGGTGCTATATCAACTCTGTCTTGGGGGGGTTGTTCCCCATGCTCATCCAGTGGAGAATGTTTTGGGCGCTGGGCAGATACACACAGGACAGGGTGCTGATATATCGCTGGACACACTCACTCACACAGACACACACTATATGGGGCAATTTAGAGAATTCAATAGACTTTGATCCATGTTTGTGGACTGTGGGAGGAAACCGGAGAACCCGGAGGAAACCCACGCGGACACGGGGAGAACATGGAAACTCCACCCAGATTGAGATTCGAACCTGGATTCCCAGCGTTGAGAGGTGAACATGCAAACCACTAAGCCACCGTGTCGCCAACATTATCTGAGTTATATCATTAAAATCGAGCTCATTTGAAAATGAAGTAACTGATAGACTACAGTAGGGGTGTCTTCAACTAAGGATTTTCATAGTCGAATCTGATTCGTCAGATTTTCCCTATAGTCGACTGATCGAATCAGCTAAAATTTCACCACAAGATGGTGCTATAAGCGTGGTTTTTAAGCGTGGTTTTTTATATTTTACTTTTTTTCTAGAGCACCGTAAATGGGTTAAAACGCACACATCATTTCAAAAAATATTAACAGAAATTAGGATCATTTTATTTGACAAAAGGCTATATATATAACGAAAACAAAGACATTTCATGTAAAAACTAATGCTTAGCAGCAGCCATGGGCACCCCCATGTGGTCAAAATGGTACATTTGACTATGAGGTTCATAGTCGACTACGGTTCTCCGAATCGAATCGTCGAATCAGCGAATATTGCAGCTCACCCCTAGACTACAGTATCAGAGCATCATCTTTACAATCATGCAGCTGGTCCAAACCAGAACCATAATCTGAGCTTTGAACGGGACACACAACATGAGCTGATTAATCTATCAGATCGATAGATTTTCCATCAGATTCTGATTCTGAAATGTTGCTTCATGCTGTTGCTTCATTTTCTCTCGGCTTGGATACTGGAATTCATTACTTTTTGCCATTCCTTGCACTCTGCTCACCCGTCTCCAGTATGTACAAAATTCAGCTGCAAGGGCCCTCACTTCTACAAAATGCTCTGCCCATATCACAGGTCACCGGTTGCCGGCCTCTTCCCGTGTTACATAGAAGATTCTTTTATTTAACTTTAAAATATTGCATGCACTTGCCCCATCCTACCTCAGGGAACTTATTCATTTATGTCCCCTCTCGCACTCTCCGGTCTACTGACACTGGACTTCCGACAGTCCCATCCATTATCTTCTGCTTTATCCTCTACTAGGGTCGCAGGGCGGCTCCCCATGCCCATCCAGGGGAGAACGTTTCGGGCGCTGGCCAGATACACCCAGGACAGGGCACCAATCTATCACTGGGCACACACTCACTCACACAAACACACTCTATATGGGGCAATTTTGAGAATTCAATTGACTTGATCCATGTTTTTGGACTGTGGGAGGAAACCGGTGAACCCGGAGGAAACCCACACAGACATGAGGAGAACATGAAAACTTAACCCAGATTGGGATTCGAACCGCGAATCCCTAGTGCTGAGACGTGAACATGCTAACCACTAAGCCACCTTCTGACAGTCCCTCGATTTAAATTAAAGTTGATGGGTGGCAGATCGTTCAGCGTCGCTGCTCCAACCCTGTGGACTTCTTTACTGTAAACTCTACGTGACCGTTCTGATTTGTCTTCATTTAAGTCTCAACTAAAAACATTTCTATTTCCCCTCACAGTATTGATTGTATGTGTTTGTAAAGCGTCCTTGGGTTTTTGAAAGGCTCTTTATAAATTCATTCATTCATTATCTCCCGCTTTATCCTCTATTAGGGTCGCGGTGGGGTTCCCCATGTCCATCCAGGGGAGAACATCTCAGGCGCTGGGCAGATACACCCAGGACAGAGCACCAATCCATCACTGGGCACACACTCACTCACACAAACACACTCTATATGGGGCAATTTGGAGAACTCAATTGACTTGATCCATGTTTTTGGACTGTGGGAGGAAACCGGTGAACCCGGAGGAAACCCACAAAGACATGAGGAGAACATGGAAACTCCACCCAGATTGGGATTCGAACCGGGAATCCCTAGTGCTGAGACGTGAACATACTAACCACTAAGCCACCTTCTGACAGTCCCTCGATTTAAATTAAGGTTGATGGGTGGCAGATCGTTCAGCGTCGCTGCTCCAACCCTGTGGACTTCTTTACTGTAAACTCTACGTGACCGTTCTGATTTGTCTTCATTTAAGTCTCAACTAAAAACATTTCTATTTCCCCTCACAGTATTGATTGTATGTGTTTGTAATGCGTCCTTGGGTTTTTGAAAGGCTCTTTATAAATTCATTCATTCATTATCTCCCGCTTTATCCTCTATTAGGGTCACGATGGGGTTCCCCATGCCCATCCAGGGGAGAACATCTCAGGCGCTGGGCAGATACACCCAAGACAGGGCGCCAATCCATCGCTGGGCACACACTCACTCACACACACACACACACTCTATATGGGGCAATTTGGAGAATTCAATTGACTTGATCCATGTTTTTGGACTGTGGGAGGAAACTGGAGAACCCGGAGGAAACCCATGTGGACACGGGGAGAACATGGAAACTCCACCCAGATTGGGCTTCAAACCTGGATCCGCAGCGCTGAGAGGAGAACACGCAAATTTCTAAGCCACCGTGCCGCCCGGGGAAATGTAGTTCATTCATTCATTATCTTCCCCTTTATCCTCTATTAGGGTCGCGGGGGGTTCCCCATGCCCGTCCAGGGGAGAACGTTTCGGGCGCTGGGCAGATAGACCCAGGACAGGGCACCAATCCATCGCTGGGCACACACTCACTCACAAAGACACACTCTATATGGGGCAATTTGGAGAACTCAATTGACTTGATCCATGTTTTTGGACTGTGGGGGGAAACCGGAGAACCCGGAGGAAACCCACGCGGACACGGGGAGAACATGGAAACTCCACCCAGATGGGGATTCGAACCGTGCCGCCGCTCTTTATAAATTAAACGTATTATTATTATTACTATTATTATTATAAATTATCAGACGAAATCAATAAACCGCAGCAGACTTCGTTGTTTATGACCAAAATCCAAACTGCAAATGTAACCACAGCTTTAGTACCGTCGTTATTCCCCAGCCGGCACACCCTTTACAAAAAGAGGTGAAACGCAAGTGTGATTTACAAGTGTGAAGCAGTGCTTCAGAAACTCCTCATTCTGAACTGTACAGTCAACGGCTGCTCACGTTTAGAACCAGCAAGACTGAAGTTCACCAGCAGGGATGCAGATAAAGAGAGCGCAGAACAAATTACAGTGGGAGGCGTGCTTGTGCACCATTATGAATAGTATTTCTGAGCTAAGGTAACATACGATGACTATGATTTCCCCCGAGGATTAATAATATTGGATGGCACGGTGGCTTAGTGGTTATCACGTTCAGGATTCCCGGTTCGAATCCCAATCTGGGTGGAGTTTCCATGTTCTCCCCGTGTCTGTGTGGGTTTCCTCCGGGTTCTCCGGTTTCCTCCCACAGTCCAAAAACATGAATCAAGGTCAATTGAATGGTCCAATTTGCCACATATAGAGTGTGTCTGTGTGAGTGAGTGTGTGCCCAGCGATGGATTGGCACCCTGCCCAGCGCCCGAAACGTTCTCCCCTGGATGGTTTAGTGGTTAGCATGTTCTCCTCTCAGCACTAGGGATTCCCGGTTCGAATCCCCATCTGGGTGGAGTTTCCATGTTCTCCCCGTGTCTGTGTGGGTTTCCTCCAGGTTCTCCGGTTTCCTCCCACAGTCCAAAAACAGGATCAAGGTCATTTGAATGGTCCAATTTGCCCCATATAGAGTGTGTCTGTGTGAGTGAGTGTGTGCCCAGGGACAGATTGGAACCCTGTCCTTGGTGTTTCTGACCAGCGCCCGAAACCTTCTCCTCTGGATGGGCATGGGGAACCCCACCGCTACCCTAATAGAGGATAAAGCGGAAGATAATGGATGGATGGATGTTTGTGTGTCTGATGAAAAGTTTGTAAATGCTATCTCACCCACATCCCGTTATCTGATTAAGCTGAGACTTTGCACAATTGTTCATCGTCGATGACAACACATGAATCATCTAAAAATATATCAATTCATTAACTAATTAGTGGTAATTCATTCATTCATTCATTCATTATCTTCCGCTTTATCCTCTACGAGTCTCGTGGGGGTGTTCCCCATGCCCATACAGGCGAGAACGTTTCGGGCACTTTATCTCCCGCTTTATCCTCTAGTAGGGTCGCGGTGGGGTTTCCCATGCCCATCCAAGGGAGAATGTTTCGGGCGCTGGGCAGATAGACCCAGGAAAGGGTGCCAATCCATCGCTGGGCACACACTCACTCACACACACACACTCTATATGGGGCGATTTGGAGAATTCAATTGACTTGATCCATGTTTTTGGACTGTGGGAGGAAACGGAGAAAGGAAACCCACACAGACACAGGGAGAACATGGAAACTCCACCCAGATGGGGATTCGAGGGAACCCAGAGGACACCTAACCACTAAACCACCCAGGGGAGAACACGGGGCAGGGTGCCAATCCATCGCTGGGCACACACTCACTCACACAGACACCCTCTATATGGGGCAATTTGGAGAACTCAATTGACTTGATCCATGTTTTTGGACTGTGGGAGGAAACATGGGAGGAAACCCACCGGAGACGGGGATTCGAACCGGAAACCCCCCAGATGGGGATTCGAACCGGGAATCCCTAGCGCTGAGAGGCGACCGTGCTAACCTAATTAGTGGTAATTAATTAATTAATCATGTTTTCTATGGATAAATTGCCCATTTTCAGGATTAATTCAGGATAAAGTCATTTAACACGATATAGGAGTGGGTATAGGTTTTTTTAAAAAAGATTTTTTAAATATTTTGCTTGTAGTTTTTACCCACACTAAAACTGAAAGTCCACATTTTACACCTTTTAATATAAACAGCGGCGGCAACTATTATAATTTCTTCATCTAAAAGGCTGTAAAACCACCAAAGCATTAAAAACGGACCATTCCTCAGTCCACACAAGGGTTTTGCTCAAAATATTTAAAATAAAGTTTACAAGCAATGTAAATGTTTCCAGCTGTCCTCTTATGGTCCGATATACGATATAAGATATTTCAACAGCATGTGTAAACAGGACCTGTGTGAGTTTCAGAGCATTGATCGCAGAACTTTTTTCCCGGGGTTCATCTGAAGAGCGACACACTCACAGTTAGAGGGCGCTAGTTTAGAGTCAACTGAAATATTAAGTCATGGGATGAAAGGTGGATGTCTGTCTAGGTTCTTTGCAGGCGGTGGTGCAGCTGGGTTTTCCATCACCAGAAATGTACCTGAACACACCTCGTTTTGAGGCGGCCACGCCCAGCGGGGAGTTATATTAACAAGCAGCGTTGTTATTTAAACATTCATTCATTCATTATCTCCCACTTTAACCTCTATTAGGGTCGCGGTGGGGTTCCCCATGCCCATCCAGGGGAGAACGTTTCGGGCGCTGGGTAAATAGACCCAGGACAGGGCGCCAATCTATCACTGGGCACACACTCACTCACACAGACACACTCTATATGGGGCAATTTGGAGAATTCAATTTACCATGATCCATGTTTTTGGACTGTGGGAGGAAACCGGGAAACCCGGAGGAAACCCACGCGGACACGGGGAGAACATGGAAACTCCACCCAGATGGGGATTCGAACCGGGAATCCCTAGTGCTGAGAGGAGAACATGCTAACCACTAAACCATCCAGGGGAGAACGTTTCGGGCGCTGGGCAGGGTGCCAATCCATCGCTGGGCACACACTCACTCACACAGACACACTCTATATGGGGCTATTTGGAGAACTCAACTGACCTTGATCCATGTTTTTGGACTGTGGAAGGAAACCGGAGAACCCGGAGGAAACCCACGTTCACACGGGGAGAACATGGAAACTCCACCCAGATGGGGATTCGAACCGGGAATCCCTAGTGCTGAGAGGAGAACATGCTAACCACTAAACCACCCAGGGGAGAACGTTTCGGGTGCAGGACAGGGCGCCAATCCATCGCTGGGCACACACTCACTCACACAGACACACTCTATATGGGGCAATTTGGAGAACTCAACTGACCTTGATCCATGTTTTTGGACTGTGGGAGGAAACCGGAGAACCTGGAGGAAACCCACCCGGACACGGGGAGAACATGGAAACTCCACCCAGATGGGGATTCGAACCGGGAATCCCTAGTGCTGAAAGGAGAACGTGCTAACCACTAAGCCACCGTGCTGTTATTTAAACAATGGTGAGAAAATAGACTGTTGGCGAGGTGTACGATGGTAACGAACGTTGCGACGTGCCTCGCGCAGGGTGTGAGATAGAACTTCTAAGACAATTCTAGTTTATGTCTGTTATAGTGCCATAATTGTACAGTTTCTCTTCTTTTGCACAGTATACATTCATAGTTCATTTGATTTTATTCTATTTTATCTTTATGTGGAGATCTCAGGTAAGAATTTCACGGCTGGCTGTACCATGTATATCTAAGCATGTGACCAATAAACCTGATTTGATTTGATTTGAACGAATGCTGACGAATACTGGATGGAACCTGACAAGGCGGTCCTGCAGGACGCCCCCTAATGGACTCACATATAGTTTTCCAGTTGTTAGTTTTTCCATTTGTTTAATATCTGTACATTAGTGTCCTACACTGTTGTTGCTGTCTGGCCGCTCAAGGAGGATGAGTCCCCCACTGAGTCTTGGTCCTCTCAAGGTTTCTTCCTTGAATAACAACATAACAGAGAGTTTTTTCTTGCCACTGTCGCTTCGGCTTGCTCTTTGGGGGTTTAAAGGCTTTTCATTCTGTAAAGCTGCTTTGTGACAATGTGCTGTTGTAAAAAGTGCTATAGAAATAATTGACTTGAACTTAGAAAGCTGTAGACTGACTTCAGCGCTAAGCTGAACAACCTGAGTGGGGTTTACTGTGGAAGTGTGAGTAATGTGCGTAACGTAGTTGGCTAACCTGGACTTCCTCTTGCAGTACACCAGGAGGTTGTCGAAGAGAAAGAAGACCCGCTCTTGAATGTTCCCTGCGGAGATCTTCAGCAGATTGCCATGGAGCAGCAACTCGGTGCAAATATCAGTTAAATTTGTTCCCTGGGGGCAAAAAAGAACAATAAATATGAGAAAGTTAGAAACTGAGAAAAAACCGCATGTGATGTTGAGTTTTCAGTAAAAGATTCTGTGTTTCAAACCAATTAAGAGAAACGTTTACTCCAAATATTTAATAGGGTTAAATATTAGTAAATATATCCAGTATTAATTAAAGGCAGCACGGTGGCTTAGTGGTTAGTATGTTCTCCTCTTAGCGCTAGGGATTCGCGGTTCCAATCCCCATCTGGGTGGAGTTTCCATGTTCTCCCCGTGGGTTTCCTCCCACAGTCCAAAAAACATGGATCAAGGTCAATTGAATTCTCCAAATTGCCCCATATAGAGTGTGTATGTGTGAGTGTGTGTGTGCCCAGCGATGGATTGGTGCCCTGTCCTGGGTGTATCTGCCCAGCACCCGAAACATTCTCCCCTGGATAGGCATGGGAAGGGAAACCCCCCCGCGACCCTAATAGAGGATAAAGCGGAAGATAATGATGGATGGATCCAGTATTTATTAAGGGCAGCACAGTAAACAGTGGTTAGCATGTTCTCCTCTCTGCGCTGGCAATCCAGGTTCGAACCCCAATCTGGGTGGAGTTTCAATGTTCTCCCCGTGTCCACGTGTGTTTCATTCGGGTTCTCCAGTTTCCTCCCACAGTCCAAAAAACATGGATTCAAGTTAAATTGGGTGCTCTAAATTACCCCATAAAGAGTGTGTGTGTGTCTGTGTGAGAGTGTGTCCAGTGATGGATTTGCGCTCTGTCCTGGGTGTATCTGCCCAGCACCCGAGACATTCTCCCCTGGATGGGCATGGGGAACCATTCCCCCCGTTCCCATTACCCTAGTAGAGAATTAAGTGAAAGATAATGAATAAATAAAAAAACACATATATAACTACTTTAATAAATAAAGTGGTTAACACGTTCGCCTCTCTCACACACTCTATATGGGGCAATTTAGATCATTCAATTTACTGTGAATCTATGTTTTTGGACTGTGGGAGGAAACCGGAGAACCTGGATAAGGCCCGTGCCGACACAGAGAACCTGCAAACTCCAGATTGGGATTCAAACCTGGATCCCCAGCGCTGAGAGGCGAACGTGCCGCTGTGCCGCCCCCTGAAATAGTCACCTTCTTGAAAGCATTAGTAAAAAAACCCTTAAAATTAGGCTTCTCCTGGAGGGTGAGACGACACATGTCTTGCATCAAAGACACGAATTAATTAAGGCCTGCATAGTGGTTAGCATTTTCGCCTCTCAGTGCTGAGGATCCAGGTTCGATTCCCAATCTGGGTGGAGTTACAAGTTCTCCCCGGGTCCTCATGGGTTCTCTGATTTCATCCCACAGTCCAAAAACATGAATTCATGTTAAAGTGGATGCTCTAAATTGCCCCATAAAGAGCGCGTGTGAGTGTGTGCCCAATGATAGACTGGCACCCTGTCCTGGGTGTATCTGCCCAGCGCCCGAGACGTTCTCCCCTGGATTGGGAACCCCCCCTCCCCACCCTACTAGAGAATAGGCTGGACCCTACTAGAGATTTTAAATTTAGCCTTCTCCTAGAGGGTCAGGCTCTCAGGAGGGTCAGTGTCTTGCATCAAGCCTTCAAATTAGTTTGATGTCGTGAAACCACACGGCACACTGGCCGTCAATAATCACTTTCATCCGGCCGGAATGTTCCAGACATCCATTCAGCAGGGTGCGAGCTCCATGCTCCGCAGGTGGACATCGGATGGAGAGTCCATTTCTTCCATCTAATCAATGGTGTGGCCAAGTGGGTCGATCAGGGCACCAGCAGTGTTGCGCTCTCTTTGTCCATTAGAGATGGCGTCCATTAGGACGGACCGGGCAGCCTGATTAAGCACTTATAGCCAAGAGCCAGCGAGATATCAACCACACAATGCTTTCAACACCACTTAAGGCTACGAATCCCACCACAGCGCTGAGCCAAACCCAATTTCCAGCCATAGCACTGCTGGCATTACCTTGTAAAATCCACAGGGGACAAAGGGCAAGATATCATTACACATGTAATGACTTCATGAGCATGGAAATCCGAACCATGCAATGCTCAGCACTCAGGGTCTGGACTCCAGCTCTGCTGTGAATGTTACGGGGAGTGGTTCTCAGCTGTAGAATGGAACGTGCATGATGGTCTAATAGGGGTGCAGGAAAAAATCGATTCTTCGAAGAATCGCGATTCGTAGTCCTGGCGATTCTGAATCGATTCACAATGCCCAAGAATTGTTTTTTAAAAAATGTGTTTAAGTTTTGTTTTTGACGCCCCCTCCCGAGCGTACTGCATATCGCATTACGGATCCGCTCGGCCACCGTACAGCAAGCTTGTTAACCAGATCCCGTTGTAGTTCGCTAGCAGGAATGGAGCAGGGGAGAGCGGGAATCGAGCCACCCGTTGGTGTTAAAAGCCGGTGTTTGGCTTTTAAAGTCAGGAAGAGAGAGAGAGAGAGAGAGAGAGAGAGAGAGAGAGAGCTCGACATGAGAGCAACTGTTTACAACGAGGTATTTTGCAAATACAACAAATGCGCGAACCCGTTTGGCATGACATCACCCTGAACTAAAAGAAGTTGAAATTCATTCATTCATTCATTCATTATCTTCTGCTTTATCCTCTATTAGGGTCGCCCCATGCCCATCCAGGGGAGAACGTTTTGGCCGCTGGGCAGATAGACCCAGGACAGGGCGCCAATCTATCGCTGGGCACACACTCACTCATACATACACACTCTATATGGGGCAATCTGGAGAACTCAATTGACTTGATCCATGTTTTTGGACTGTGGGAGGAAACCGGAGAACCCGGAGGAAACCCACGCGGACACGGGGAGAACATGGAAACTCCACCCAGATGGGGATTCGAACCGAGAATGCCTAGTGCTGAGAGGAGAACATGCTAACCACTAAGCCACCGAGCCGCCGAAGTTGAAATTATATTTAATATTTAAAGTTAATGTAGTAAATGTACAGTATAGTTCAAAAGACTGAAGTGTGTATTTTATTTTTAATGTTAAGTTTTAAAGATTCGCAAAATCTAAATGCACTCTGACTGTAAAGATTGGATTAAAGGTTAATGCACCATGGTAAACTTTGGTATTAACATATTTTGAATTATTTGTTCATTGATGGGGCGGCATGGTGGCTTAGTGGTTAGCATGTTCTCCTCTCAGCTCTAGGGATTCCCGGTTTGAATCCCAATCTGGGTGGAGTTTCCATGTTCTCCCTGTGTCTGCGTGGGTTTCCTCCGGGTTCTCCGGTTTCCTCCCACAGTCCAAAAACATGGATCAAGTCAATTGAGTTCTCCAAATTGCCCCATATAGAGTGTGTTTGTGTGTGTGTTCAGTGATAGATTGGCGCCCTGTCCTGGGTGTATCTGCCCAGCGCCCGAAACGTTCTCCCCTGGATGGGCATGGGGAACCCCCTCCCCCGCGACCCTAACAGAGGATAAAGCGGACGATAATGGATGGATGAATGAATGTTCACTGATAGATGTTTTTAATGTAAGAAAAAGGCAGGCAGCTCAGTGAACCCAACACTGCTCATTTTAATTTAGCGCAATCCTATTTTTTGTATAAATATAAAATGATGCAAAAAGATTTGATACAGGACGGAACCTGAAGTATTGTTTTAAATAAACGTTCTATTTGTTTACATCGTCGTTTCATCTTGTCAATCACATCATTTAAACTAAATTTAAAGAGAATTTGAACTGAAAAAGGGCGGCACGGTGGTTTAGTGGTTAGAACGTTCGCCTCTCAGCACTAGGTTCGAATCTCAATCTGGGTGGAGTTTCCATGTTCTCCCCGTGTCCGCGTGGGTTTCCTCCGGGTTCTCCGGTTTCCTCCCACAGTCCAAAAACATGGATCAAGTCAATTGAGTTCTCCAAATTGCCCCATATAGAGTGTGTTTGTGTGAGTCAGTGTGTGTCCAGCGATGGATTGGCACCCTGTCCTGGGTGTATCTGCCCAGCGCCCGAAAACGTTCTCCCCTGGATGGACATGGGGAACCCCCCCATGACCCTAATAGAGGATAAAGCGGAAGATAATGGATGGATGGATGGAAAAATCGATTCTGAATCGAATCGTGACCTAAAAAATCGGAATCGAATCGAATCGCCAGATACTGAGAGATTCGCACCCCTACTGTCTAATGTTAAATAAGGAATAGACGGCGGGCAGGGGGAGGGAGGGCGGAGGGGGGGTGTAATTTAGAGACAGGCCGATGTCATACAGTAGCATATTCCGTGGAATCAGCTGATCTCCTGGGTTACAAACTCCGCTTCCCCCCGACCGACACTTCCTCTTTTTCTGTAATGGTATGTTTAAACGGGCCGTCGTCATGGAGCCGGTGCCAGTCAAAAGGGAACTTTAGCCAACACAACATACTGTCGCTTAAATACATCAGACCATCACAAGCTAAGATGGAAAACTTTGACCTACTACTGCTGTTGCACCCGTGTGAGTATTTCTGCCACATCCTGTGCTATTCTTTGCACACCGTCCTACAAATAGTGCTGGTGTTTATGTAGGCAGCTCTGACGCCGGCGCTTCTGAGAATCCACTCAGGGATATCTGGGTTTGAGCCTTATGTCTGAACATGTATACCATTACCATTAGCATTTGTGTCATGGTATAGTGCTGCATATGGCGGACTCATGATTGTTATGACTGCAGACGATACCCTCGAGGGCAGAACTCCACTTCCCAGAGATATTGCCTGGCATGTTATTATCCTGTTAAGGTTCAGCAACATTATTCATTCATTTATTGTCTTCAGCCTGATCCTCTACTAGGGTCACATGAGGGGTGGGGGTGAGGAAGGGGGGGGGGGGTCCCTTTTGCCCATCCAGGGGAGATCATTTCAGGCACTGGGCAGCTATCTCTATATATTTTTTTAAATATTCAATTTTATATTTAAACACAATTCCATTTCACGGAGCCAGTTTACTCTAAGTGGTGGAATTTAAAAATGTTAATTTAAATATTACACGGGCGGCACGGTGGCTAGCATGTTCTCCTCTCAGCTAGGGATTCCCGGTTCGAATCCCCATCTGGGTGGAGTTTCCATGTTCTCCCCGTGTCTGTGTGGGTTTCCTCCGGGTTCTCCGGTTTCCTCCCACAGTCCAAAAACATGGATCAAGTCAATTGAGTTCTCCAAATTGCCCCATATAGAGTGTGTCTGTGTGAGTGAGTGTGTGCCGAGCGATAGATTGGCACCCTGTCCTGGGTCTATCTGCCCAGCGCCCGAAATGTTCTCCCCTGGATGGGCATGGGGAACCCCACCATGACCCTAATAGAGGATAAAGCGGAAGATAAGGAATGAATGAATTACCACTAATTAGTTAATGAATTGATATATTTTTAGATGATTCATGTGTTGTCATCGATGATGAACAATTGTGCAAAGTCTCAGCTTAATCAGATAACGGGATGTGGGTGAGATAGCATTTACAAACTTTTTATCAGACACACAAACATCCATCCATCCATTATTATTATGGATCAAGGTAAATGGAATTCTCCAAATTGCCCCATATAGAGTGTGTTTGTGTGTGTGTGTGTGTGTGTGTGTGTGAGTAAGTGTCTGTCCTGGGTGAAACTGCCCTGTGCCCGAAACGTTCCTCCCCTGGATGGGCATGTGGAACCCCCTAGTAGAGGAGCAGCGACCCTAGTCGAGGATAAAGCAGAAGATAATGGATGGATGGATATTACATTAGAAAAAAAAAAAAGAAAAATTAAATATAGCAGCGTATAATAAAAATGTAAGTATAAAAATATAATAGCAAAAAAAACTAAAAAAAAAAAAAACAAAACCCCCAACGCAACTCACCTACCCCCCCTCCCCCCAGCGTGGAGTTTTGTTTACATACCACATGTTATGTAAATGACAATAAAGTCTCCTTGAATCCTTAAATCTACCCAGGACAAGGCGCCAACCCGAGTGGACACACTCACTCACACAGGCACACGCACACGCACACTCTATATCGCACATGGGAAAATTTTTAAGGCATTCAATTTACCTTGAATCCATGTTTTGGAAACTGGAGAACCCAGAGAAAGAGAACCACGAATATTTTGGATATTGAGAAAATTTTGCGCAGTAATCACTCTCCAGTCATAAATAAAAGGACTCGACTGGGATATCAATCTGAAGGTTGGCGGTTCAAATCCCAGGTCTACTGAAGTTACCAGTGTGGGTCCTTGAGCAAGACCCTTAACCCTCATTGCTCCAGGGATGTTCTGATTAACACTCTGCTCACCTTATAAGTCGCTTTTGATAAAAGCATCCAATAAATGACAAATGTAATGTAAATGTATTACATTCGTCTCTCAGCGCTGGGATTCCCGGTTCGAATCCCAATCTGGGTGGAGTTTCCATGTTCTCACCGTGTCTGCGTGGGTTTCCTCCAGGTTCTTTGGTTTCCCTCTCCCAGTCAAAAAACATGGATTTAAGGTAAATTGGCTGTTCCTAATAGCCCTATATAGCGTGTCTCGGTGAGGGAGTTTGTCCCCTGTAACCTTTGTCCATAGCATAGGATTAATCAGAAGATAATACAGTGAGGGCAATTTATAGCAGCCAATTCACCTTAAATCCATGTTGTTTGGTTGTGTGAGTAAAACAGAGAACATGGAGGAAACCACACGGATTCAAACCTGAATCCCAAGCGCGGAGGTGCCAACCACTAAGCCACCTCTATCTAAATTCCCCTGTGTGTGTGTGTGTGTGTGTGTGTGTGTGTGTGTGTGTGTGTGTGTGTGTGAGTATGAATGACTGCCCCGCGCCCGAAACATTCTTCCCCATATATGCACAGAGACCCCCCCACCCCCTACACCCCCCCCCCCCCATGCGACCGCAGTACCCAGCGTGTTGCAACAATGCCACAGGAAAAGTGCTGTGTCATCAAAAATTGAGGACGTCCATTGAAATGTGCAAACGCTGTTTGGATCAGTGATGCCGGAGTCACATGCTGCACTATGTCAATTAATTACTTATTAATTAAAATGTTAAGCTTTAACTGCCTTCCTTGTCTGTTTCTTTGAGGTGACTGGCTCCTGGAGATCTTCATCCATGGCTCTGCCTGACTAATACTGTATGGAACCTGACAAGCTGGTCCTGCAGGACACCCCTAATGGACTCACTTATAGTTTTCAGTGTTTGCCATTTGTTTAATATCTGTAATGTGTCCTACACTGTTGTTGCTGCCGCGGCCGCTCAAGGAGGATGAGTGCCCCCACTGAGCCACGGTCCTCCCAAGGTCAAATAACAAAATAACAGGAGTTTTTTTCGCCCACTGTTGCTCGGCTTGCTCTTTGGGGGTTTAAAGGCTTTTCATTCTGTAAAGCTGCTTTGTGACAATGTACTGTTGTAAAAAGCGCTATAGAAATAAATTACTTGAACTTGGATCAGCCACTTTTTATGAACAACACACTGACCTCCCAGCCTTCGATGTGAGACTGCAGCTGCTCCAGGGCCTCCAGCTTTTCCATCTGTCTCTTAGTTTCATTGATGTTGGAGCAGACTTCCTTCATGGCCTGCAGAGCCTCCTCCACGGCTGGGTAGTCCACGTGCTTCTTAGGAGTCCTCTTCAACAACTCCTACAACAAAATCCACAGGTCTAAATAAACAGCTTTAGACATGCTACTGCACACTCAGCTCCTACAACTCAAGAGATCCAAGTAGGGCTGCCACTAACGACTATTTTTCTATTGATTAGAGAACCCGGAGGAAACCCATGCGGACATGGGGAGAACATGGAAACTCCATGATTCCCAGATGGGGATTCGAACCGGGAATCCCTAGCGCTGAGAGGAGAACATGCTAACCACTAAGCCACCGTGATGCCCTGTGTTGTGTTGTGCCGCCCTGTGTTGTGTTCTGCTGTGTTGTGGTGTGCTGGTTTCTGTTGTGTTCTGCCGCCCTGTGTTGTGTTGTGCCACCGTGCATTGTATTATGCCGCCCTTTGTTGTGTTGTGCTGTGTTGTGCCGCTGTGTGTTGTGCTGTGTTGTGCCGCTGTGCATTGTGTTGTGTTGTGCCACCCTGTGTTGTCTTGTGTTGTGCCGCCCTGTGTTGTCTTGTGTTGTGCCGCCCTGTGTTGTCTTGTGTTCTGCTGTGTTGTGTTGTACTGGGTTCTGTTGTGTTCTGCCACCCTGTGTTGTGTTGTACCACCCTGTGTTGTGTTGTGTTGTGCTGCCCTGCATTGTGTTGTGTTGCCCTGTGTTGCCCTGTGTTGCGCTGTGTTGCCCTGTGTTGCCCTGTGTTGCGCTGTGTTGCGCTGTGTTGCGCTGTGTTGTGCTGTGTTGTGCTGTGTTGTGCTGTGCTGTGTTGTGCTGTGCTGTGCTGTGTTGTGCTGTGCTGGGTTCTGTTGTGTTGAGCCACCCTGTGTTGTCTTGTGTTGTGCCGCCCTGTGTTGTCTTGTGTTGTGCCGCCCTGTGTTGTCTTGTGTTCTGCTGTGTTGTGTTGTGCTGGGTTCTGTTGTGTTCTATCACCCTGTGTTGTGTTGTACCACCCTGTGATGTGTTGTGTTGTGTTGTGCCGCCCTGCATTGTGTTGTGTTGCCCTGTTTCGCCCTGTGTTGTCTTGTGTTGTGCCGCACTGTGTTGTGTTGTGCCGCTGTGCGTTGTGTTTTGTTGTGCCGCCCTGTTTTGTGTTGTGCCGCAGTGCATTGTGTTGTGTTGTGCCGCACTGTGTTGTCTTGTGTTGTGCCGCACAGTGTTGTCTTGTGCCGCTGTGCGTTGTGTTGTGTCGCCATGTGTTGTGTTGTGTTGTAATTAGTGCTAACCACCAAGCCACCATGCCATCCTAAATATATTTATTCAATATCAGTGTCTAATTCCATAATGCTTTGTTTACTAACCTAGTGAAAGCCTTCCCTGTATAAATCTGTCTATTTAATACTTAATTAACAAAAAATAAAGATAAATCTGGAAAACTGTTACTTTTCATGTCACAGAAAAAAGACAGTTAAGCAATGATACAATAGTGTTTGTCATTTCGGTTATATAATCTAGAGGGAACTCATTTTGGCATGCAAATTCTTTGGGTCACTCCATTCACACATGGTGTAAAAAAACTGCCACCCAAATTCTGGTATGTAGATACAGATCTATGCAAATATCTGGGCATCCCTGCTCATCCCTGCTCTTTTCTGCTCATCCCTGCTCTTTCCTGCTCATCCCTGCTCTTTCCTGCTCATCCCTGCTCTTTCCTGCTCATCCCTGCTCATCCCTGCTCTTTCCTGCTCATCCCTGCTCTTTCCTGCTCTTTCCTGCTCATCCCTGCTCTTTCCTGCTCATCCCTGCTCTTTCCTGCTCTTTCCTGCTCATCCCTGCTCTTTCCTGCTCATCCCTGCTCATCCCTGCTCTTTCCTGCTCTTTCCTGCTCATCCCTGCTCTTTCCTGCTCATCCCTGCTCTTTCCTGCTCTTTCCTGCTCATCCCTGCTCTTTCCTGCTCATCCTGCTCATCCCTGCTCATCCCTGCTCTTTCCTGCTCATCCCTGCTCTTTCCTGCTCTTTCCTGCTCATCCCTGCTCTTTCCTGCTCATCCCTGCTCATCCCTGCTCTTTCCTGCTCATCCCTGCTCTTTCCTGCTCTTTCCTGCTCATCCCTGCTCATCCCTGCTCTTTCCTGCTCATCCCTGCTCTTTCCTGCTCATTCCTGCTCATCCCTGCTCATCCCTGCTCTTTCCTGCTCATCCCTGCTCTTTCCTGCTCATCCCTGCTCTTTCCTGCTCATTCCTGCTCATCCCTGCTCATCCCTGCTCATTCCTGCTCATTCCTGCTCATCCCTGCTCATTCCTGCTCATTCCTGCTCATCCCTGCTCTTTCATTCCTGCTCATTTGCTCATCCCTCTCATCCCTGCTCTTTCCTGCTCATCCCTGCTCATTCCTGCTCTCCTGCCATGCTCTTTGCTCATCCCTGCTCTTTCCTGCTCCCTGCTCTTTCCTGCTCATCCCTGCTTTCCTGCTCTTTCCTGCTCATCCCTGCTCATCCCTGCTCATTCCTGCTCATTCCTGCTCATCCCTGCTCATCCCTGCTCATTTCCTGCTCATCCCTGCTCTTTCCTGCTCATCCCTGCTCATTCCTGCTCATCCCTGCTCATCCCTGCTCATTCCTGCTCATTCCTGCTCATCCCTGCTCATTCCTGCTCATTCCTGCTCATCCCCTGCTCTTTCCTGCTCTTTCCTGCTCATCCCTGCTCTTTCCTGCTCATCCGCAAACGTTTTCAGTCCTTGAGGTGTCTCGCCACATCCCATTGCTACAGTTGCAGAAAATCAAGCACCTAGATAACTGCATGTAACAGGTGCCTAGAGCACATTGTTCCTTTTGTTTTAGGTTAATTAGTTTGTTTTTTCATTCGTCGTTTAAGTGAATTTAAGTTAGTTTAAGTCTTTTATTGGTTTGTTTTGGTGCACGTGGTCGGGTGTTTTTTGTATTTATATCCGGTGTTTCCCCTTCCTCCATGCACGTCGTTTCTTTTATGTCAGCTTGTGTCTGTGTTGCCTCTGTTTTTTGGTGTCCCTACACCTTTAATAAATCCTTTTTGCCGCTACCTGCTTGTGCCTTGTTTCCTTCAGCGTGTTTAGGTGCTTCGGATCTGCGCTTCCTAAGCGCAGCGGTTCATCAGGTAAACAACTTCAGGAAGTCCCTTTTCTGTTCAGCGCAACATGAAAGTCCATAAAGCCACATCTGGAGGAGTTTGGTGAGGAACAGCTTGACAGCGTTCTGTCACATGCTGCACTGGGTCAATCATCCATCCATTATCTTCCGCTTTATCTTCTATTAGGGTCGCGGGGTGGAGGGTTCCCCATGCCCATCCAGGGGAGAATGTCTCGGGCGCTGGGCAGATACACCCAGGACAGGGTGCCAAGCTATCGCTGGGCACACACTCACTCACACACACACACACTCTACATGGGGCATTTGGAGAACTCAATTGACTTGATCCATGTTTTTGGACTGTGGGAGGAAACCGGAGAACCAGGAGGAAACCCACGCGGACACGGGGAGAACACGGAAACTCCACCCAGATGGGGATTCGAACCGGGAATCCCTAGTGCTGAGAGGAGAACGTGCTAACCACTAAGCCACCGTGCCACTCTGGGTCAATCAAACTCTGGTTATTATTAAATGATGAGCTTAATTAACTCTAACTGCTATTCTTTTCTTTCTTTTGAGGTGTTGCCAATTTCCTAGATGTGTGGTCTCTTCAGCCATGGTTCTGCTGAAGCACTGCGGCTGTAATGATTACTGAATGGAACCTGAAGTTCTATTGGACTGGCGGTCCTGCAGGACGTCCTCAATGGACTTATATAGTTTTTAATTGTTAAATACAGGTCACCTGATCACTACACAATCTGTACATTGGTGTCCTACACTGTTGATGCTGCCCAGACGCTCAAGGAGGATGAGACCCCCACTGAGTCTTGGTCCTCACAAGGTTTCTTCCTTAATATAACAACATAACCGAGTTTTTTTCTTGCCACTGTCGCTTTTGGGGGTTTAAAGGCTTATAACACTGTAAAGCTGCTTTGTGACAATGTACTAGTATACATTATTATATTATATTATATTGTACATTATTATATTATTCAATATTAAATTATATTATATTATATTATATTATATTCTTTTATATTATATTATATTATATTATTAATTATTATATTATTCGTTATTATATTATATTATTCATTATAGGCGGCACGGTGGTTTAGTGGTTAGCATGTTCTCCTCTCAGCTCTAGGGATTCCCGGTTCGAATCCCCATCTGGGTGGAGTTTCCATGTTCTCCCCGTGTCCGCGAGGGTTTCCTCCGGGTTCTCCGGTTTCCTCCCACAGTCCAAAAACATGGATCAAGTCAATTGAGTTCTCAAAATTGCCCCATATAGAGTGTGTCTGTGTGAGTGAGTGTGTGCCCAGCGATGGATAGGTGCCCTGTCCTGGGTCTATCTGCCCAGCGCCCGAGACATTCTCCCCTGGATGGGCATGGGGAACCCCACCGCGACCCTAATAGAGGATAAAGCGGGAGATAACGAATGAATGAATTATTCTTTATTATATTTTATTATTTATTATTATATAATATTATATTGTTATGTTATATGCATTCATTTAGAAATGCAACAGCGTTCGCGTCCACCAATAGTAAAGCTCCGATAGTAAAATTGATATTGCCTCGCGGGCCAAATTATAACGAGGTATAAATTCACAGGGTGACTTCTGTATCTTCCATCTCACTCAAAAGCAGCGGACACTGGAGACTGCAGAGGCACAGAGCGAAAAACCCAGAGACAGACTACTAACTGATAGAATAAAACTCACAGACAGATATACAGACAGAAAGAGAGACAGATGGAATTACACATAATCCAGTTTCCTAAGGATAGTCTGAAAGGAGAGTGAGAGAAATGCATGCTGGCTTACCTTCAGTAACAGAGGGTACTTGCAGATTCTCTGAATCGGGGAAAGTAAGTAGCCTTCCAGTGGAACATCCGTGCTCTTTTTCCCCCCAACAGCATACAGTGCTAAAGACAATCATTAATACTTAATCATACGCATCATAAACTCTATAACGTGAATAAGCAGATACATTATAAGATATAAGAGTATGTCTTTGGATGTTAAAGCAGTTTTTTACATTTATTGCAAAACTAAGTCCATCCATCCATCCATTATCTTCCTCTATTAGGGTCGCGGGGGGAGGGGGTTCCCCATGCCCATCCAGGGGAGAATGTTTTGGGCGCCAATCTATCACTGGGCACACACACACACTCTCTATATGGGGCAATTTGGAGAACTCAATTGACTTGATCCATGTTTTTGGACAGTGGGAGGAAACCAGAGAACCCGGAGGAAACCCACGCAGACACGGGAGAACATGGAATCTCCACCCAGATTGGGATTCGAACCGGGAATCCCTAGTGCTGAGAGGAGAACATGCTAACCACTAAGCCACCATGCCGCCCACAAAACTAAGTCTATTTTATAATTCTAACATTAGTCGTGCAGTCGTAGGCTTGTGGTTAAGAAGCCAGACTTGCAACCTGAAAATCCCCGGTTTGTTTCTTGGTCCAACCAAGAAATATGGGGGCAGTGCCCATGTGACACCTAACCACAAGTGCTTCGCAGGCGACGTGTACAAGGCTGCACATCACTTCACCATTGTGTGTATATGAGTGTGTTTCACTGCAGGGATGAATTAAAGGTGGAGTTTAATTCCTCTGTGTAATCACAGAAAGCTAAATAGATCACCCTCACATCCATCCATCATTCATTATCTCCCGCTTTATCCTCTTTTAGGGTCGCGGGGGGGGGAGGGGGGGGTTTCACATGCCCATCCAGGGGAGAATGTTTCGGGCGCTGGGCAGATACACCCAGGACAGGGTGCAAATATATCACTGGGTACACACTCACTCACACAGACACACTCTATATGGGACAACTTAGATCATTCAATTGACTTTGATCCATGTTTTTGGACTGTGGGAGGAAACCGGAGAACCTGGAGGAAACCCACACGGACACGGGAAGAACATGGAAACTCCACCCAGATTGGGATTCAAACCTGGATCCCCAATGCTGAGAGGAGAACATGCTAACCACTAAACCACTGTTTAATTTAGGGATCCAGGTTTGAATCCCAATATGGATGGAGTTTCCATGTTCTTCTCAAGTCTGCATGAGAGTTCTCCAGTTTCCTCCAACAGTCCCCTACAGTATATTGCCCCATATAATGTGTGTGTGTGTGTCTGTCCAGTGATAGATTGGTACCCTGTCCTGGGTGCCCAGAGCCTGAAAAGTTGTAGAACCCCCCTCCCACGATTCTAGTAGAGTATTAAGTGGAAGATAATGAATGAATGAATGAATGAATGAAAGTTGCTAAAAGCTCATCACTGTTTTGGGTGGAGTGTTTGCAGACGTATTCTTTAGACCTTTAGCACCATTAACTATAAAAGATAACTAATGAAACATAAATTTAAGAGAAGCATATCTGACCCCGGCTCTGATTTCCTGTTGCTACTTACCAGTAAGAAAGTACGGATGTGTGAGATCTTGTTTAGTTCCATTAGTAACCGTAGAGCTTTCTCATGGTTACTGCAGTACTCTCCATATACTGAGAACCGACTTCTCTGCAACAAAGAACACAAAGATGATTAGTCCACACCACGTTCTACTACAGAAGAATTATTATTTATTTTCAGCAAGTTGAAACAAAATGGGGCGGCACGGTGGTTTAGTCTTTAGCACGTTCTCCTGTCAGCGCTGGGGATCCAGGTTCTAATCCCAATCTGGGTGGAGTTTCCATGTTCTTCTCATGTCTATGTGGGTGTCCTCCAGGTTCTCCGGTTCCCTCCCACAGTCCAAAACCATGGATTTAAGGTAAATTGAATGCCTTAAATTGCCCCATATGGAGTGTTTCTGTATAAGTGTGTGTCCAGTGATAGATTGGCGCCCTGTCCTGGGTGTATCTGCCCAGCACCTGACATGTTCTCTCCTGGATGGGTATGCAGAACCCCCCCATGACCCTAGTGAGGATTAAGCTGAAGATAATGAATGAATTCATTAATTAATGAAAAAGATGAAACAAAGGGTCCATACATGGAAGGTTTTACTTCTGCTCTTACTACCACTTTGATCACTACTACAACTACCACTAATGCTAATTACTAATAATACTAATTATTACTGGTTTAATTATAGCTTCAAGTGAAAGTAATCCTTCCATTAAGACTTGAACAGACAGACAAATCCATCCACCATTATCTTCCACTTTATCCTCTACTAGGAATCACCAGATTGGATTCCCAAGCGCTGAGGGGTGAATGTGCTAACCACTAAGCTACCGTGTTGTGTTGTGTCACGTTGTGTTGCCCTGTGTTATGTTGTGTCGCCCTGTGTTGTGTTATGTCGCCCTGTGCTGTGTCGCCCCGTGTCGCCCTGTGCTGTGTCTTGTTGTGTCGCCCTGTGCTATGTTGTGTTGTGTTGCCCTGTGCTATGTCGCCCTGTGTTGTGTTGTGCTGTGTCACCCTGTGCTGTGTTGTGTTGTGTCGCCCTGTGCTGTGTTGTGTCGCCCTGTGCTGTGTTGTGTTGTGTCGCCCTGTGTTGTGCTGTGTTGCTCTGTGCTGTGTCGCCCTGTGCTGTGTTGTGCTGTGTCGCCCTGTGTTGTGTTGCCCTGTATTGTGCTGTGTTGCTCTGTGCTATGTCGCCCTGTGTTGTGTTGTGCTGTGTCGCCCTGTGCTGTGTTGTGTTGTGTCGCCCTGTGCTGTGTTGTGTTGTGTCGCCCTGTGTTGTGCTGTGTTGCTCTGTGCTGTGTCGCCCTGTGCTGTGTTGTGCTGTGTCGCCCTGTGCTGTGTTGTGTTGTGTCGCCCTGTGCTGTGTTGTGTTGTGTCGCCCTGTGCTGTGTTGTGTTGTGTCGCCCTGTGCTGTGTTGTGTTGTGTCGCCCTGTGCTGTGTTGTGTTGTGTCGCCCTGTGCTGTGTTGTGTTGTGTCGCCCTGTGCTGTGTTGTGTTGTGTTGTGCTGTGTTGTGTTGTGTTGTGCTGTGCTGTTACACCCAGGACAGGGCGCCAATCTATCGCTGGGCACACACTCACTCACACAGACACACTCTATATGGGGAAATTTGGAGAATTCAATTGACCTTGTTCCATGTTTTTGGACTGTGGGAGGAAACTGGAGAACCCGGAGGAAACCCACGCAGACACGGGGAGAACATGGAAACTCCACCCAGATGGTGATTCAAACCGGGAATCCCCAGCGCTGAGAGGAGAACATGCTAACCACTAAACCACCATGCCGCCCTGTGTTGTGTTGGGTGTTGTGTGGTGGTGTGTGATGTGTTGCAGTGTGTGGTGTGTTGTTGTGGTTTGTTGTGTGTTGTGTGTGTTGTTTTATTATATGATGAATTGTGGTTAAAATTATAGACATATACAATTATTCATAATCCTTGCTTTATAAAGTTCCTATAGGATACATTTATTTTCAGATACACATTAATAAAACATACACACACACACACACACACACACACACACACACACACACACACACTTATAATGGGATAATCCCATGCCTCCAGCTTTGTGGTAACGGTGCATCCCATTTTGGGAACAGAGCTTTCCTGTTTCAGCATGACGCTGCTCCGGTGCACATGATGAGCGCCATAAAGATATGAGCTGACACTTTTGGTGTAGAGGAATTCTGTGGTCTGCACAGAGCCCTAAGAACATAAACGTCCAGCCAAAAGACGCTGCACTGTGGACTTGTTATGACTTGGGGTGGTTTAAACGATCAGATTTAGGCTCAGCAGTGTTATTTAACAATAAAATGTCGGTTGTATACATATATAACCTGTGTACCCAATTCACATGAATGACAAATACAACATATCAGTTTGTGTATGTGTGCTTTTTATTTTAGTGTATTTCTTTTTAACAGCTGCCTTATTCCCGTCCATCCAGTGGAAAACATTTTGGGTAGGACAGGGGGCAACTCTATTAGTGAGAACAAACTCACTCACACAAACTATATAGGGCAATTTAGAGCATTCAATTGACCTTGAATCCATATTATTGGGCACTAGGCAGATACACCCAGGACAGAGGGCGTTCTATAATTTTGCCACGTGATGGCATTTTTTGATTGTTAGAGAAACCTGAATCCTGTTACTCAGCGATCATTGTGCACTTTAAACACCGTTGCTGAAGACCAGTTTATTAGTTAACGAGTGGTTTAAAATAAACACTTTAATTAATTAAACTTTGCATTTTTTATTATAGTGTTTTTATATCATGAAAAGGAGGCACAGTGGCTTAGTGGTTAGCATGTTCTCCTCTCAGCACTAGGGATTCCCGGTTTGAATCCCATTCTGGGTGGAGTTTCCACGTTCTCCCCGTGTCCACGTGGGTTTCCTCCGGGTTCTCCGGTTTCCACCCAAAGTCCAAAAACATGGATCAAGTCAATTGAGTTCTCCAAATTGCCCCATATAGAGAGTGTCTGTGTGTGTGAGTGTGTGCCCAGTGATAGATTGGCGCCCTGTCCTGGGTGTATCTGCCCAGCGCCCGAAACGTTCTCCCCTGGATGGGCATGGGGAACCCCCCCGCGACCCTAATAGAGGATAAAGCGGAAGATAATGGATGGATGGATGGATGAAAAAGAGGTGCAGCTACATGTGATTTATTGCTTTAATAGACCGTAACTGCAACTTTAAACCACCCCCTCACCCTCGTCTTTACCTCTTTATTAGATTGTCCATTACTCTGTACACTTGCCCCCAAGTATTTAAACTCATGTGTATTGTTATAATTTGTTAGAACACAAACTTTAAATATCAGCCAATCCAACATCAAAAACAACGACAATAAAACAATTCAAAGAGTAAGAGAAAGCCATGGCTTGAAGAAAACAGGAAGTGGCGCAGACAAGCCCCTTGTACCCAAACCCAGAGTCTTCTGGTTGATTTTTGAGCTTCTAGGCCAAACAGGAAAACAACTGACATCCGAATAAAGCTTTGAAACTCTGGATGTGTAATATGACATCTTGGTTGTTTTTCAAATAGCTACAAGTGACTTAAAATGATAAAGATTAGCCTTTTAGAGGGGAGGCCAAGGAAACAACAAAAACCAAAGTCTTAAAATTAAAATGTCATTTTTTAATATGTGTCTTATATGTGAATTTTTGTTAGACTTTCGTATATTTTAACTTCTGTAGAGTGTTTAAATTCTGTAGAGTGTTTATTTCAATGTCTAAATTCTGAAGATTAAACTTGAAATTTGAAACCTAAATTCATTGGTTTTGGTGCCATTATTATTATTATTTATTATTTATTAATATTATTATTATTATTATTATTATTATTATCATTATCCATCCATTATCTTCCACTTTATCCTCTATTAGGGTCGTGGGGGGGGTTCCCCATGCCCATCCAGGAGAGAACATTTCGGGCGCTGGGCAGATACACCCAGGACAGGGTGCCCATCTATTGCTGGGCACACACTCACTCACACACTCTCTATACACACTATACATGGGGCAATTTGGAGAATTCAATTGATTCATGTTTTTGGACTGTGGGAGGAAACTAGAGAACCTGGAGGAGAACATGGAAACTCCACCCAGATTGAGATTCGAACCGGGAATCCCTAGCGCTGAGAGGCGAATGTGCTAACCACTAAGACCACTAAGCCACCGCACTGCCTTATTATTATTATTATTATATTATTATTATTATTATTATTATTATTATTTGTAGCTTTTATATGATTATCTTATTATCTTATTATTTTATATGATTACTTCATCGCACAACTATGTCATATTTAGTCATTAATTTGAAATAGTTTGTATTCTCAGAATGTAAAAGCTATTGTTTCAAAAAATTTGAAGTGTTCTTGAACTTTTGGACTTCCCCAAAATACTAACATATTTTAACTTCACTCTTTAAATATCAACAACATTTCTGTAGAACATCAGAAAGATCAGCTATTTCTTCTCCAAACAGGCTACTCAGCTGTTAGTCCAAGACTTCTTCCTATCCCAGCTCAATTACTATAATGTACAGGTGTCAAGCTCAAGGCCCGCAGGCCATAACCGGCCCGTGAGATTATTTTACATTGATCTATTATTATTATTATTATTATTATGGTATCTATCAAAAGCCTTCCATCTTCAAGTCAAAAAGCCTAGGTTAAGGTCAGTAAGTAGAAGTAATGAACAGAGATTCGCTACGCAGTGGTAACACTCTGACCTCTCTCAGGGTCATGCTGCTTATCTGACCATCAGGTCATTGCTGGTAGCTCGAGGTAATGACATCACACAGTGCCTCAGTGTTATCCACTCTTCACCTTCGCATGATGAACTGAGGGTCTCGGAGCCTAAAATACGTGGCTTATGCTTTCCATCACTAACAGAGGTAAAGGAAGTGAGCTGCTCATCTGCCTGCTCTCACTTCTTTATTTCTGCACAAAAGTGAGCAACTGTCTGTAATCATGTTCACGAGTGTCAACAGTGATTAAAAGAGCAAGTGAAAACTTACTGCAATAATCAACATGCACAGAAAACAGACAGACAACAAACACAGAAAACAAACAGACAACAAACACAGAAAACAGACAGACAACAAACACAGAAAACAGACAGACAACATACACAGAAAACAGACAGACAACATACACAGAAAACAGACAGACAACATACACAGAAAACAGACAGACAACAAACACAGAAAACAAATAGACAACAAACACAGCAAACAAATAGACAACAAACAGACAACAAACACAGAAAACAGACAGACAACAAACACAGAAAACATACAGACAACAAACACAGAAAACATACAGACAACAAACACAGAAAACATACAGACAACAAACACAGAAAACAAATAGACAACAAACACAGAAAACAAATAGACAACAAACACAGCAAACAAATAGACAACAAACAGACAACAAACACAGAAAACAGACAGACAACAAACACAGAAAACAGACAGACAACAAACACAGAAAACAAATAGACAACATAGACAACAAACAAGAAAACAGACAACAAACACAGAAAACAGACAGACAACAAACACAGAAAACAGACAGACAACATACACAGAAAACAGACAGACAACATACACAGAAAACAGACAGACAACAAACACAGAAAACAGACAGACAACATACACAGAAAACAGACAGACAACATACACAGAAAACAGACAGACAACAAACACAGAAAACAAATAGACAACAAACACAGCAAACAAATAGACAACAAACAGACAACAAACACAGAAAACAGACAGACAACAAACACAGAAAACATACAGACAACAAACACAGAAAACATACAGACAACAAACACAGAAAACAAATAGACAACAAACACAGCAAACAAATAGACAACAAACAGACAACAAACACAGAAAACAGACAGACAACAAACACAGAAAACAGACAGACAACAAACACAGAAAACAAATAGACAACAAACAGACAACAAACACAGAAAACAGACAGACAACAAACACAGAAAACAGACAGACAACATACACAGAAAACAGACAGACAACATACACAGAAAACAGACAGACAACAAACACAGAAAACAGACAGACAACAAACACAGAAAACAAATAGACAACAAACACAGAAAACAAATAGACAACAAACAGACAACAAACACAGAAAACAGACAGACAACAAACACAGAAAACATACAGACAACAAACACAGAAAACATACAGACAACAAACACAGAAAACAAATAGACAACAAACACAGCAAACAAATAGACAACAAACAGACAACAAACACAGAAAACAGACAGACAACAAACACAGAAAACAAATAGACAACAAACAGACAACAAACACAGAAAACAGACAGACAACAAACACAGAAAACAAATAGACAACAAACAGACAACAAACACAGAAAACAGACAGACAACAAACACAGAAAACAGACAGACAACATACACAGAAAACAGACAGACAACATACACAGAAAACAGACAGACAACAAACACAGAAAACAGACAGACAACAAACACAGAAAACAAATAGACAACAAACACAGAAAACAAATAGACAACAAACAGACAACAAACACAGAAAACAGACAGACAACAAACACAGAAAACATACAGACAACAAACACAGAAAACATACAGACAACAAACACAGAAAACAAATAGACAACAAACACAGCAAACAAATAGACAACAAACAGACAACAAACACAGAAAACAGACAGACAACAAACACAGAAAACAGACAGACAACAAACACAGAAAACAAATAGACAACAAACAGACAACAAACACAGAAAACAGACAGACAACAAACACAGAAAACAGACAGACAACATACACAGAAAACAGACAGACAACATACACAGAAAACAGACAGACAACAAACACAGAAAACAGACAGACAACAAACACAGAAAACAAATAGACAACAAACACAGAAAACAAATAGACAACAAACAGACAGCAAACACAGAAAACAGACAGACAATAAACACAGAAAACAAATAGACAACAAACACAGAAAACAAATAGACAACAAACAGACAACAAACACAGAAAACAGACAGACAACAAACACAGAAAACAGACAGACAACAAACACAGAAAACAAATAGACAACAAACACAGAAAACAGACAGACAACAAACACAGAAAACAAACAGACAACAAACACAGACAACAGACAGACAACAAAACAAACAGACAACATACAACAGACACTGAAAACAGAGAACAAACACAGACAACAGAAAACAGACAACATACAACAGACACAGACAACAGAGAACAAACAGACACAGAACACAAAATACAAACACAGACAACAGACAGACAACAGACACAGAAAATAAACAGATACAGAAAACAGACAGCAAACACAGACAACAGACACAGTCAACAGAGAACACACACAGACAACAGAGAACACAGACAACAAACAAACATCAGACTCAGAAAACAAACACACAACAGACACAGAAAATAAAAAAATAAAAAAACAGACAGGGAGAACACACACAGACAACAATCCAACACAGTAAACAGAGAACAAACACAGGCAAACTGAGACAGACACAAATAGTCAGACAGACACAGACAACAAACAAAGACAGGCAGACAGAGAACAGACAGAAACAGAAAACAGAAAAAACAAAGACAACAGACAGAGAACAGACAGAAACAGAAAACAGAAAAAACAAAGACAACAGACAGACACAGATAATGACAACAGACAGACAGTCAACAGAGTACGAACAGACAACAGACAGAAAGAGACAGACAGAGAAAAAACACAGTGAACAGAAAACAAACACAGACACCGAAAACAGACAGACATTGTGAATATTGTGCAGTTCACATTCACAAAGCCGACTAGATTACGTCGCTGAAGAGCAGATTGAAATATAATAATGTTTTCAATAAACACATTTATGAATTAAAGCGTGTTTATTATGATAGTGTGTTTTTAACTGGATAATAAAAGCAATAACACACTTCTGTGATTTATTGTAGTTAATAAATCACAGAAAAGAGGTGTGACTGTGCACTGCGTCGCTTTGTGCCCAACACCACCGCTTTCCCATGACTCATTTCACAATAATATACGCTCTCTCCTGCCTTATAGCTAGTCCATCCATCCATTATCTTCCACTTTATCCTCTATTAGGGTCGCGGGGGGGTTCCCCATGCCCATCCAGGGGAGAACGTTTCGAGCGCTGGGCAGATACACCCAGGACAGAGCACCAATCCATCCATGGGCACATATGGGGTAATATTGGAGAATTTAAGTGACCTTGATCCATGTTTTTGGACTGTGGGAGGAAACCGGAAAACCCGGAGGAAACCCATGCGGACACGGGGAGAACATGGAAACTCCACCCAGATGGGGATTCGAACCGGGAATCCCTAGCACTGAGAGGCAAACGTTCTAAGCCACCGTGCCGCCCCCCTTATAGCTAGTAAATTTTCTAAATTGGAAGAACAACTTACGAACTGGAGGAAGACATGGCCGAGCGTGTGCTGAGGCTGAGGCTCAGGCTGCAGGTTTGATTCCAGAACGGAGAGGAACTCCTGATGAACGGCCAGGATCTCCTCGATGTTGGAGAACAAGATCTGAGGGCAAAAGTGTTGCGTCAGCACCAAGTGCAGTGTTCTAATCAAAAATCAGGTGTGTTTCCAACCTGCTGCAGTTCTGCAGTGTGAGAGAAAGGAAATTAAAGGAGGTACCTTGACTTGCTCTGGGGTCAGACACTGTTGGTTTTCAGGCATCTGTCTGATCCTCTGAAGAAAAGCCTATTCAAAAAAACAAAACACAAATAAAGTTAGTCATTAGCAGATGTAGACCGTCACTGAGCGCGACTGTGTAGGTGGGGTTGTTTCTCTGTGTTTGCCCAGCCGGTACAGGGTGTTTTCCTGACTATTGCCCTTTGAGTACTGGGTTAGGCTCCAGCACCCCCCGCAATTCTCTTAATCCGTAACTAAGGACTAGGGTCTAGGGGGTTCCCCGTCACATCCAGGGCAGAGGGGGAGAACGTTTCAGGCGAAGGGCAGGTACACCCATCACTGGGTGTGGACACACACATACATGCATTATAAGGGGGCAATTTAAGGCAAATAATTTACTTTGTATTAATGTCTTTGGAAAATGGAGAACCCAGAGAAAACCCACGTGGACACGAGGAGAACGTGGAAAATATGAAACATGAGACAAAGAATAATTTGCAGCCCCGTTATACTGCATCCAAAATGATAATTTTTTTTAATGTATTGATGATAGTCCTCTTTTTAATAAGTCTTAAGATTTGGATTTGAGTTCGACTGCTGTTGGTTTGTTCTCTACACTTCTAAGAGCATGATTATTAACCACACAGATTTGTCCCCAGCATGGGTGGATGTTTAATGAAAGGTTTCCCCGTATCTATGGGTTTATACAGTCCATAAAATATATATCAATATCAATTGAATATATATATAAATATATAGCCCCATATAGCACGTGTCGCCTCTTAGCGTTAGGGTGTGCCCCGCGTTTGGCGAATCCCCATCTGGGGGAGTTTCCCATGTTCTCCCCGTGTCTGCGTGGGTTTCCCCGGGTTCTCCGGTTTCCTCCCACAGTCCAAAAACATGGATCAAGTCAATTGAATTCTCCAAATTGCCCCATATAGAGTGTGTCTGTGTGAGTGAGTGTGTGCCCAGCGATAGATTGGCGCCCTGTCCTGGGTGTATCTGCCCAGCGCCCGAAACGTTCTCCCCTGGATTGGCATGGGGAACCCCACCGCGACCATAATATAGGATAAAGCGGGAGATAATGAATAAATAAACTGTATGCCTTGCCACGGTGGCATAGTGTTCATGTGGTAGGGAGTGGTAGCTCAGTGGTTAGGGTGTTGAGCTATCAATCTGAAGGTTGGGGGTTCAAATCCCAGGTCCACTGAAGTTACCAATGTGGGTCCTTGAGCAAGACCCTTAACCCTCATTGCTCCAGGGATGTTGTGGCTAACCCTGTGCTCACCTTATCGCTTTGGATAAAATTGTTTTAAGATAGATTAACCAGTAAGTCGCTTTGAAATTAAAGCATCTGCTAAATGACAAAATGTAAATGACAACTATGTTATTTTTTTGTTGTGTTTAAACTGTGACTGAAGATAAATATTTGCTGTTTGGCTGAATCTGTCACATTTACATTAGGCTTTGCAGTTTGGCTTTGCAGTTTGTCCAGCCCTGAAACACCCCTGACCGCTTCACATTCGTATCAATGCGTGATATACAATACATTCTTTCCGGATCTTTTTTTAGAAACTGCGTTTTGTAATTTGGCCACTAGATTGATTGTTAGAGAAACCGGAAACCTGTCAATCAGCGATCAGCGTTCACTTCAAAAACCAGACCAGATTACATTGCGGAAGACCAGTTTATTAAGGTTTATGCTTTTAATACACCTTTATGAACCAAACCTTGTTTCTAACAGTGTGTTTATAATGTTTAATAAAAGCAAAAAGACACTCAAGGTTTTGTATTGCTGTTAATAAATCACGGGACAGAGATGTAACTGTACTCTGCTACACGTCAAGCCTAATAACACTTTCCCGTGATTTATTTACAAAAACACACAACCTACAGAGCCTTATTGCTTTAATAAAACGATTGCAAACACACTATGAAATAAAGGTGCAAAGATGCCTTATTGCCCCATTTCCATCCATCCATTATCTTCCTATTATCTTCTTATATTTAGGGTCGAGGTGGGGTTCCCGCCGCTTTCAGGCGCTGGGCAGATACACCCAGGATAGAGCGCCAATCTTTCGCTGGGCACACACTCACTCACACACACACACACTATATGGGGCATTTTGGAGAATTCAATTGACCATGATCCATGTTTTTGGACTGTGGGAGGAAACCGGAGAACCCGGAGGAAACCCACACGGACACGGGGAGAACATGGAAACTCCACTCAGATTGGGATTCGAACCGGGAATCCCCAGTGCACTGAGAGACGAACATGCTAACCACTAAGCCAACGTGCCGCCCAATTGCCCCGGTTATTGAAATAAATCAAATCAAATCAAATCAAATGTAGTAACAACTGGTAACTTGGACCATCTGCCGTTAAATGAACACAAAAAGGGCAACGTGGGTTCAAAGTTCTAAACATAGCGCACACAGTTCCTCCAAAAAGAGAGAACGAGGACACATAAAAGACACAGATGATATCATAACACAGCATTGTGTGTGGCAGTGGGTGTCTCCCTGTAGAAAGCGAGGCTGCCACTCAAAGCCTGCTTCTAATTACGGCTTTCTAAAGCTATTCCCGGCAGCAGGCTCGCCGAAGTATACGCTCACTCGTCATGTGTGTGAGCGTCCTCATGGTAAAGAACCCGAGACATTCTGCTTTATGGTTTATGGTTAACCTGTCTTCCACGCGGGAGCCACTCTGACAAAACGACCCACCATTCTAGAGCAATTTGTTTTCTTTCCGAGCACCGGTCTTCCGCCTCATACCTGTCTGCGGCATGCCAGTCCGGAACCCACGGCTCATATAACCATCCCCACAACTCTGAAGAATCCTATTTCCCTCAGGACTTTCATTCCAAAACTAGGCTTAGTGATCTAAGATTTGTCCTTTTGCCCCTCTGGCTGGAGGAACACCACATTTAGGGGTACCACTCCCCTGCCGGTGGCGTGCCAACATCCTTGCCCTGGTTTTAATGACAGACTGCATCTCCCGCTCCCACAGCAGCCCCAGACGCCCTGTACACATGCTGTTCCATTGGGGGCATTCAGTGCTGCAAATGATCTCTTTTAAAACCCGCTATTAGCATTTTACACAGTTTGAAATCCTCGGCTTTGAGTCTGAAATATGCCACCATGCAGACTCAAAGCGCTGAGGTGGACTGGTGTATGTAGCACCACCCTGTAGCGGCAGTTTCGTTACCAAAAGTATTAAATGCTGTAGGTTTTGAAGCAGCATACCATCATTTCCCTGTTATTTATAACAGAATACATTGTTCTAGATAACGTTTTCTTCTTTACATTTGTACTACATGGTCGGAGGGGGAGGCACTGTGGCTTAGTGGTTAGCATGTTCTCCTCTCAGCGCTGGGGATTCCAGGTTCGAATCTCAATCTGGGTGGAGTTTCCATGTTCTGGGTTTACTCCGGGTTCTCCAGTTTCCTCCCACAGTCCAAAAATCATGAATCAAGGTCAATTGAATTGTCCCATATAGAGTGTGTGTGTGTGCGTGAGTGTGTGTCCAGCGATAGATTGGCACCCTGTCCTGGGTGTATCTGCCCAATGCCTAAAACGTTCTCCCCTGGACGTTCTCCCCACGACCCTAGTAGAGGATAAAGTGGAAGATAATGGATGGATGGATGGTTGGAGGTATCATCATTAGACGCTTGTAAAGAATAATATTAATTCCACAAAATACAGAAGCCTGTAAACGATTTACAAACATAGCTCTACTGACCCGTCCATCCATCCATTATCTTCCGCTTTATCCTCTATTAGGGTCGCGGGGGGTTCCCCATGCCCATCCAGGAGAGAACATTTCAGGTGCTGGGCAGATACACCCAGGACAGGGAGCCAATCCTTCACTTGGCACACCCACCAACACAGACACACTCTACCTGGGGCATCCTAAAGAACTCAATCGACCTTGATCCATGTTTTTGGACTGTGGAAGGAAACCGGAGAACCCGGAGGAAACTCACACAGACACAGGGAGAACATGGAAACTCCACCCAGATGGGGATTCGAGGAATTCCTAGCGCTGAGAGGCGAATGTAACCACCGTGCCGCCCATCCATCCATTATCTTCTGCTTAATCCAGTACTAGGGTCGGGGGGGGAGGGGACATAACGTAACAGACACAAAGGTTTTACACCACGCCTTTATATCCACATTTGCTCGAGGTGGTGGAGCGCTGTGTGGAGTTAGTACTCACTGTAGTGCACTGCTTACTGTAAATACAGCCCTGTTCTGATGTGTAAATATCCAACAGAACACTTGACCGGTACAAGAATAAAAGCCGATTGTATAAATAGATTGCTCATACGTATCCGATATCGAGAACTCATTAAACATTCATAACGACGAACCGTCATACTGCTTCCAAATTTGCCAGGAAAGATGTGTCATGACTGTAAATGTGGCATGAATGTGTTCGCTGCGTTTCCGAAACCATGTGGCATTGAACATGAACTGAGGAAAAATCGCTGATTATTCAATAAGATAATTCAATATTGAAAATGAGAACATAAACACACATATGAATGAACACGCCACAATGTTAATCCTGTTAGCAGTTGTAACTGAAGGAAGTTATTTATCCATCCATCCATTATCTTCCGCTTTATCCTCTATTAGGGTCGCGGGGGGGTTCCATCCAGGGGAGAACGTTTCTGGCGCTGGGCAGATACACCCAGAACAGGGCGCCAATCCATCGCTGTGCACACTCACTCACACAGATACACTCTATATGGGGCAATTTGGAGTTTTATATAGTTTATATAGTTATATATAAGGCACGGTGGCTTAGTGGTTAGCACATTCTCCTCTCAGCACTAGGGATTCCCGGTTCAAATCCCCATCTGGGTGGAGTTTCCATGTTCTCCCCGTGTCCGCGGGGGTTTTCTCTGGGTTCTCCGGTTTCCTCCCACAGTCCAAAAACATGGATCAAGTCAATTGAGTTCTCCAAATTGCCCCATATAGAGTGTGTCTGTCTGTGTAAGTGAGTGTGTGCCCAACGATAGATTGGCGCCCTGTCCTGGGTGTATCTGCCCAGCGCCTGAAACGTTCTCCCCTGGATGGGCATGGGGGATAAAGAGGAAGATAATGAATATAGTTATATGTAGTTTTTAATTGTTAAATACAGGTCACATGATCACTACACAATCTGTACATTAGTGTCCTACACTGTTGATGCTGCCTGGCCGCTCAAGGAGGATGAGTCCCCCACTGAGTCTTGGTTCTCCCAAGGTTCCTTCCTCAAAATAACAACATAACAGGGAGTTTTTTCTTGCCGCTGTTGCTTCAATATGCTCTTTGCGGGTTTAAAGGTTTATAACACTGTAAAGCTGCTTTGTGACAATGTACTATTGTAAAAAGAGCTCTATAAATTAATTACTTGATCTTCAAACCCATGAGGAGAACATGGAAACATTTAGATTGGAATTCAAACCTGGAATGCCCAGCACTGAGAGGAGAACATGCTAACAACTAAACCACCAAAATACTGCAAATTATATGTATTAATTAAACTGTAAACATAGGAATTCATTATTTCGGTTGCTTAGTTCCATATATAATGCTTTACATTGCTTTATTTTAAAGTAACACTCATGCACTCTGTACTCGGGACGTTAAACTTTATGTTTATTTTCGCTTATTTATTTTATTTTTTGTTTATTTAAGTTTTACAGATTTAAACTATTGTGTCATTTTATACATATTGTAGTTATAAATCTTCATCAGTAAAGATGTTGACATAATTAAGGAGAACTCCCGGGAGTCGAAAAACCAGGCAAATATTACCTAATTAATTTTTTTAAACAAGTGTTAAAGGTGGTCGTATCGAGGTAATGGCGTAACCTCTGGCTACAGATGGGAGGTCTGTCCTTCAGACTAGCACTAATGAAACCTCCCATATGGCAGCTCCTAATACGTCCTGACTGGAGTCATCCATGTGTAAGGTGACCAAAGCATCGCAGGGCCAAGCGCCAGAAAACCCAGCGTCCGAGAAACCAACGGTGAGAGAGGAAACGGGGGGCGGTGGTCGGTGTCAGACATCCCACCTGTGACACTATGGCAAATAAATATCCATCCATTATCTTCTGCTTTATACTCTACTAGGGTCGCAGGGGGGTTCCCCATGCCCATCTAGGGGAGAACGATTCGGGCGCTGGGCAGATACACCCAGGACAGGACGCCAATCTATCACTGTGCCCACGCTCACACACACACACACACTCTATATGGGGCAATTTGGAGAACTCAATTGACCTTGCTTCATGTTTTTGGACTGTGGGAGGAAACCCACGCGGACACGGGGAGAACATGGAAACTCCACCCAGATTGGGATGAGAGGAGAACATGCTAACCACTAAGCCACAGTGCCGCCCGCAAATAAATATCCTTCCATTTATTATCTTCTGCTTGATACTCTACTAGAGTCGCAGGGAGGTTCCCCATGCCCATCTAGGGGAGAACGTTTTGGGCAGATACACCCAGGACCAGACGCCAATCTATCACTGTGCACACACTCACACACACACTCTATATGGGGCAATTTGGAGAACTCAATTGACCTTCCTTCATGTTTTTGGACTGTGGGAGGAAACCTGAGAACCCGGAGGAAACCCACACGGACACGGGGAGAACATGGAAACTCCACCCAGATTGGGATTCGAACCGGGAATCCCTAGTGCTGAGAGGAGAACATGCTAACCACTAAGCCACCGTGCCGCCCGCAAATAAATATCCTTCCATCTATTATCTTCTGCTTTATACTCTACTAGAGTCACAGGGGGGTTCCCCATGCCCATCCGGGGGGGAACGTTTCGGGTGCTGGGCAGATACACCCAGGACAGGACGCCAATCTATCACTGTGCACACACTCACACACACACTCTATATGGGGCAATTTGGAGAACTCAACTGACCTTGCTTCATGTTTTTGGAAACCAAAGAACCCGGAGGAAACCCACACGGACACGGGGAGAACATGGAAACTCCACCCAGATTGGGATTCGAATCGGGAATCCCTAGCGCTGAGAGGCGCTAACCACTAAGCCACAGTGCCGCACGCCAATAAATATTCTTCAATCTATTATCTTCTGCTTTATACTCTACTAGGGTCGCAGGGGGGTTCCCCATGCCCATCCAAGGGAGAACGTTTCAGGTGCTGGGCAGATACACCCAGGACAAGACACCAATCTATTGCTGGGCACACTCTATATGGGGCAATTTGGAGAATGTTTTTGGACTGTGGGAGGACATGGAGACTCCACCCAGGTTGGGATTCAAACCCGGAATCCCTAGCACTGAGAGGAGAACATGCTAACCACTAAAAAACCCTGCCGCTTGGCCAAATAAATATAATCCACCAATTATTCAAAAGCTTTCCGAATCCCTGCCATTTCCCTTTAATATGTTTGTTCTTTAAAATTAATCTGTTTATCTTTGTATTTAGTACGAGTGGGAGTGATGTTTGCGTTTCGCAGACGCTTCATTAAGAGAACAGATGGCTGGAACCTTCTGTCCTGGTCTTTTGCAGTAGCTGAGTAGAATTTCACCTTCCTCCACCTCTCCTTGCTGACATCACCAGTCTGCCCTCACTGACGTCAAGAGGCAGGTAAATAAACAAACCGGGTATGGATGCACCTCGTTTCCATGGCAACCGTAGCCGCTCCCCTGGGCGACAGTGTGTCTGAGGTAAGTGGAGATAGAAGGATGGTAATGCCGAGATTATATGTGATTAAAAAATCAGCGGTTCCCTTATGTCCCAATAAACGAGGACATGCGAGACCACTGCGTCGTATTAAAGGTCAACCTGGAAACTGTTTTCTGAGGAAGGAAACCATGACAGTTGTAATTCCAATAACATCCATGTGAATCAGATGCATCTGCCCAGCGCTCCAAAACGTTCTCATCCAAATGGGGATGGGGATGGGCATGTGCCTGGTGAATGCCCCCCCTTGTGACCCTAGTAGAGGATTAAGTGGAAGATAATGAATGAATGAATAATTTCATAAATGAAGCAAAAAGTAGTCTCGGATGTTTTCAGATTCTCCCCATGTCCGTGTGGGTTTCCTCTGGGTTCTCCAGTTTCCTCCCACAGTCTAAAAACATGGATTCAAGGTAAATTGCATGCTCTAATTTGCCCAAATGTTTTTGTAGCTCAAAAACTGGCCGAGTTACAGGAGTGCAAAAAGCAACGTAATGCAAAGTGAATGGGAATTTTGACTCGAGAACGGGAATATCTCAGGAACGATTCGCTCAGTGGTCGAGTTCTAGTTTAAGTAATTTATTTACTTAAAAGTGTTTTTTTTTTTTATTTATTTATTTTTTTACAATAGTTCATTGTCACTGCCCAGCGATGGATTGGCACCCTGTCCTGGGTCTATCTGCCCAGCGCCCGAGATGTTCTCCCCTGGATGGGCATGGGAAACCCCACCGCGACCCTAATAGAGGATAAAGGGGAAGATAATGAATGAATGAGTTCATTGTCACAAAGCAGATTTACAGTGTTATAAACCTTTAAACCCCAAAGAGCAAGCTGAAGCGACAGTGGCAAGAAAAAACTCCCTGTTATGTTGTTATTTTAAGAAAGAAACCTTGTGAGGACCAAGACTCAGTGGGGGACTCATCCTCCTTGAGCGGCCGGGCAGCATCAACAGTGTAGAACACTAATGTACAGTGATGTGTAGTGATCATGTGACTTTAAACCATAAATTATCTTCTGCTTTATCCTCTATTAGGATCGCGTGGGGGGGGTTCCCCATGCCCATCCAGGACAGGGCGCCAATCCATCACTGGGCACACACTCACTCACACACACACACACACTCTATATGGGGCATTTTGGAGAACTCAATTGACTTGTTCCATGTTTTTGGACTGTGGGAGGAAACCGGAGACCCCAGAGGAAACCCACACGGACACGGGGAGAACATGGAAACTCCACCCAGGTCTAGTTCAAGTTTAAGTAATTTATTTATATAGCTCTTTTTACAATAGTACATCATCACAAAGCAGCTTTACAGTGTGATAAACCTTTAAACCCCCAAAGAGCAAGCTGAAGCGACAGTGGCAAGAAAAAACTCCCTGTTATGTTGTTATTCAAGGAAGAAACCTTGTGAGGACCAAGACTCAGTGGGGGACTCATCCTCCTTGAGCGGCCGGGCAGCTTCAACAGTGTAGGACACTAATGTACAGATTGTGTAGTGATCAGGTGACTTTAAACCATAAATTATCTTCCGCTTTATCCTCCATCAGGATCGCGGGGGGTTCCCCATGCCCATCCAGGACAGGGCGCCAATCCATCACTGGGCACACACTCACTTACTCACACACACACACTCTATATGGGGCAATTTGGAGAACTCAATTGACTTGTTCCATGTTTTTGGACTGTGGGAGGAAACCGGAGAACCCGGAGGAAACCCACACGGACACGGGGAGAACATGGAAACTCCACCCAGTTTGGGATTCGAATCGGGAACCACTAAGCCACAGTGCCGCCCGCAGATAAATATTCTTCCATCTATTATCTTCTGCTTTATACTCAACTAGGGTCGCAGGGGGGTTCCCCATGCCCATCCAGGGGAGAAGGTTTCGGGTGCTGGGCAGATAAACCCAGGACAAGACGCCAATCCATTGGAGAACATGGAAACTCCACCCAGATTGGGATTTGAACCGGTAATCCCTAGCGCTGAGAGGAGAACATGCTAACCACTAAACCACCGTGCCGTCCTATCATGTGAGCTGTATTTAACAATTGAAATTGTGTCGAGATCAGGTGACCGTAACTACATTGGTCTCACGGATGAGCGCGACGTGTCCTGCAAAACCACGTCAATAGGTCGCAAATTGTCAATTATAAAAATTATTGGCATAAAAAAAGGCATAATAAAAATTGGATGACAATAATGCGATTGCCATTTACATTTAGTCATTTAGCAGACGCTTTTATCCAAAGCGACTTACAAATGAGAACACCACAAGTCAGAAGCCATGGAGAAAACCAACTATACTGTAAATTCATCAAACCTGATTGTTATTCGAAGCTGCGGCCCCCCCCCCCTTTTTTTTTTTTTAATTAAAAAATTTATTTTTTTTATAACAGGTATTTGTTAAATAGATGCGTCTTAAGTAGTTTCTTAAAACTGTTTAGAGATTCTGCCTTGCGGACAGAGTTGGGAAGATGGTTCCACCATTTTGCAGTGGTGAACGCCACAGAATGAGAATGAGCTCCTCGGTGAGGTGGAACCACCAGGCGGCAATCATCACTGGAGCGAAGTGAACGTGTCGGAGTGTATTTTGAAAAGATAGAGTGAAGGTAAGAGGGGGAAGATCCAGAAATGGTTCTGTAGGCCAGAGTCAGTGACTTGTACTGAATGCGAGCAGCTACAGGAAGCCAATGGAGGGAAATGAGTGATGGAGTGACATGAGTTCGCTTGAGTTGGTTAAACACAAGTCGGGCTGCAGAGTTTTGAATCAGTTGAAGAGGTCTGATGGTGGAAGTTGGGATACCGGCAAGTAGCGCATTACAATAATCAAGCCGGGATAAGACTAGGGCTTGAACAAGCAGTTGGGTAGCATGTTCAGTCAAGAAGGGTCTGATCTTCTTTATGTTATAAAGAAGGAATCTACAAGAACGGGCGGTTTTGATCACATGATCAGAGAGTTTAAGGTGGGAGTCTATTGTGAACCCAAGGTTCCGGACCGAGTCAGTTGGGGAGATTGTGGAGCCATCAATTTGGAAGGTCAGGTTGTGATGGATTGAGGGTTTAGCTGGGAATCTCTCTTATGGATTGCCATAAATGGTACAAACAAAACAAAGAAAATAAAGAGAAGCCTAATTCGTTTTTCGTACTCTTAAGAAAAAAAAAAAAAGCTAAAGCAGAAGCATGTTAATGCAGATCACGCTTATGGTTTATATATGGTTTGTAGAACTCGCTCAGCGTCTGCACCTCTGCGTCTGCACCTCTGCAGCTGGACCTCAGACGGATCACGTTACCCTTTGTAAGGTGCCCGGGGCAATCGGGACGAGCGAGAATCATGCAAGTGTCCATATGTCCCAACGAGTGAGACAGCTTACTGTGTAGCATGCAGCCCCTCGTAATAAATCAGACAGAATGAATCTGAGGCTCTGGTTTTAGGAAGGAAATGACACTGAATAAAGGGCCTGGTGTTTCCTCCAACAACACAGCAACACTGCTCATTGTTCCGCTGCAGAACGCAGAGGCCATGCGCAATTATATGGCAATGAGAGGAGCTCGCACTGCCTTTCACCTTTGTATCAGAGCTGGTCACGTGACATGTGCCGGCAGCTCGGCCGAGAGGAAACATAACGATCCATCTCTAATTACTCCCTCGTCTGCCGTTTTTCAAATCCCAAAGAAATACGTTGTGCGTTAAGCATCAGACAATTATCCTCGTTGCAATTAATTGTGATTAAACGAGGGCGGGAGGCACGTGGATTAGTGGTTAGCATGTTCTCTCAGCGCTAAGGATTCCCGGTTCGAATCCCAATCTGGGTGGAGTTCCCATGTCCTCCCCATGTCCTCGTGGGTTTCCCCAGGGTTCTCCGGTTTCCTCCCACAGTCCAAACAAACATGGATTCAAGGTCGATTGAATTCTCCAAATTGCCCCGTATAGAGTGTGCCTGTGTGAGTGAGTGTGTGTCCAGTGATAGATCTGCCCAGCGCCCAACGTTCTCCACTGGATGGGTATGGGGAACGCCCCCGCAACGGCAGATTCTGACTGATTTGCCAGGTCAAATGATATGAGAACCTCATATGAGGTTCTGATTGTTCAGTTGGTTCCTTTTAGAAATAGACGTTCTGCCAGCTGTACAGTGATTAACAGTGAACATGATGAGCGAGGGGTGGTTTAGTGGTTAGCACGTTCTCCTCTCAGTGCTAGGGATTCCTGGTTCGAATCCCAATCTGGGTGGAGTTTCCATGTTCTCCCCGTGATGTCCTCGTGGGTTTCCCCAGGGTTCTCCGGTTTCCTCCCACAGTCCAAAAAAACATGGATTCAAGGTCGATTGAATTCTCCAAATTGCCCCGTATAGAGTGTGTCCCCGTATAGAGTGTGTAGAGTGTGTGTCCAGTGATAGATCTGCCCAGCGCCCAACGTTCTCCAGTGGATGGGCATGGGGAACCCCCCCGCGACCCTAATATAGGATAAAGCGGAAGATAGTGGATGGATTAATATTCCTTACCTGCACTGCATTGTCTTTTAATAACAAAATGTTACTTTGTTTACAAGGCAAGCCATGTTCAATGATGTCAGATGGAGTTTACAGAATTCACAGAAACAGGAGCTGGTTCTCACCATGAAAACTGGAGAACCCTAAAACTGTTTATACTGTTGATGAGCCTGCTGAATAATTACTTTCCAACAAGCAACCATATAATCTACAATCTCACCAACTGCACAAGTCAACTGCAAATGTAAGCATTCACTGGATTGGCTGGTGCAGGTCTGTTATCAGAGGAACGGCAGATTCTGACTGATTTGCCAGTTTGGAGGTCAAATGATATGAGAACCTCATATGAGGTTCTGATTGTTCAATTGGTTCCTTTTAGAAATAGACGTTCTGCCAGCTGTACAATGATTTACAGTGAACATGATGAGCGAGGGGTGGTTTAGTGGTTAGCATGTTCTCCTCTCAGCATTAGGGATTCCTGGTTCGAATCCCCAACTGGGTGGACTTTCCATGTTCTCCCCGTGTCCATGTGAGTTTCCTCCCACAGTCCAAAAACATGGATCAAGTTAATTGAGTTCTCTAAATTGCCCCATATAGAGTGTGTTTGTGTGAGTGAGTGTGCCCAGTGATAGATTGGCGCCCTGTCCTGGGTCTATCTGCCCAGCGCCCGAGACGCGATCACCCACCCCGCGACCCTAATAGAGGATAAAGCAGAAGATAATGGATGGATGGATGGATGATGGGCGAGAGGCGGCACTGTGGCTTAGTGGTCAGCACGTTCACCTCTGAGCGCTGCATTCTGGGTGGAGTTTCCATGTACTCCCCGTGTCCGTGTGGGTTTCATCCGGGTTCTCCGGTTTCCTCCCACAGTCCAAAAACATGGATCAAGTCAATTGAATTCTCCAAATTGCCCCATATAGAGTGTGTCTGTGTGAGTGAGTGTGTGCCCAGCGATGGATTGGCGCCCTGTCCTGGGTGTATCTGCCCAGCGCCCGAAATGTTCTCCCCTGGATGGGCATGGGGAACCCCCCCCCCCCACGACCCTAATAGAGGATAAAGCGGGAGATAATGAATGAATGAATAATATGTGTTCACATTAAATAAATAAACACAATGTTCTGCGATTTCTCGCAATTCTTTGGACAAATTAATTATAACATAATAATCAAAATAATCCAAAAATCATGATCATTAGATAATTGTCCCATTAACATCACTTTTTTATCATCCATCTGCACACAGTCATTAATTGTTGTTTCATGTCATATAAAATGAAACCCTTTTTATTTTTAGAGCCGCTATGTTAAAGTGTTGCGGAAGTCATTAAGAAGTTGGAGTACTTATCGCTCACACATTTATTTCACAGAAGAAACCGAGTGAAATGAGCTCATTCTCGCCGTGGCTCATAAACGTGTAACAAAAAAGAGGAAAACAAAAGAAAGCCGTCGAGTTTCTGACAAAACAAAAAGAGGAAGGATGTCCTCGGACAGGAAGCCCTGCACTGTGTCGAGCCTGCACACAGTCAGCTGCTTTCAGCACAACCGAGGATCTGCTGCAGCCTGTAACGCGCACTGCAAAACCACAGCTGCAACAGCTGGCACAACCCGCTTCAAACGTGTTGTTGGACCCCGAAATAGCCATTTCAGCAATTTACTGGATAGAGTTAAGAGTTAACCACCAAACAACTAGAGTTCTGAAGTAAACTCATTTTAAAAGGAGGCTTCCTCACATGCAGGCTCCTGTACTTTCACGTTCGATAGATTTTCCTTTTTTTTAATATTTCTTTCAATTTAACTTTCTAACATTTACCCACAATCATTATTTTTATTATACATAAGGACAACACGGTGGCTTAGTGGTTAGCACATTCCCCTATCTGGTTCGAATCCCAATCTGGGTGGAGTTTCCATGTTCTCCCTGTGCCCATGTGGGTTTCATCCGGGGTTCTCCGGTTTCCTCCCACAGTCCAAAAAATGGATTCAAGAGGAATTAATTGCTCTGAATTGCCCCATATAGTGTGTCTGTGTGAGTGAGTGTGTGTCCAGTGTTAGATTGGCGCCCTGTTCCTGGGTGTATCTGCCCAGCGCCTGAAATGTTCTCCACTGGATGGACATGGGGAACCCCCCGTGACCCTAGGGGAGGATTAAGAGGAAGGGCGGCACAGTGGTTTAGTGCTTAGCATGTTCGCCTCTCAGCGCTAAGGATTCCCGGTTTGAATCCCAATCTGGGTGGAGTTTCCACGTTCTCCCCGTGGCCATGTGGGTTTCCTCCGGGTTCTCCGGTTTCCTCCCACAGTCTAAAAACATGGATCAAGGTCAATTGAATTCTCCAAATTGCCCCATATAGAGTGTGTCTGTGTGAGTGAGCGTGTGACCAGTGATAGATTTGCACACTGTCCTGGGTGTATCTGCCCAGCGGCCAAAACGGTCTCCCCTGGACCCTAGTAGAGGATAAAGCTGAAGATAGAAGATGGATGGATGAATACTATACATAATGTATATACATACGAAGCAAAACAAAAAATTAAATAACTATACAAATGTATATTCATTCATTCATTCATTCATTCATTATCTCCCGTTTTATCCTCTATTAGGGTCGCGGTGGGGTTCCCCATGCCCATCCAGGGGAGAACGTCTCGGGCGCTGGGCAGATACACCCAGGAAAGGGCGCCAATCCATCGCTGGGCACACACTCACTCACACAGACACACTCTATATGGGGCAATTTTGAGAATTCAATTGACTTGATCCATGTTTTTGGACTGTGGGAGGAAACCGGAGAACCCGGAGGAAACCCACGCAGACACGGGGAGAACATGGAAACTCCACCCAGATGGGGAATTCGAACAGGGAATCCCTAGCGTTGAGAGGAGAACATGCTAACCACTAAGCCACCGTGCCACCTACAAATGTATATAAAATGCAAAAAAAGATATTATTAGAATACAGGCACGGTATACAGGGCTACCCACGGCGTCGGGCATGTCTGCTCACTTCACTCTGAGTGTGTGTGTGTGTGTGTGTGTGTGTGTGTGTGTGTGTGCGTGTGTATTTCACTGCATGGATGGGTTAAATGTGAAGTAAAGATTCCTCTGTGATGAAACGAGATCACGTTACTTTTGGATTTTTACTGAAAAAAAATATTGACACTATTCTTGACCTCGAACCTCTATTTTGACAACAAAGCCAACTAAATCAGACTAATGGCCATATGTTGGCAGGGGAAGCTAACCATGCATATCCCAACGTTCATGTCCTGCTACAACTGCAGAGGGTGACAGAAGGTTAGGCCGGGATGACGAGCCCCTTCGTTTGAAGTCAGCCGCTCAGGCAGGAACGGTCAGACGGCGAGGTGAGGACACCCAGACACGCCATATGCTGTGCCAGACACCACCCTCGTCCAAGGAGACTTGGGGTCAAGGACCTGCTGCCGTGACCTTCTGCCGTCAGCGCTCCCCTCCTCAAACCATACGATCTGCGGCTGACCAGGTCGCCAGGGTTCTACTCAGTGAACCCCAGCTGTATGGACAAACACTGAGAGGGTAATGAGAGGGTTTAATTATAGTGTTATTAATTAAATACTAATTACCATTATTGGATGAAAGCAAGGGCGGCACGGTTGCTTAGTGGTCCAGTAATAGATTGGTGCTCTGTCTTGAGTGTATCTTCCCAGCGGCTGAAATGTTCTACCCTGGATGGACATGGGGAACCCCCCCCCCCGCGACCCTGGTGGAGGATTAAGAGGAAGGGCGGCACGGTGGTTTAGTGGTTAGCACGTTCACCTCGCAGTGCTAGGGATTCCAGGTTCGAATCCCAATCTGGGTGGAGTTTTCCAAAAACATGAATCAAGTCAATTGAGTTCTCCAAATTGACCCATATAGAGTGTGTTTGTATGTGTGAGTGTGTGCCCAGCGATAGATTGGCGCCCTGTCCTGGGTCTATCTGCCCAGTGCCCGAAACGTTCTCCCCTGGATGGGCACGGGGAACCCCCCCAGGATAAAGCGGAAGATAATGGATGGATGGACTTCAAAATCAGGATATTAAACTCGGACATGAAAGGCGGGCGGGTGGCTTAGTGGTTAGCATGTTCTCCTCTCAGCGCTAGGGATTCCAGATACGAATCCCAATCTGGGTAGAGTTTCCATGTTCTCCCCGTGTCCGCGTGGGTTTCCTCCGGGTTCTCCGGTTTCCTCCCACAGTCCAAAAACATGGACCAAGGTCAACTGAATTCTCCAAATTGCCCCCCAGAGAGTGTGTTTGTGTGTGTGAGTGATAGATTGGCTCGGTGTTCTGGCCAGCGCCCCCAAAACGTTCTCCCCTGGATGGGCACGGGGAACCCCCCGCAACCCTAGTAGAGGATAAAGTGGAAGATAATGGATGGATGGATGGAAATGAGAGGTTTGAGTCTAGATTTGCTTGACATCAATGTGTGCAATCCTGAAATAGCGGAGTTTAAACCCGGCTTAAAGCAACGATGGATAAGTCTGAGTTTCGTAATCTTATGCTTTTGCAAAGGCATGACCCTGTTGTGAAAGTTAGGCAAAGTGGGAGGTTCCCTCTAGGTGACGACCGCCGTGTTTTACTAAATTGTAACAATAGACAGGATGACTGTATTTCCAAATACAAATCCTAAATGGTCAACACAGAGCTGAACAGTTGAAAGTGGACGTGTGAAATATGATGCACTGCACCGTGCAACAGCAGCCCCGATCCTGACAGGCTGGGTTTTTTTTTAAAAAGCAGAAGTGCTGGATGCTCATGAACATTTTGTGAGGCGGAAAGTCGCAGCACGTGACCTCTGCCGATCAGATAACAAAAAAAAAAAAAAGACAGAAGTGAAACATTACAAAGCCTCTGCCTCTGCAGTGTCAGGAGAAAGCAGGGTATCGATACAGATTTGTTTTATTTAAAGTCGCAAGTTCAATTAAAATGAAATTAAATTGGGTCATTTATTGGACGCTTTTATCCAAAGCGACTTACAAGGTGAACACAGGGTTAATCACAACATCTCTGGAGCAATGAGGGTTAAGGGTCTTGCTCAAGGACCCACACTGGTAACTTCAGTGGACCTGGGATTTGAACCCCCAACCTTCAGATTGACAACCCAACACCCTAACCACTGAGCTAACCCGCCCCAAGTTAAAAGTTCACGAAGCCTTAATCTAAACCCGTTACTGCAGACTGTACGATGAGCTCGGCGTTCTGCAAATCCGACAGAACGAACAGACGGAGGGTTCCTGCGGTACCACACATCTATGCTGTCGTGGATGATGTGCATGACGAACAGCTTTACGGTGTCTGCGCTGCCTGCGGGTCGCCGTCTGAGTGTTGCCTCTATAAAGCCGTTTACACACAGCCGGTCCGAGGCCAAAAAGTTGTGCCTACATTCCGTCTCGCCGTTCTGGGGAAAAGGTCTGAAGTCAAAGAGCCAGATCGACATTTCTGCAAAGCAGACGTGCAGCTGCATGAAAAACCACATTACATACAGGACATGAGAGCAGCTTTAGCTCATATGTATGACCCTCAGTAGAGGAAGTACCATACTGATGCTTTACGCCATTATTACAACATCGATGGAGTGTGAGAGGGTGTGTGCGTCTGTCTGTCTGTCTGTCTGTCTGTCTGTGTGTGCGTGTGTGTGTGTGTGTGTGTGCGTCTATGTGTGGGTGTGTGTGTGTCTGTCTGTCTGTGGGTGTGTGTGTGTCTGTCTGTCTGTGGGTGTGGGTGTGTCTGTCTGTCTGTGTGTGTGTGTGTGTGTGTGTGTGTGTGTCTGTCTGTCTGTGGGTGTGTGTGTGCCTGTCTGTCTGTGCGTGTGTGTGTGTGTGTGCGTCTATGTGTGTGTGTGTATGAGTCTGTCTGTCTGAGTGTGTGTGTGTGCCTGTCTGTCTGTAGGTGTGTGTGTGTCTGTCTGTCTGTCTGTGGGTGGGTGTGTGCCTGTCTGTCTGTCTGTGTGTGTGTGTGTGTGTGTGTGCGTCTATGTGTGTGTGTGTATGAGTCTGTCTGTCTGAGTGTGTGTGTGTGTGTGTGTGTGTGTGTGTGTCAATGTGTGGGTGTGTGTGTATACGTGTGTGTGCGTCTGTCAGTCTGTCTGTGTGTGCGTATGTGTCTGTCTGTCTGTCTGTCTGTCTGTGTGTGTGTGTGTGTGTATGTGCGTCTGTCTGTCTGTCTGTGTGTGTGTGTGTGTGCGTCTGTCTGTCTATCTGTCTATGTGTGTGTGTGTGTGTCTGTCTGTGGGTGTGTGTGTGTGTCTGTTTGTCTGTAGGTGTGTGTGTGTGTCTGTGTGTGTGTGTGTGTGTGTGTGTGTGTCTGTGGGTGTGTGTGTGTGTCTGTTTGTCTGTAGGTGTGTGTGTGTGTCTGTGGGTGTGTGTGTGTCTGTCTGTCTGTCTGTCTGTCTGTCTGTCTGTCTGTCTGTCTGTCTGTCTGTCTGTCTGTCTGTCTGTCTGTCTGTCTGTCGTTTCTACTGGCTCTGATTACATTGAACCCCCTCAAAAAAGGACCAACTCTATTTAAATTAGGAAGATGCCCAAAAAATGGATGAAAATGTTTCTCCAGTGTTTATGCTTCTTACCATAAATAACGCCTGACTTAATAATAGTAACAGTACAGACTTTATAATACAAATATTATATTATATTTCTTAATGCATTAGCAACACGTTTGGGAAGCGGAACCTGGAAAACGTTCCCATCAAACTCTACAAAGATATTCATTAAAAAAATCTAAAGGCCTTAAACCTGTTCATTTGTCAGATGTGATCATCACAAGTCCTTTTATTTAATGTTTATTTAATGTCAAAGGTGAGCCGTCAACGTCTAACAAACACGTCTCTCATTGTGACTCGCTCAACCTAAAGAGGTACAGAAATCACTGTATGGTCTCTCAAGTGACTTCAAATATGACCAAACAGCATCAGCCACCATTTACTGAAACATCCACATGAAACTTCTTGTTATGAATGTCCGGACATTCACACAACCAATCAGATTTCAGAGCCACTCGAACCAAAGTGTTCAAATATGAGCTTAAAAAAAGATAAGAGATGACACACAAACATGTCTCCAGTCTAACGTATGTTTCTTTCTTTCTACGACGATTACTGGATGGAACCTGGAGTTCTATTGGACTGACAGTCCTGCAGGACGTCCTCAATGGACTTATAGTTTTTAATTGTTAAATACAGGTCACGGGCATGTTCTCCTCTCAGCGCTAGGGATTCCTGGTTCGAATTCCAATCTGGGTTGAGTTTCCATGTTCTCCCCGTGTCCGTGTGGGTTTCCACCGGGTTCTCCGGTTTCCTCCCACAGTCCAAAAAAATGGATCAAGTCAATTGAGTTCTCCAAATTGCCCCATATAGAGTGTGTCTGTATGAGTGTGTGCCTAGCGATATATTGGCGCCCTGTCCTGGGTGTATCTGCCCAGCGCCCGAGACGTTCTCCCCTGGATGGGCATGAGGAACCCCCCCCGCGACCCTAATATAGGATAAAGCGGAAGATAATGGATGGAAATACAGGTCACCTGATCACTACACAATCTGTACATTAGTGTCCTACACTGTTGATGCTGCCCGGCCGCTCAAGGAGGAGGAGTCCCCCACTGAGTCTTGGTTCTCACAAGGTTCCTTCCTCAAAATAACAACATAACAGGGAGTTTTTTCTTGCCACTGTCGCTTCAGTTTGCTCTTTGGGGGTTTAAAGGCTTATAACACTGTAAAGCTGATTTGTGACGATGTACTATTGTAAAAAACACTATATAAATAAATGACTTGAACTTGAAAAGCACATTGAATGAAGCACAGCAACAGCGCAGCCTTTAAAATAGTCAACAATGCGGAGAGTTGTCCAGAACACTGGGACCGCTCACAGTAAACACCGTTTATGACGGAACAGATGTTTCGTTTGCGTTTTAATGAAGTGTTGTGTTACAGTTCTAACGGCGCACGCCGCAGCTGATTGGAAGTTTGTTTTGGTCGGTTTCAAGTGGATGAAGTAAAGCACCATAACAAACGGCACATTTCCCGAGGATCAGCTCATCCCGCATTCTTAACTTTATCGTTTCCATGAATCAATCTGGATCTCTTATGGTCTGCGAGCTATTTTTAAAGCAGCAAAACATTCTGATTAATTCCAGAACTTTTATGGACCTGATTGGTCTGATCCACATGATCTGAAACATGCGCAGGGGAATCAGCGGGAGACGGTCCAATCGCAACTCGGACTTTATTTACAATATACACGTATCGGTGAATGCATTACTACAGGCTATTTACAGGGTACGAGTTCATTAAGAGCTGTGGTTTATGACTAGAACAAGCAGAAACAGTTCAGGGGCAGAGGAAATGGCATGACAAAGCAGATACAGGTGGAGAGAATAAAGAAGGGCTACGGGATCCATTTCATTTTCAGAACGTCAGAATGGAGAGACATTAAGGGAAAATGTGCAGGAAACCCTTCATGCGGCGGTCATTTAATTTTGGAAGTTAAAAGTAGAAGATTGTTCTTGGTAGGAGAGATCTATTAGCCACAAATAAGTCACATGACTGAGTCTATGTAATAACAAATGGGTGCAAACAATGACAGTATTAGCTGTATGTATTGTGCTACGGTGAGTTAGCGGTGGACGATATGGCCAAAATATCAAAATATTTTTTCTCCAGGCTTATGATAACGATTTTATCACGCTGAAATTTTTCATATTCATATTTTCTGTACAACCAAACCAATCGCCTAATTTTTAAACACTAAAAGTATAAATGATCTACTAGGGTCGTAGTGGGGTTCCCCATGCCCATCCAGGGGAGAACGTTTCGGGCGCTGGGCAGATACACCCAGGACAGGGTGCTAATCTATCGCTGGGCACACACTCACTCACACAGCATATGGGGAAAATTGTAGAATTCAGGTGACAGTGGACATGGTCTTTTAACGTTAAAACTGACTAAACTCTCCTGTTACAGCCAGGTATCTGAAAGCACATGTACCCAATCCAACAGGTCGGTGCTTCTGTGGACCCTCCCACAGTCCAAAAACATGGATCAAGGTCAATTAAATTCTCCAAATTGTCCCATATAGTCTGTGTGAGTGAGTGTGTACCCAGTGATAGATTGGCGTCCTGTCCTGGGTGTATCTGCCCAGCGCCCGAAACATTCTCCCCTGGATGGCCATGGGGAACCCCACCACCCCGCGACCCTAGTAGAGGATAAAGTGGAAGATAATGGATAAATGGATGGATAGTAAAATTATGTGTGTAAGTTTGAGTTGAGTTTGTGTAGTAAATAATCCATCCATTATCTTCCGCTTTATCCTCTATTAGGGTTGCAGTGGGGTTCCCCATTCCCATCCAGGGGAGAACATTTCGGACGCTGGTACACCCAGGACAGGACGCCAATCCATCACTGGGCACACTCACTCACACAAACACACTCTATATGGGGCAACTTGGAGAACTCAATTGGGATTCAAACCGGGAATCCCTAACGCTGAGAGGAGAACATGCTAACCACTAAACCACCATGCCGCCCTTCCTCTTAATCCTTTACTAGGGTCACAGAGGGTTCCCCATGTCCATCCAGTGGAGAACATTTCAGGCGCTGGGCAGATACACCCAGGAACAGGTCACACACTCACTCACACTCACACTGTGGGAAACCAGAGAACCCGGAGGAAACCCACGCAGACACGAGGAGAACATGGAAACTCCACCCAGATTGGGATTCGAACCGGTAATCCCTAGCGCTGAGAGGAGAACATGCTAACCACTGAACCACCAAAAAAGTAGGGCAATTCTTAGCATCCATATGGAAGTTGTATATTGAAAGTCTGTATTTTCTGTAACAGATTTTGTTGCTGACTAAGGTACATGACAGAAACCCAGACTAGAGGACAGTCAGTAGTCCCCATTCATTCATCCATTATCTCCCGCGGTGGGGTTCCCCATGCCCATCCAGAGAAGAACGTCTCCCCAGATTGGGAATCCCTAGTGCTGAGAGGAGAACATGCTAACCACTAAACTACTGTGCCATCCTAAACTATAGATTGTATGTAATATTGTAACACTAACATAATAGTAAGATTTAATTACACCCAGGACAGGGCGCCAATCCATCGCTGGGCACACACTCACTCACACAAACACACACTATATGGAGCAATTTGGAGAATTCAATTGTCTTGATCCATGTTTTTGGACTGTGGGAGGAAACCTGACAACCTGGAGGAAACCCACGCAGACACGGGGAGAATATGGAAACTCCACCCAGATGGGGATTCGAACCGGGAATCCCTAGCGCTGAGAGGAGAACGTGCTAACCACTAAGCCACCGTGCCGCCCTACACAGTAAATAATGTGTATCGATATTTATCGATAGATTCAGATTTATATATCTGTATATATTTATGTTATTTACAGTGAGCTGTTCATCATTCTGTGTGCACCAGCAATCCGCTTCCACATACAGACCAATCCGTTTCCCACAACGTGAGCAACACCCAAAAGTGACCAAAACCCGAGAGTGCCACTTCCTCTGAATGCTCAGCTCAAACTCGAGCCAGGACCCTCGAAAAGGTTCTTTCATGCTTCTCTGTGAGAATGCGCCTCTCGCAAAAGAGTCCGGAGCCACTTTGGACATGAGGAAGGGGCCGTTTTGGCCAGCGTGCCATGAAATCAAATAAATAAAAACGAGGGAAGGGGCGGGAGGAGAGAAAATCCTGTCTTTGTGGTTGAGGCCCAGCGGACAGAGACAAAAGCCCCAGTGGCAGGACAACCGGAGGGCTCAAAGAGGGGAGTGGAGCCCGGCTCTCTCTCCCCATCACTCTGATTCACTGTCCCCCCCCCACCCCTCCCCCCTTCAGTCCCTTCAGCTATGCCCGCAGATACAAAGTCCTCTTTGAGTTCGGCTCCTTGTGTCTCACTTCCGCTTTGCGGGGTTTCAGAGTTGAGAGATGTCGGAGCTGCTGTCAGAACGGCCGACCTGCCCTGTGGAATTGTGGTCCATTTAAAATTAAAATGCAAACGATTTCATTACATTACAACTTTGATCTTAAATATTCCTAATATTAACAAAATTAGGATATTCATTGGCACGGTGGGTTAGTGGCATGTTCTCTTCTCAATCCAAATCTGGCTGGAGTTTCCATGTTCTCCCCATGTCAGTGTAAGTTTACTTCAGGTTCTCCGGTTTCCTCCCATAGTCCAAAAAAACATGGATTCATGGTAAATTGAATGTTCTAAATTGCCCCATATAGAGTATGTTGGTGTGTCTGTGTGAGTGAGTGTGTGCCCAGCAATAGATTGGCACCCTGTCCTGGGTGTATCACCCAGCACTCCAAAAAGCCCCAACACCACCACCCCCCCACCCCCCCCCCCACGACCATGGTAGATGATTAAGTGGAAGATAATAAATTAATGAATGAATAATTTGCCCCATACAGAGTGAGTGTGTGTGTCTGTGTAAGTGTGTGCTCAGAAATAGATTGCCACCCTGTCCTGGGTACACCACTCAGCTCTCGAACCCCCTCCCCCTTCCGCAACCCTAACAGAGAATTAAATGAATGAATTGCCCCTACATAGTATGTTTGTGTGTCAGTAAGCAAGTGTGACCAGCGATGGATTAGTTCCCTGTCCTGGGTGTATCTGCCCAGACGAGCTGACGGAAAGGCTTTCTACATTTTTACAATCAACCACAACATTTGCCAAGACAGAGAGACATGTTGAATAAGAAGACCTCACTCACAGTCTCAATTCTTGTTCATAGCCGAGTTATTTACTGGGGTTGAGGTCAGGGTTCTGTGCAGACTAGTCGAGCTCTTCCTCACCCGACCGTGTCCTAATAGACCGTGCTCTGTGCACTGAGGCATAGTCCAATTACAACAAAAGAGGCTTGTTCCCACAAAGTTAAAAGTGTAGGGATAATTAAAATGTGAGCAAAGGTAAGTCGCTTTGGAAAAGCGTTGCCAAATGACTAAATGTAAATTGTGTGTATGAACAAGGTTCAAGATTCATGATTCAAGAAAGTGTTATTATCATTTATATCACATGTGGGAAATGAGACATTATGAGACAATTATGGGTCACGGACCTCGATTACTCTGTTCTTATAAAGTTAGACTTAAATTGAAATTTTAAGGAAGAAAACGAGATTTAGTTTATATTCATTTATTCATTATCTCCCACTTTATCCTCTATTAGGGTCATGGGGGGTTCCCCATGCTCTTCCAGGGGAGAACGTTTCGGGTGCTGGGCAGATACACCCAGGACAGGGTGCCAATCCATCACTGGGCACACACTCACTCACATAGACACACTCTACATGGGGCAATTTGGAGAACTCTGTTGACTTGATCCATGTTTTTGGACTGTGGGAGGAAACCGGAGAACCCGGAGGAAACCCACGCGGACACAGGGAGAACATGGAAACTCCACCCAGATGGGGATTCGAACCGGGAATCCCTAGTGCTGAGAGGAGAACATGCTAACCACTATGCCACCGTGCCGCCCTTACGATTTAGTATATAGATATGTAAAATATAATAGGATGTACAATATATATATATATATACACATCCATTACCTCCTGCTTTACCCTCTAGTAGGGTCGCGGTGGGGTTCCCCGTGTCCATCCAGGGGAGAACATTTTTTCAATGGACTTGTATAGTTTTTAATTGTTAAATACAGGTCACATGATCACTACACAATCTGTACATTAGTGTCCTACACTGTCGTTGCTGCCCGGCCGCTCGAGAGGATGATTCCCCCACTGAGTCTTGGTCCTCACAAGATTTCTTCCTTAAAATAACAACATGGTTTCTTCTGGTTTCTTCATAACTACTGACTTGTGTTGTTCTTGTGTTGCTTTGGATAAAAATGACTCAATATCCTGACATAATACAAGAGCTGTCCAGTTTTCTTTTTGCTTGATTACAAGCTCCAACAGATGTCTCAGACCATGTGTCCAAAAACACTGAGCCTTTGATGAAACCTGCTATCCAGTCATGATAACACCCACCCATTAGAAAGTTTGTGGAATGCTTCCCGATGATTTCCTAACCCTTTAAAAGTGTGTTGCAGGCATCAGATCAAAAGAATATTTCCTTCAATTATTATCTTCCGCTTTATCCTCTATTAGGATCGCGGGGGTTCCCCATGCCCATCCAGGGGAGAACGTTTCGGGCGCTGGGCAGATAGACCCAGGACAGAGCGCCAATCTATCACTGGACACACTCACTCACACAGACACACACAATATATGGGGCAATTTGAAGCATTTAATGTACCTTGATCCATGTTTTTAGACTGTGGGAGGAAACCGGAGAACCCGGAGTAAACCCACGCGGACACGGGGAGAACATGGAAACTTCACCCAGATGGGGATTCGAACCGGGAATTTCTAGTCCTGAGAGGAGAACATGCTAACCACTAAACCACCATGCCGCCCGCTCTCAGTAACCACTCACCACCAAACTGACAATAACACATACAAATAACCATTTAATAAATTTGTTGTTTTTCTGCAATTAGCACTTCATTTAATATTATATAATAATATTTAATTTCTAATCATATGTGCAATACCTTATTGCCGTGCAATCTGTTTTTCATATCGTCTCATCCCTGTATTATATGCTAGATTGGGATTCGAACTTGAATCCCAGAGGCAAACCTGCTAGCAACCATGCCACCCGAGATTGAATTTAATATTTAATAATATTTATACAGCGATGGATTGGCACCCTGTCCTGGGTCTATCTGCCCAGCACCCGAAACGTTCTCCCCTGGATGGGCATGGGGAACCCCACCGCGACCCTTACTAGAGGATAAAGCGGGAGATAATGAATGAATGAATGAATAATATTTATAATAAACCATCCATCCATTATCTTGTGGTCGCGGTAGGGTTCCCCCATGCCCATCTAGGAGAGAACACTGGGGAGATCTGGAGAGAAAACCATGGACAGGGCGCCAGTCTATCACTGGACACACTCACTCACACAAACACACTCTATATGGGCAATTTGGAGAATTCAATTGACCTTGATCCATGAACCCGGAGGAAACCCACGCGGACACGGCAGAACATGGAAACTCCACCCAGATGGGGATTTGAACCGGGAATCCCTAGCGCTGAGAGGAGAACATGCTAACCACTAAGCCACCGTGCCGCCCAAAAGAATATTTATATTTACAAACTATAAAAACATTCAGATTGAAAATATGCTGGTCAGTTAAAACAGAGGAAATCTTTTCTGTGAGGCTTAAACTGATCATTTTAAAGTTTAGAGCACATTCATTAATCACAGCCGTGCTGCCGCCTTTGCCGTTGTCTGTAAATTTCCCTCGTGGATTAGTAAAGCATTCTGATTCTGGTTTTTGCAGCGTTTTATTAACGGTCACCAAACGTTTGCAAAAAGGGGATGTAGGAGGTACGTTTCAATTACACGGAATAAGGAACAATGCAGGGAGATGACGCTGCCGTGCACACTGTACACACTCTGCCATTGGACTGCGGATGGAACCGACAGCTTCCAATAATAAATAAATATTAATACCGCAGTATCAATTCGCCAACCAATCAGCGAAGTCTTTAATGTTTGAGCCCAAACAAACCACTGTAAACAAAGATCGGGTAGCGTCAGTTCAGTCAGTCCAAACAAGCAAATCTGCATCTTAAATGAAGAGTAACATTGGAAGAACGCTATCTGCGCCGACATGTGGTGCTGCAGATAAGATCTAAGGGCAGGCTGGTGGAGCCATCTGGAAGGCGTTTGGTCTCCTCTGCATGGAAGAGCAATTGGGCTCCTGAAGGAGTGACATGAGAACCCAGGGGTCACACACCGCGGGGGGGGCATGGGAGGGGAACAAATCCTGCTCCCACCGCTCGGGCCACACACACCAAATCAGATGGTTTTCAATCTGTCGGATTGAAGCAGAACGTGGCGGATGGGAGGAAGGTTTTGAAAAGCTGGAATAATCGATGTATTGATGGGGGTTTGGATTCAAGGATGTCTTTTTAAAATTACTTTAATGTCCTTTACATGACGTGTTCTACATGAAATGGAAACGAAATTGCATTTTTCACGGGCCCAGATTACCCTAAGTAGAATCTTTAAATTTAAGAAATATAATAAAATATAGGTGGTTAGTACGTTCTCCTCTCAGTACTAGGGATTCCCGGTTCGAATCCCCATTTGGGTGGAGTTTCCATGTTCTCCCCGTGTCCACGTGGGTTTCCTCCGGGTTCCTCGGTTTTCTCCCACAGTCCAAAAACATGGATCAAGTCAATTGAATTCTTCAAATCGCCCCATATAGTGTGTGTGTGTGTGTGTGTGTGTGTGTGTGTGTGTGTGTGTGCACAGTGATGGATTGGCGCCCTGTCCTGGGTGTATCTGCCCAGTGCCGAGACGTTCTCCCTGGATGGGCATACTGCTAGTATACAGTACAGCTACGGAATCGGTCACCGGTGGAAGATATTCTCCCATTCACTTTAATTAAGGTGATATTCCTGGAACTCGGCCAATTGTTGAGCTATGAAGACCAAATTCACTGAAGTTGGAGATGGCTGCAACCAGACCAGTGGTGTGAAATCACAGAGACACACCCCATTACCTGGCCACTCCCACTTTTTACCTCATTCACTGTATTGCTACCGTTATTTTCTACAGGAAATGCACCTCTCTAGTTATTAGTGTACTTCCTATATGTGGTAATTAGTGTGATTGCTATATGTGGTAATTAGTGTGATTGCTATATGTGGTAATTAGTATGAGTGCTATACTGTATGTGGTAATTAGTGTGATTGCTATACTGTATGTGGTAATTAGTGTGAATGCTATACTGTATGTGGTAATTAGTGTGATTGCTATATGTGGTAATTAATATGATTGCTATATGTGGTAATTAATATGATTGCTATATGTGGTAATTAGTGTGATTGCTATATGTGGTAATTAGTGTGATTGCTATATATGGTAATTAGTGTGATTGCTATATGTGGTAATTAGTGGTATTGCTATATGTGGTAATTAATGGGATCGCTATATATGGTAATTAATGGGATTGCTATATGTGGTAATTAATGGGATTGCTATATGTGGTAATTAGTGTGATTGCTATATGTGGTAATTAGTGTGATTGCTATATATGGTAATTAATGGGATTGCTATATGTGGTAATTAATGGGATTGCTATATGTGGTAATTAGTGTGATTGCTATATGTGGTAATTAATATGATTGCTATATGTGGTAATTAATATGATTGCTTTATGTGGTAATTAGTGTGATTGCTATATGTGGTAATTAATATGATTGCTATATGTGGTAATTAGTGTGATTGCTATATGTGGTAATTAATGGGATTGCTATATATGGTAATTAGTGTGATTGCTATACTGTATGTGGTAATTAGTATGATTGCTGTATGTGGTCATTAGTGGGATTGCTATATATGGTCATTAGTGTGATTGCTGTATATGGAAATCACTCTATGGTTCTGATTTTTTTATTATTCTATTATTCTATCACTATTTTTGTCACCAATTCTTTTCCCACAATTTTCGAGCGATCATCACAGTTTTCGTAACTCTTCCAATTTTTAAGCTAGAAAAATTTGCTGGAGTCAGAAGACGCCACAGCCGACAATCACACCTCTGGGGAAAATCAGATTTTTAAAGTGGCCTAACTCTTACAATTTTTGAGCTACAAACATTGCCACATATACACTTACCACATCCAGAGTAATTTACAGAGAACCTCACCAGCAGACTGACTGTGCACCCCTCACACCCGGCCATGCCTGTTTTTTGTGTCCCATTTACTTTTTGATTTTTGAATTGTTTGAGATCCAAATCGGAACCGTTCTGACTACTAATGTGAGCACGGCTCATTACCCGGCCACGCCCATTTATACCCTTTCTCTGTTTTGCTTTGATATATGTATGCCCTGTGTCTCCTATGGCCAGGCTGCAATCACACTCAGGATTTTTTCAGGAAATGCAATTCTCTAGTAATTTTTTTTTTTAATCGTAATTTTTTTTTACCCTAGTGTAAAAAGTCTTTAGGTACTTTAAAGGCACTATTTAAATGGAACACATTATTATTATTATTATCCATCCATTATCTTCCGCTTTAGGCATGGTGGCTTAGTGGTTAGCACGTTCGACTCTCAGTGCTAGGGATGTTCATGTTCTCCCCGTGTCTGCGTGGGTTTCCTCCGGGTTCTACCACAGTCCAAAAACATGGATCAAGTCAATTGAATTCTCAAAATTGCCCCATATAGAGTGTGTTTGTGTGAGTGAGTGTGTGCCCAGCGGTGGATTGGCGCCCTGTCCTGGGTGTATCTGCCCAGCGCCCGAGACGTTCTCCCCTGGATGGGCATGGGGAACCCCCCGCGACCCTAATAGAGGATAAAGCGGGAGATAATGAATGAATGAATATCTTCCGCTTTATCCTCTACTAGGGTCCGGGGGGGGGAGGGGGGGGGTTGGGGGTCGGTTCCCCATGCCTATCCAGGGGAGAACGTTTAGGGCGCTGGGCAGATACACCCAGGACAGGGCGCCAAACTATCACTGGATTATTTTTATTATTATTATTATTATTATTATTATATTAGCTGTATTATTAGCTGCTAAATGACACAATGTAATATAATGAATATATATAATGAATGTAATATCATTCCATCATGCATCATTTACCCTTCACTTAGCACAAAACATGTTTCCTGTATATTAATCGCAGGCAATTTAATAAATTAAAGACAAAAACATTTACGAGGATGTGTAGGGAAAAAAAGAGAAGCCCATCATGGAGAACATTCATTTAATCCACTTATTATTATCATTCCACGTCTCTAAACTGTAACTGTTTTCCATAACGAACCTCTTTCTTATCATGGAGTAATTAGCCTGAGTATCTGTTTGATCTAAAAGGTTGCCCAAGATGATCTGTGCTAGATAGCAATCTATTTAATCAATTAACCCTGCTTACGAACTGGCATTGGGGCACTTTAGTGGATTGCTTTGCCCTGTTGGCAATAATGAGAGTGAAAATCGTGTAGACACATGTGTTATATGAGTCATGCTGGAAATGACTGATGTAAGAACCTGGACGTGGTACGGATCTGACCTTCAGCATCCTGTCCAGCTACAGGACTTTTTTTTTTTTGGGGTGGGATCGGAGGACTTTCCCTCTTCACCCTGCCTCTCCCTCACATACACACGAGAGGAAAAAATACAAATTAAAAATCCCAAACACAATGTAATAGCACGGCCACTCCGGGGTCAGCAGAGTGTCTCGAGCACAGCATTACAGCATTACCACAGACATCTGTTCCCTCTAGTTGTTCCACAAACATCATGTCAAGCATTTGGCAAGGTCTCTATTTCACTATATCATTCATTCATTATTTTCCACATTGTCCTCTACTAGGGTCACAGGGGGGGTTTCATCATGTCCATCCAGGGGAGAACGTTTCGAACACCGAGATACACCCAGGACAGGAAGCCAATCTATCACTGGACACACACTCACTCTCACAGACGCACACAATATATGGGGTAATTTGGAGCACTTAATTTACCTTGATCCATGTTTTTGGACAGTGGGAGGAGAACATGGAAACTTGGGATTCGAATTTGAATCTCCAGCACTGAGAGACAAATGTGCTAACCACTAAACCACCATGCCCAAGATTAAATTTAATATTTAATAATATTTATAATAAAACATTCCATCCATCCATTATCTTCTGCTTAATCCTCTATTAGGGTCTTGGGGGGGGGTTCCCCATGCCCTTCCAGGGGAGAATGTTTCAGACGCTGGGCAGATACACCCAGAACAGGGCGCCAATCTATCGCTGGGCACACACACACTCACTCACACAAACACACTCTATATGGGGAAATTTGGAGCATTTAATTGACCTTGATCCATGTTTTTGGACTGTGGGAGGAAACCGGAGAACCCGGAGGAAACCCACGCGGACATGGGGAGAACATGGAAACTCCACCCAGATTGGGGATTCGAACCTGGATCCCCAGCGCTGAGAGGAGAACATGCTAACCACTAAACCACCATGCCGCCCGGTCTGTATTTATGCCAAGGTTGAATTAATTATTCATGTTGGGTTACACACTTTTAAAATAGTGTGAGGAGTTGTGTAATTCTGTAAATAAATCACAATATGTGCAAGAATCCAGAATAGCAGCAAACATACAAGGGGGTTAGGGTGTTGGGCTATCAATCTGAACGTTGGGGGTTCAAATCCCCAGGTCCACTGAAGTTACCAATGTGGGTCCTTGAGCAAGACCCTTAACAACCTGTGCATTGCTGGGGTCACATTGGGTCCAATAAATGCTCTCAACAGGTCACTCCACATCACCCTGTTCATGTTTCAGATGTTAGGTAAGCCTCACACACCGAGGTGGAAAAGGGAAAATCCCATTCATCTGTGGCTTCCTAAAGCCACCGAGCTCTGCAGGCAGCCTGTGGCCTCGGCGGATGGCGGGTGGCGGATGGGGGAAAATTCCCCCAGGATGCTTAAGACATTCCTGTGAGGCTGAATGGACCCTCCCTGCAATCTCTTTTGTCATCTCGGAATCCAGCAGCCTATCAATGGCCATTGTCTTGAGATAGAAAGGTAAACGTGAGCTTTGTTTTATAATGACCATAAAACAGCGGAATACTTCAGAGACACAAAAGAGTTCCACTTCACGGCTTCATCAGAGGGATTTCCGACAGCGAGACGATAACGACATTTAAACAGCTACAGAGTTAATGAAGTGAGCGACATTAAATTATTCTTTAATTAATAAGTCAAAAAGATCCGATCTCACCGAAAGACATCACATCAGTTTTGGAAGCACTCTTTTAAATTATATAATAGCTTAATATTAACTGATCAATCTTAAATTGAAATATGAAAAACACCTAGTATAGGATTAAGTGTAAGATAATGAGATGAGCAATTAATTATAAATATGTTGCTTTAATGGTTTGCCTATTAATGAATCGGTAATATTTGTCATATATCATAAATGAACAAATAATTAATTACAGCTGAGGGGGGCACGAGGTGGCTTAGTGGTTAGCACGTTCTCCTCTCAGTGCTAGGGATTCCAGGTTCGAATGCCAATCTGGGTGGAGTTTCCATGTTCTCCCCGTGTCCACGTGGGTTTCCTCAGGGTTCTCCGGTTTCCTCCCACAGTCCAAAAACATGGATCAAGTTAATTGAGTTCTCCAAATTGCCCCATATAGAGTGTGTCTGTGTGAGTGAGTGTGTGCTCAGCGATGGATTGGCGCCCTGTCCTGGGTCTATCTGCCCAGCGCCCGAGATGTTCTCCCCTGGATGGGCATGGGGAACCCCACCACGACCCTAATAGAGGATAAAGCGGGAGATAATGAATGAATGAATGAATGAATGTTGGTTTAATGGTTTGCCTATTAATGAATCGGTAATATTTGTCATATATCATAAATGAACAAATAATTAATTACAGCTGAGGGGGCACGAGGTGGCTTAGTGGTTAGCATGTTCTCCTCTCAGCGCTAGGGATTCCAGGTTCGAATGCCAATCTGGGTGGAGTTTCCATGTTCTTCCCCGTGTCCGCGTGGGTTTCCTCCGGTTCTCCGGTTTCCTCCCACAGTCCAAAAACATGGATCAAGTCAATTGAATTTTCCAAATTGCCCCATATAGAGTGTGTCTGTGTGAGTGAGTGTGTGCCCAGTGATAGATTGGTGCCCTGTCCTGGGTGTATCTGCTATAAATTACCCCATATAGTATGTCTGTCTGTCTGTGTGAGTGTGTGCCCAGTGAAAGATGGGGAACTACCCCTCCCCCCCACCGTGACCCACCCACCACAGGATTAAGCGGAAGACAATGACTGCATGAAAGTGTACTTACTTTAATAGGTAGATGATAATTAATCATTAATCAGGATTTCACTTAATCACTAAATTACCAGAATAATAGCATAACTATGACATGACTCAAACGTGAATAATCAAAGTGCAGGGTATGATTCTCAAGATCCTGAACTGTTCAAATACATCCTGAATATCTGCCCCAGATCTGATAACATTCACAATGTACAGCACACGGCCTGTTTGCAAAAGGTGTGGAGAGACAGACAGGTGTGTGTGACCAATCAGGTGAGAATGAAACGGATTTGAAATGAATGTTCCATAACTCTGTCGGCAGCATTAAGTCATTAATATGATTTATTAACATTAATAAATCCCAACATGAGAAACAGAACCCGAAGGTAATTTGTATAATAATAATAATAATAATAATAATAATAATAATAATAATAAAGCGACATGTGGCTTAGTGGTTAGCATGTTCTCCTCAGCGCTAGGGATTTCCAGTTCGAATCCCAATCTGGGTGGAGTTTCCATGTTCTCCCTGTGTTTGCGTGGGTTTCTTCTGGGTTCTCCAGTTTCTTCCCACAGTCCAAAAACATGGATCAAGTCAATTGAATTCTCCAAATTGCCCCATATAGAGTGTGTGTGTGTGTGAGTGAGTGTGTGCCCAGCGATAGATTGGCGTCCTGTCCTGGGTGTATTTGCCCAGCGCCTGAAACGTTCTCCCCTGGATGGGCATGGGCAACCCCCCCGCGACCCTAATAGAGGATAAAGTGGAAGATAATGGATGGATGGATAATAATAATAATAATAATAATAATAATAATAAAGCGCCACGGTGGTTTAGTAGTTAACACATTCGCCTCTCAGCGCTGGGGATCCAGGTACGAATCCCCCCCTACGCCTGCGCGACCCTAGTAGAGGATAAAGCCTAAGATAATGGATGGATGGATAATAATAATAAACATTCTGCTCATCTACATGCTCTAATACTCCTTCATCCCTCTTGAAAATAAAAGGCATATTATTCTTAATTAACACCTCCTGGCCCTCTGACAACGAAGCGTGATGTTGCAGATATCTTTATCGGCCTCCCGCTGAGGCTAACTTCTCACATGTAAAGTAAAACCAAGGTTCACAAGGAACACATTCTATTCAAATGACCTCTGAACAGTTCATCACAGAGCGCCAAAATATTTGCAGAGCCTCGACATAGATTCTTTTATCCATCAAATCCCACAGGCTGACAGAAGGGACATGCTGACGGTATCCAGCTATTCGAATGAAAACAAATATACAGAATGTGATACTCCAAGCCTGGTGAACTTTGAGGCACGGTGTCATGACCCAACACTCCAAACTCCAAAAGAAAGGAATCACAAGACCAAAAACAGACATGCAAACACACGGCTGGTTAAATCTGCCTGCTCGGGGCTAACAAGCCATACGTACCTGTCCACATGGTTTCATCCATCACTGCATATGACGTTTAATAAAACAAGTACGTTTACATTTAGCAGATGCTATTATCCAAAGCGACTTAAAAGGTGAGAGAACAACACAATCAGTAGTTAAGGAAGAACCAGCTACACTGTAGAATCATTAAACCTGATCATTATCATGTCCTGCACCCACCCCCACCCCCCTTTTCCATTCTTATCTTCTGCTTTATCCTCTACTAGGGTCACGGGGGGGTTCCCCATGCCCATCCAGGGGGGAACGTTTTGGGCGCTGGGCAGAAACACCCAGAACAGAGCGCCAATCTATCGCTGGGCACACTCACTCACACAGACACACTCTATATGGGGCAATTTGGAGAACTCAATTGACTTGATCCATGTGTTTGGACTGTGGGAAGAAACCGGAGAACCCGGAGGAAACCCATGCAGACACGGGGAGAACATGGAAACCCAGATTGGGATTCGAACCGGGAATCCCTAGCACTGAGAGGCAAACATGATAACCACAAAGCCACCGTGCCCCCCCCCTTTATTTAATTTAATTTTTTTATCACTGACTCTGGCATACAGAACCATTTCTGGATCTTCCCCCTACTACCTTCACTCTATCTTTTCAAAATACACTCCGACTCGTTTACTTCGCTCCAACGATGATTGCCACATGGCGGTTCCACCTCACCGAGGAGCTAATTCTCACTCCGTGGCGTTCACCACTGCAAAATGGTGGAACGATTTTCCCAACTCTGTCCGTAAGGCAGAATCACTAAACGGTTTTAAGAAACTACTGAAGACGCATCTCTTTAACAAATACCTGTTGTAAAAAAAATAATAATAAAATAAAAAAAGATTTATGCTGCTGTTATTCGCAGCATCGAATAACAATCAGGTTTGATGAATTTACAGTATAGTTGGTTTTCTCCATGGCTTCTGACTTGTGGTGTTCTCATTTATAAGTCGCTTTGGATAAAAGCGTCTGCTAAATGACTAAATGTAAATGTATATCAGATGTTTGTGAAAGAGGATGGCATGGTGGCTTAAAGTGGAAAATAATGGATGGATGGATGTTTGTTAATGAGGTGCATTTTCAGTAGTTTCTTAAAACTGCTTAGTGATTCTGCCTTATGGACAGAGTTGGGAAGATGGTTCCACCATTTTGCAGTGGTGAATGTGTGATTACAGTGTGAGAATTAGCTCCACAGTGAGTTTGAAGCTCCAGGCGACATTCATCACTAGAGAGAAGTGAATGAGTTGGAGTCCATTCATTCATTATCTTCCTCTTAATCCTCTATTAGGGTTGCGGGGGGTTCCCCATGCCCATCCAGGGGAGAATGTTTCGGGCGCTGGGCAGATACACCCAGGACAGGGCGCCAGTCTATTGCCAGGCACACTCACTCACAGACATTTACATTTTAAATTTACATTACATTTGGTTATTTAGCAGATGCTTTTATCCAAAGCGACTTACAAGATGAACACAGGGTTAATCACAACATCCCTGGAGCAATGAGGGTTAAGGGTCTTGCTCAAGAACCCACATTGGAAACTTCAGTGGACCTGGGATTTGAACCCCCAACCTTCAGCTTGATAACCCAACACCCTAACCACAGAGCTACCACACCCTACCGCACCGCTACCACACCGCTACCACTACAGCACATTCATGTCTGGGGATGAGACGGTTAGTTGTATTTTGTGATTAATCATGATTAGAAATGTTACAATTATTATTAAATTATGAAAGGGTTGACGTGGCATTGATATTCGAGAAGGGGATAAAAGCAGGGGGCATGTTAGCGTACGTAGTTGGAGAGTTGTTGGACTTTTTGGGGGTTATTCCGATGTTTGTGTCTAATAAACACTTTCTCTTTATGAAATGTCAAGCCCACGTCTCGGTTCTTCGCCGATGCCACAATATCTTTCGAATAAAAGGCCAGACGCATACTTATTTCCTGATCTGTACTTAACTTCAGAACTTGGTCAAAAACTGCGGAGCCAATTCAGCTTTTAAATTGCAGACGATGAACATTTAAGGCATTTCTGGCCTTCAGCACCGACGAGTTATCAAAGGAAATCAGACATTAGTGATGTCATAGAAGTGTGATGTCACTGGCCTTGCACCGATGTCAGATAAGTGATTGAATAAAAAAGCAGAAGTGCACAGCTGAGCATCTGCATTCATTACATGGTGGAAATGTATTGTCCTGGTTATTTTTATGCTGGAAACCTAACAGAGGTACTTCCTGAGGAAAGTAGCAAGCAGGAAGCCGCAGGTTGATTTCATCAGACTACTTCAGAGCAGGGAGGATGTTGCCATCCTGTACAAGCATCCGCTCCTCTAGAAGAGCACAGCTGGGGTTAAGGAGGCGACACCAGCTGGGTTATTAAAATGCGGGGAGGAGGAGCTCCTAAGACTCCCACAGTTGGCCGCAGGGGGTCAACAGAAGCCCCGACCTGGTGGATTGGGTACATGTGCTTTTAGATACCTGGCTGTAGCCCAAACAGGAAAAAGGCACAGGCATCAGGGTATGATTGTTAAAGGGTTCAGGCAGTTTTAAAGTCCACCGTCACCTGAATTCTCCAAATTGCCCCATATAGAGTGTGTTTGTGTGAGTGTGTGTGCACAGTAATAGACTGGTGCTCTGTCCTGGGTCTATCTGCACAGCGCCTGAAACGTTCTCCCCTGGATGGGCATGGGGAACCCCCCCCCGCGACCCTAATAGAGGATAATGGATGGATGGACTTGGTCCACTGTTTAAATACTGGACGTGTAATTTATGCACATTAATATTATACAAAGAAATATCATTAATATTAATAAAACCCGGGTTCTCCGGTTTCCTCTCACAGTCCAAAAACATGGATCAAGTCAATTGAATTCTCAAAATTGCCCCATATAGAGTGTGTCTGTGTGAGTGAGTGTGTGTCCAGTGATGGATTGGCGCCCTGTCCTGGGTCTATCTGCCCAGCGCCCGAGATGTTCTCCCCTGGATGGGCGTGGGGAACCCCCCCGCGACCCTAATAGAGGATAAAGCGGGAGATAATGAATGAATGACTATATGATCATTCGACATTTTCCCAGAATAAAGACGTCTCGAAAGGTCATTGCAGAATCTGCAACTCAGCACCGAGGTGCTCCACAGAGTGCAGCCTGCACTTTCCCAGACTGTCATCAGATCCTTTATAGGGTTATTAGCAGTAGGTGTAAAACAAGACCCAAAATGCACCACTGCAGCCAGACTCCCATTATCAGTTTTAAGAGCAAGACATTCGGACAGAGACAAATGGCTTGATGTGAGACGTGAACAAGAGAAGGAGCGCCAACTAGGATTGTATTTACTTCCAGTCTGGAAGACTCAGAAGAAGAAAGAGATAAACCTGAAATAAATATTAAATAACATTTTAAATCAAGGGCGGCATGGTGGCTTAGTGGTTAGCACGTTCGCCTCTCAGCACTAGGGATTCCTGGGTCGAATCCCAATCTGGGTGGAGTTTCCATGTTCTCCCCGTGTCCGCGTGGGTTTCCTCCGGGTTCTTCGGTTTCCTCCCACAGTCCAAAAACATGGATCAAGTCAATTGAGTTCTCCAAATTGTTCCATATAGAGTGTGTCTGTGTGAGTAAGTGTTTACCCAGTGATAGATTGGCGCCCTGTCCTGGGTGTATCTGCCCAGTGCCCGAAATGTTCTCCCCTGGATGGGCATGGGGAACCCCCCGCGACCCTAATATAGGATAAAGCGGGAGATAATGAATGAATGAATAATAAAATATAGCATGTTCTCCTCTCAGCACTGGGGATTCCCGGTTCAAATCCCCATCTGGGTGGAGTTTCCATGTTCTCCCTGTGTCCGTGTGGGTTTCCTCCGGGTTCTCCGGTTTTGTCCCACAGTCCAAAAACATGGATCAAGTCAATTGAATTCTTCAAATCACCCTATATATAGTCCCCATATAGAGTGTGTCTGTGTGAGTGAGTGTGTGCCCAGCGATAGATTGGCGCCCTGTCCTGGGTCTATCTGCCCAGCGCCCGAAACGTTCTCCCCTGGATGGGCATGGGGAACCCCCCCCGCGGCCCTAATAGAGGATAAAGCGGGAGATAATGGATGGATGGATTTTAAATCAGCTGTATAGATTAAATATTAGAAACTAGACACAATTGTTAAAATTTTATTTTAAATCACTGTAGTTATGAGTGATATAAAGAAAAACGATCAAACAGCCACAGCCCCCCCCCCTTAAGCATTATTAACATTAAGCTTGGTTATAAACTGAATGGATTTTTCTGCAACAGTGGATACAATTAACTTTGCGGCATAGTTTTTTCGTTTTTATATCCATCCATCCATTATCTTCTGTTATATCCTCTACTAGGGTTGTGGGGTGGGTGCTCCATGCCCATCTAGGGGAGAAGGTCTCGGATGCTGGGCAGATACACCCAGGACAGAGCACCAATCTATCGCTGGGCACACACTCACACACTCTATATGGAGCATTTAATTTAGAGCATTTAATTAATGGAAAACCCAAGAACCCTGAGTACCCTGAGTAAACCCACATGGAGAACATGGAAACTCCACCCAGATTGGGATTCGAATCTGGATCCCCAGCGCTGAGAGGAGAACATGCTAACCACCAAGCCACCGTGCCGTCCTATTCTAAAGTGTATTCATTCATTCATTATCTTCTGCTTTATCCTCTATTAGGGTCAGGGGGGTGGAGGGTTCCCTCATGCCCATCCAGGGGAGAATGTTTCAGATGTCGGGCAGATACACCCAGAACAATGCAATAATCTATCGCTGGGCACACACTCACACTATATATGGGGCAATTTGGAGCATTCAATTGACCTTGATCCATGTTTTTGGACTGTGGGACGAAACCGGAGAACCTGGACGAAACCCACATGGACACAGAGAGAATATGGAAACTCCACCCAGAATGGATCCTTAGCGCTGAGAGAACATGCTAACCACTAAGCCACCATGCCATTTTCTGTTTTTATTTATTTTAAACGTATGTCTAACAAACAGTACTTGTTTTGTTTTGAAAGTGCATCTTGAGCCGCACCACGCGGCGTTGGCGCTGTGAATATGTAGACATTTGGTGTTTGCCATTTGGCAGTTTTCAGCTACACTAAACAGCTCTGTGCCAAACTCATTTGTATGTTCATTATTAATTAAACACCATACTGCACTCTGACACACCCTTTCCAGACCGGAGCCAAAACCATCGTCCACATTCAAAATCTTATTTCACGGTTGAATCCCTCATCATGTCATTTTCTGTCACTTTCAGCTGTTGTGTCATGGTTGTCATCATATTGTTTAAAGTCTTTATGAGCAGAAAGTGATCAATACTGAGCAACGACATGAGAACAGCCGAAAAATCACTGCCAAGACATGAGTAACACGAGAAGTGCAAAAGCGAGGGTTTCGTTTGAGTTTTAAAACATTCACTCATTCATTATCTTCCACTTAATCCTTTCTAGGGTTCCAGGATGAGGGAGGGGTTCCTCATGTCCATCCAGGGGAGAACGTTTCGGGCGCTGGGTAGATACAACCAGGACAGGGCGCCCAAAACGTTCTCCCCTTGATGGACATCGGGAACCCCCACCCAGAAACCCTAGTAGAGGTTTAAGCAGAAGATTCCTGGTGGTTCCTGGGGGGGGGGTGGTCCCATACCCCAGATACACCCAGGACAGGGCGCCAATCTATCACTGGACACACTCAGACACACACACAAACATACTCTATATGGGGCAACGTCTGGAGCATTCCATTTACCTTGAATCTATGTTTTTGGACTGTGGGAGGAAACCGGAGAACCCAGAGGAAACCCACACGGACACGGGGAGAACATGGAAACTCCACCCAGATTGAGGTTCTCCCAGCTCTGAGACGTGGGACATGTACACAATGTTGTACTACAAATCCCTTACCTTTAGGCTTTTTTTTTTGTCTTTTATTTACTTTTATTAATTCTGTGCACCCGGTGGTTTAGTGGTTAGCATGTTCTCCTCTCAGCGGTGGGGATTCCAGGTTCGAATCCCAATCAGGGTGGAGTTTCCATGTTCTCCCCATGTCTGCGTGGGTTTCCTCCGGGTTCTCCGGTTTCCTCCCACAGTCCAAAAACATGGATCAAGTCAATTGAATTTGCCAAACTGCCCCATATAGTGAGTGAGTGAGTGTGCCCAGTGATGGATTGGCGCCCTGTCCTGGGTGTATCTGCCCAGCGCCTGAAACGTTCTCCCCTGGATGGACATGGGGAACCCCACCACGACCCTAATATAGGATAAAGCGGAAGATAATGAATGGACCTCAACAAACACCGTTTGTCTTAATCACACCGCCGTACGGTAAACCGAGTCGTACCAGTGGCTCCAAAACCTTTAACCCTCATTGCTCCAGGGATGCTGTACCAACCCTGAGCTCTGACCCCAACCATCACGTTGGGCTACATGTCTAAAACTGCATTGGATAAAAGCATCTGTTAATAACCAATTGTAACCGTAATTAGGATTTTAATTACCTGGTCGATGACTATTGACCTGGTCCGGTGGGATTTAGTTTTAATTAAAGCATTACAAATGAGCAGCATGGAGATTTTCTGGTGCTGATTCACAATCACAAAAAAATGCCAAGCAGCTGGTGCAAGGAGTTTATTTCTGCTACCTCACAACCACAGCAACACCACACCCACCGCAGGACGGCAAGCAAACCCACACGAGGAATGTGACGGCTTATACCTGGTTCAGGACACACCCTCTACATGGATGTCCATACGATACGTCATGCTTCATTGTTAACATTCCGTTTTAGATGCTGTGTTGATATCAGGTCAATGAAAGTCCTACGGCCAAAGACATTAAGACAATATGGGGACTACTGATGGCGGCACCGTGGTTTAGTGGTTAGCATGTTCTCCTCTCAGCACTAGGGATTCCCGGTTCGAATCCCCATCTGGGTGGAGTTTCCATGTTCTCCCCGTGTCTGCGTGGGTTTCCTCCGGGTTCTCCGGTTTCCTCCCACAGTCCAAAAACATGGATCAAGTCAATTGAATTCTCAAAATTGCCCCATATAGAGTGTGTCTGTGTGAGTGAGTGTGTGCCCAGCGATGGATTGGCACCCTGTCCTGGGTCTATCTGCCCAGCGCCCGAGACGTTCTCCCCTGGATGGTATGGGGAACCCCACCGCGACCCTAATACAGGATAAAGCGGGAGATAATGGATGAATGAATGGGGACTACTGACTGTCCTCTAGTCTGGGTTTCTGTCATGTACTTTAGTCAGCAACAAAATCTGTTACAGAAAATACAGACTTTCAATATACAACTTCCATATGGATGCTAAGAATTGCCCTACTTTTTTGGTGGCTTAGTGGTTAGCAGGTTCTCCTCTCAGCGCTAGGGTTTACCGGTTCGAATCCCAATCTGGGTGGAGTTTCCATGTTCTCCTCCGGGTTTCCTCCGGGTTCTCTGGTTTCCCACAGTCCAAAAACATGGATTAATGTCTATGGAATTCTCCAAATTGCCCCATATACCCACGCGGACACGGGGAGAACATGGAAACTCCAACCAGATGGGCATTCAAACCAGGAATCCATAGTGCTGAGAGGAGAACATGCTAATCACTAAGACACAGTGCCGCCCTTAAATACAATATTGATATGTAAAAGATAATACACAATATACAACTTTAAATATACAACTATCAATATAATATAAAATATGCAACTATAAATATAATTATATATATCCATCCATCATCTTCCGCTTTTTCCTCTATTAGGGTCGCGGGGGGTTCCCCATGCCCATCCAGGGGAGAACGTTTCGGGCGCTGGGCAGAAACACCCAGGACAGGACGCCGATCTATCACTGGGCACACACTCAGTCACACAGACACACTCTATATGGGGCAATTTGGAGAATTCAATTGATCTTGACACATGTTTTTGGACTGTGGGAGGAATCTGGAGAACCCTGAGGAAACCCATGAGGACACGAGGAGAACATGGAAATTCCACCCAGATTGGGAATCCCTAGTGCTGAGAGGAGAACATGCTAACCACTAAACTACTGTGCCATCCTAAACTATAGATTGTATGTAATATTGTAACACTAACATAATAGTGAGATTTAATTACACCCAGGACAGGGCGCCATTCTATCACTGGGCACACACTCACGCACACAAACACACTCTATATGGGGCAATTTGGAGAACTCAATTGACTTGATCCATGTTTTTGGACTGTGGGAGGAAACCGGAGAACCCGGAGGAAACCCACGCAGACACGGGGAGAACATGGAAACTCCACCCAGATTGGGATTCGAACTGGGAATCCCTAGTGCTGAGAAGAGAACATGCTAACCACTAAACCACCCTGCCGCCCCTAATTATATCTATATATATATATATATATATATATATATATATATATATATATATATAAAATGTAAAAATATATACATGATAAATAAATATTGATATAAATATAGTACCATTTGCAATGTGAAATATAGCAGAAACGATGTGTATAAATGATTGTAAAATGAGGTAGATGAGTGTTTTGGTGGAGAATGATGAGGTGTCCAGTTAGAAAAGTGTTGTGGTGTAAAATGTCCACTGTTTTGTTAGGTGGAGTTTGTGAGTCTCACTGCTTCTGCTATGAAGACGTCATAATGGTGTAAAGCGTCTATGTAACAATGTGCTATTGTAAAAGGCTCTATATAAACATACAGATCCATCCATTCACACGAACGCGTTTCCAGTTTTCCTCGAGGAAAGCGTAATCAATCATTTTGTCAAAGACTAAGCAGAAGTACGCAAACCATTCAAACCTGCTGAGTACGACCAAAACAAAGAAAACCTTGGTAGCTTAGACACGCAGGAAATCCTTTTGTGTCAACATCTACCATGCTGTGCATGTGACATACGTTCTGTGGTCTGTACAGTCACAAGATCCTGCACGTTGGAACTCAATGATCAATAGCTCAAACGCCATCGAACCAATCCGCATGCTGTAAACCACTCAACAACAACTCATTTACATTTAGTCATTTAGCAGATGCTTTTATACAAAGCGACTTACAAATGAGAACACCACAAGTCAGAAGTTCTGCAGAAAACCAACTACACTGTAAATTCATCAAACCTGATTGTTATTTGATGCTGCACCCCCCCCCCCCTTTATTTTATTTTATTTTATTTTTCATTCATTATCTTCCGCTGTATCCTACATTAGGGTCGCGGCCCATCCGCGGCTCATGCCCATCCAGGGGAGAACGTTTCGGGCGCTGGGCAGATAGACCCAGCACAGGGCGCCAATCTATCACTAGGTACACACTCACTCACACAGACACACTCTATATGGGGCAATTTGGAGAATTCAATTGACTTGATCCATGTTTTTGGACTGAGGGAGGAAACCGGAGAACCCGGAGGAAACCCACGCGGACACGGGGAGAACATGGAAACTCCACCCAGATGGGAATTCGAACCGGGAATCCCTAGCGCTGAGAGGAGAACATGCTAACCACTAAACCACCGTGCCGCCCTTTATTTTATTTTCATTCATTCATTCATTATCTCCCACTTTATCCTCTATTAGGGTCACGGGGGGGTTCCCCATGCCCAACCAGGGGAGAACGTCTCGGGCGCTGGGCAGATAGCGCTGAGAGGAGAACATGCTAACCACTAAACCACCGTGCCGATCTTTATTTTATTTTATTTTATTTATTTATTTTTTTACTACAACAGGTATTTGTTAAAAGATGCGTCTTCATTAGTTTCTTAAAACTGCTTAGTGATTCTGCCTTACGGACAGAGTTGGGAACATGGTTCCACTATTTTGCAGTGGTGAACACAATGGAGTGAGAATGAGCTCCTCGGTGAGGTGGAATCACCACTAGAGCGAAGTGAACGAGCCGGAGTGTATTTTGGAAAGATAGAGTGAAGGTAAGAGAAATGGTTCTGTAGATCAGAGTCAGTGACTTGTACTGAAACTCAAAGCCTCACTCATCCCAAAAGCCCTCAGAGGTATTGCATTAATGAGTCAGTGAAACCACGAAGAACGCTTCGAGAGTTTAGGACTTTCTCCGAGCCGATCACAAAGGCTTGGGCTGATGCTGAGGTTCATCTGAACTCTGGGGGCCTCTGCACCTTGTGCTGGCATGCCAGCTTGGGAGCATGCAGCAATGTGCTTTGCATAATGGAGCTTATAAATCATTGCGCTGACTTGCGGCTGACTACACGAACGCCGACCGCGCCGGCAGTCAGTGTTCACCATGATGCAAATGAAAACAAGAACACACACGTCAGGTTGTGGCTGGAGATTCCTGCCACTACTTATTATTTCATTCATAAAATGTCAATCGAGCCGAGGATTTGTGCTGCCGCAGCTTCTCTGAGCTCTGCTTGAACACAACTTAAAAAGCCTTCATCCTATCCCGGCTATTGTAATGCAGTCGCTCTCCCAGCTTCTGACAACGGATTCAAAACTCAACTCAAATGAACTCATGTCACTCCACTACTCCTCTCTCTCCCCATTGGCTGCTGCATTCAGTACAAGACACTGACTGATCTACAGGACAATCTCCGGATCTGCCCTCTCTTACCCATCCACCCATTATCTTCCACTTTATCATCTATTAGGGTCGCGGTGGGGTTCCCCATGCCCATCCAGGGGAGAACGTTTCGGGCGCTGGGCAGATACACCCAGGACAGGACGCCAATCTATCATTGGGCACATACTCACGCACACACACATTCTATATGGGGTAATTAGGAGAACTCAATTGACTTGATCCATGTTTTTGGACTGTGGGAGGAAACCGAAGAACCTGGAGGAAACCCACGCAGACACAGGGAGAACATGGAAACTCCACCTAGATGGGGATTCGAACCGGGAATCCCTAGTGCTGAGAGGCGAACGTGCTAACCACTAAACCAGCGTGCCCAAACACACTCTATATGGGGCAGTTTGGAGAACTCAATTGACTTGATCCATGTTTTTGGACTGTGGGAGGAAACCGAAGAACCCGGAGGAAACCCACGCAGACACGGGGAGAACATGGAAACTCCACCCAGATTGGGATTCGAACCGGGACTCCCTAACGCTGAGAGGAGAACGTGCTACCTCCTCTTACCTTCACTCTGTATTTCCGAAATACACTCCAACTCGTTCACTTCACTCTAGTGATGAAGGTCAACCTCACCGTGGCGCTAACTCTCACTCTGTATGGTTCACCACTGATCAATGGTGGAACCATCTTCCCAACTGTTCGTGAGGCGGTGTCACCCAGCATCTTTAATGAACATCTCAAAACACATCTGTTCCACAAACACCTGATATAAAAATATATATGAATAAAAACAATTTAGGGTGGCACGGTGGTTTAGTGGTTAGCATGTTCTCCTCTCAGCACTAGGTATTCAGGTTCGAATCTCAATCGGGGTGGAGTTTCCATGTTCTCCCCTTGTCCACATGGGTTTTCTCTGGGTTCTTTGGTGTCCTCCCACAGTCCAAAAACATGGATTCAAGGTCAATTCAATTCTCCAAATTGCCCCATATAGAGTGTGTTTGTGTGAGTGAGTGTGCCCAGTGATAGATTAGCACCCTGTCCTGGGTGTATCTGCACAGCGCCCGAAACGTTCTCCAGGTTCGAATCCCCATCTGGGTGGAGTTTCCATGTTCTCCCCGTGTCCGCGTGGGTTTCCTCCAGGTTCTTCGGTTTCCTCCCACAGTCCATGTATCAAGACAATTGAATTCTCCAAATTGCCCCATATAGAGTGTGTCTGTGTGAGTGAGTGTGTGCCCAGTGATAGATTGGCGCCCTGTCCGGGGTGTATCTGCCCAGCGCCCGAAACGTTCTCCAGGTTCGAATCCCCATCTGGGTGGAGTTTCCATGTTCTCCCCGTGTCCGCGTGGGTTTCCTCGGGGTTCTTTGGTTTCCTCCCACAGTCCATGTATCAAGACAATTGAATTCTCCAAATTGCCCCATATAGAGTGTGTTTGTATCTGTCTGTGTGAGTGAGTGTGTGCCTATCGATAGATTGGCGTCCTGTCCTGGGTGTATCTGCCCAGCGCCCGAAACTTTCTCCAGGTTCGAATCCCCATCTGGGTGGAGTTTCCATGTTCTCCCCGTGTCCGCGTGGGTTTCCTCGGGGTTCTTTGGTTTCCTCCCACAGTCCATGTATCAAGACAATTGAATTCTCCAAATTGCCCCATATAGAGTGTGTTTGTATCTGTCTGTGTGAGTGAGTGTGTGCCCAGCGATAGATTAGCACCCTGTCCTGGGTCTATCTGCCCAGCGCCCGAGACGTTCTCCCCTGGATGGGCATGGGGAACCCCACCGCGACCCTAATAGAGGATAAAGTGGAAGATAATGGATGGATGGATAAAAACAATTTAAAAGCGCAATAGGATGATGATCAGGTTTGATAATGCTCCAGTGCAGCTGGTCTTTGGATAAAAGCATCTGCTGAATGACGTAATAAACGTAAAAAAGCAGAAAACGATGTGCAAACGTGCCAATGTTGAATAAGCTGAAACCAGAGTGATCAGACTGTTTCCTGCGACGCGGCGACTATTGCACTGCAGTTACAGAGAACCATTTTGCAACTAAGCCGTCACTGGATTTTTGAGTGTTATGATGTGGGATTGCTCCAGGTTAGGTAAAGGTGAAGCAACGGCATGTGGAAATCAATTGTAATGAGTTGCACACCTCAAAACTTCGGCTTATCCCATCAGTTTTATATTCTTTCTGATTGCATGGACATGCGTGTTCTGGATTATACAACATGGAGTTCCAAAAAGCACAAATCCCAACAGCGTGAGACATATCACAACAAATCATTTTCCTGCCCCCAACCGCACAATGTAAGATCTCCACTCAATATTAATCTCTGAAGTTGAATGTCGTCCTCATGTTTGCCGCACAGCGCTAGGGATTCAGGTTGGAATCCTGTGCTAGGTGAAGTATCCTCCAGATTCTCCAGGTTGCCTTGACAAAATCAAAAAGCATGGATTCAAGGTAAATCAGCTGCTCTAAATTGCCCCATATAGAGTGTTTGTGTGTGTCTGTGTGAGTGAGTGTGCCCAGCGATAGATTGGTGCTCCCCAAACGTTCTCCCCTGGATGGGCATGAGGAACCCCCCCTCCCCTCCCCTAGTAGAGGACAAAGCGGAAAATAATGAATGAATTGTAGTGGATTTTAAAATAAGACGTAATAAGGAGAATAATGTTGTGTAGTGGTTGGCACGGTGGCTTAGTTGGTTCAAATCCCAATCTGGGTGGAGTTTCCATGTTCTCCCCATGTCCTGGGGGTTTCCTCAGGGTTCTCCGGTTTCCTCCCAAAAACATGGATCAAGGGCAATTGGATTCTCCAAAATTGGCCCATATATAGTGTGTCTTTGTGAGTAAGTAAGTGAGTGTGTGCCTAGTGATAGATTGGCCTGTCTTGGGTGTATCTGCCCAGCGCCCGAAACATTCTCCCCTGGATGGGCATGGGGAACCCCCAACCCCACGACTCTAGTAGAGGATAAAGCGGAAGATAATGGATGGATGGATGGATGGATGGATGGATGTTGCATAGTCATCAAAATTATGCATGGTGAAGTCAGGACACAGTATGGTGTCAACTTCCAGCATGCAGAGCTCGAGTTTGACCATTGAGTAAGTGTCCAGGATGCTGTTTGCATGTTCTCCTTTAAACCATGAGGATTTGCTTCAGCAACTGGCAAGCGTAAGTAAACATACTAAACTGCATGTCAGCTGACTGGCAACATGACCGAGGTGTTTCTATGTCTTTCACACACACACACACACACACACACACACACACACACACACACACACACACACACACACACACACACACACACACACACACACACACACACACTGAGTGACCGAACAACAGTGAGCTACTTATACAAAAGTGTACAGAGGTTGCTAGTTTAACGACTTGTGTTAATAAAACATTACGTGTTTAACGCCCAGCACGTCGACCTGCCTCACCAAGAGCGAGAACAATTAAAACAATTAAATAAACCCCATAAAGCTGAATCCTCTGTTATTAAATCTACATTCCACTCAAAACATAGCCAGCAGTCATTTTAGTTGCCTTTAGATCTTTTAAAGAACACTTTGTTCTGCAATGATGTCACAACCTCTCATCAGTAGATTATAAGAGGAACCTATTCAAATGAAGTGGAACATTATTCTGTGATAATGAAATACTAAAAACCAGCAGTGCACATGTGGTTTGTTATGATGTAGCTAATCATGCATTTAGGAGACATTTCTTCATGTCATGGTTGAAGACAATTGCGCTGTTTTAATGTTTCAAAGTAGAAAAGAAATCCATGCGAGTCCTCTCTTCTTGAAACTTTGGACAATTTTTTTTTTGCTTTAGTTGTAGAATGGGGGCGGCACTGTGGCTTAGTGGTTAGTATGTTGGCCTCTCAGCGCTAGAGATTCCCGGTTCGAATCCCCATCTGGGTGGAGTTTCCATGTTCTCCCCGTGTCTGCGTGGGTTTCCTCCGGGTTCTCCGGTTTCCTTCCACAGTCCAAAAACATGGATCAAGTCAATTGAATTCTCCAAATTGCCTCATATAGAGTGTGAGTGAGTGTGTGCCCAGTGATGGATTGGCGCCCTGTCCTGGGTGTATCTGCCCAGCGCCTGAAACGTTCTCCCCTGGATGGGCATGGGGAACCCCCCCCGCGACCCTGATATAGGATGAAGCGGAAGATAATGGATGGATGGATAGTTGTAGAATGTTCTCTGAGTGTATCCTACATGTTTTAAATGTGTTAACAAAAGGCTTTAGTTGTTTAGTGATGTCCTTCGTGCTCATCTCACTAAAGCCAGTGAGTTCTGGGGTTCTAAAAGGTTGATTTGCGGAACCCTTAACCAGCAGCTAACTTCACAGACTGCAGGAAGGACAGCCTGCAAACATAGTCCTTTCTTTCTAACCTAATTTCTAATTTCTCAGCTGGGTTTATTTGTAGATGCTTAAACTGTCCACTCCAAAAAGACAAATCCTATGATGATAGAATGTTCTCTGAGTGTATTCTACATCTTTACAAGATGCTTTAGTTGTTGATTGATGTCCTTCACGGTCATTTCACTAAAGTGAGTGAGTTCTGGGGTTCTTTGGACAATTTTTGATCTAATTTCTCAGCTGGGTGTATTTGTAGATGCTTAACTTTAGCTTTCCACCCCAAAACGACACATCCTATGCTCTCTGAGTGTATTCTACATGTTTTAAATGTGTTTACAACATGCTTTGGTTGTTTATTAATGTCCTTCATGGTCATTTATCTAAAGCGAGTGAGTTCTGGGGTTCTAAAAGGTTGATTTGTGGAACCCTTAACCAGCAGCTAACTTCACCGACTGCAGGAAGGACAGCCTGCAAACATAGTCCTTTCTTTCTTAAAACTCTGCAGCATTTTTTAATCTAATTTCTCACCTGGGTTTATTTGTAGATGCTTAAACTTTAGCTTGCCACTCCAAAAAGACAAATCCTATAAAAATAATCCTCTCTGAGTTGATTCTATGTGTTTTAAATGTGTTTACAACATGCTTTAGTTGCTTTGAAGGAACATGATGTCCTTCGTGGTCATCTCACCAAAGCGAGTGAGTTCTGGGGTTCTAAAAGGTTGATTGATTTGTGGAACCCTTAACCACCAGCTAACTTCACCAACTGCAAAAAGGACAGCTTGCAAACATTTCTTAAAACTCTGCAGTATTTTTTTATCTAATTTCTGACCTGGGTTTATTTGTAGATGCTTAAACTTTAGCTTGCCACTCCAAAAAGACAAATCCTATGATGATAATCCTCTCTGAGTGTATTCCATGTGTTTACAACATGCTTTAGTTGTTTACTGATGCCTTTTGTGGTCATTCTTCAAACTCTGCAGCATTTTTTAATCTAATTTCTCAGTTGGGTTTATTTGTAGATGCTTAAATTTTACACTGCTCAATGCTCTCTACATATTTTACTGTATTCTGTATTCTGTATCTTTACAAGATGTTTTGGTTGTTTATTGATGTCCTTCGTGGTCCTTTATCTAAAGCGAGTGAGTTCTGGGGTTCTAAAAGGTTGATTTGTAGAACCCTTAACCTGCAGTTAACTTCACCAACTGCAGGAAGGACAGCCTGCAAACATAGTCCTTTATTTCATTAATATAATATGAAACTCTTCAGCATTTTTAAATCTAATTTCTCAGCTGGGTTTATTTGTAGATGCTTAAACCTGCCTCTCCAAAAACACGAGAGAAGAATGCTCTCTGAATGATTGCTACGTGTTTACACGATGCTTTAGTTGTTTATTGATGTCCTTCGTGGTCCTTTATCTAAAGCGAGTGAGTTCTGGGGTTCTAAAAGGTTGATTTGTAGAACCCTTAACCTGCAGTTAACTTCACCAACTGCAGGAAGGACAGCCTGCAAACATAGTCCTTTATTTCATTAATATAATATGAAACTCTTCAGCATTTTTAAATCTAATTTCTCAGCTGGGTTTATTTGTAGATGCTTAAACCTGCCTCTCCAAAAACAAACGAGAGAAGAATGCTCTCTGAATGAATGCTACGTGTTTACACGATGCTTTAGTTGTTTATTGATGTCCTTCGTGGTCATTTATCTAAAGCGAGTGAGTTCTGGGGTTCTAAAAGGGTGATTTGTAGAACCCTTAACCAGCAGCTAACTTCACCGACTGCAGGAAGGACAGCTTGCAAACATAGTCCTTTCTTTCTTAAAACTCTGCAGCATTTTTAAATCTCATTTCTCAGCTGTTTATTTGTAGATGCTTAAAGTTGACACTCCAAAAAAAGACAAACCCTATGAGACGAATGCTCTTTGAATGAATGCTACGTGTTTACAACATGTTTCGGTTGTGTACTGATGTCCTTTGCTGTCATCTCACTAAAGCGAGTGAGTTCTGTGGTTCTAAAAGGTTAATTTGGGGAACACTTAACCAGCAGCTAACTTGCAAACATAGTCCTTTCTTTCTTAAAACTTTTATCTTGATTTTTTATATAATTTCTGGGTTTATTTGTAGATGCTTAAACTTGTCACTCCAAAAAGACAAATCCTATGATGATAGAATGTTCTCTGAGTGTATCCTACATGTTTTAAACGTGTTAACAAAAGGCTTTAGTTGTTTAGTGATGTCCGTTATGGTCATCTCACTAAAGCCAGTGCGTTCTGGGGTTCTAAAAGGTTAATTTGTGGAACCCTTAACAAGCAGCTAACTTCACCAACTTCAGGAAGGACAGCCTGCAAACATAGTCCTTTATTTCTAATCTAATTTCTAATTTCTCAGCTGGGTTTATTTGTAGATGCGTAAACTTGTCACTCCAAAAAGAGAAATCCTATGATGATAGAATGTTCTCTGAGTGTATTCTACATCTTTACAACATGCTTTAGTTGTTTATTGATGTCCTTCATGGTCATTTCACTAAAGCGAGTGAGTTCTGGGGTTCTAAAAGGTTGATTTGTGGAACACTTAACCAGCAGCTAAGTTCATCGACTGCAAAAAGGACAGCTTGCAAACAGTCCTTATTAAACCCTATTTCTTGAAACTCTGCAGCATTTTTAAATCTAATTTCTCAGCTGGGTTTATTTGTAGATGCTTAAACTTTAGCTTGCCGCTCCAAAAAGACAAATCCTCTCTGAGTGTATTCTACGTATTAACAAGATGCTTTAGTTGTTTACTGATGTCCTTTGTTCTCATTCTTCAAACACTGCACCATTTTTTAAATCTAATGTCTCACCTGGGTTTATTTGTAGATGCTTAAACCTGCCACTCCAGAAAAAAGATAAATCCAATGAGGGAACAATGCTCTCTAAGTGTATTCTACATGTTTACAAGATGCTTTAGTTGTCCTTCGTGGTCATTTCACTAAAGCTTGTATGTTCTGGGGTTCTAAAGGTGGAACCCTGGTGGTTAGTGTGAAATCACCGACTGCAGGAAGGACAGCTTGCAAACATAGTCTTTTCTTTCTTGAAACTGTGCATTTTTTATATAATGTCTCAGCTGGGTTTAGTTGTAGATGATTAAACTTGCCACTACAAAAAGACAAATCCTATGATGATGGAACGTTCTCTGAGTGTATTCTACATCTTTACAAGATGTTTCGGTTGTTTACTGATGCCCTTTGTGATCATCTCACTAAAGCGAGTGAGATCTGTGGTTCTAAAGGTTGATTTGGGGAACCCTAAACTGTTACTTTGAGAACCAGTGGCTGAATTCATCGACTGCAGAAAGGACAGCCTGCAAACATAGTCCTTTCTTTCGTAAAACTTTGCAGCATTTTTTATATAATGTCTCAGCTGGGTTTATTTATAGATGCTTAAACCTGCAACTTCAAAAAGACAAATCCTATGATAATAGAACATTCTCTGAGTGTATTCTATATGTTTACAACATGTTTTGGTTGTGTACTGATGTCCTTCGTGGTCATCTCACTAAAGCTTGTGGGTTCTGGGGTTCTAAAGGTGAAACCCTGGTGGTCAGTCTGAACTCACCGACTGCAGGAAGGACAGCTTGCAAACATAGTCCTTTATTTCTAATCTAATTTCTAATGTCTCAGCTGGGTTTATTTGTAGATGCTTAAACTTGCCACTCCAAAAAGACAAATCCTATGATAATAGAACGTTCTCTGAGTGTATTCTATGTGTTTACAACATGCTTTAGTTGTTTACTGATGCTTTTTGTGGTCATTCTTCACTCTTCAGCATTTTTAAATCTTATTTCTCAGCTGTGCTTTTTATGTCGATGCTTAAACTTAAACTTGTCACTTCAAAACAACAAATCTTATGATGATGGACCCTGGTGGTTATTCTGAACTCACCAACTGCAGAAAGGACAGCTTGCAAACATAGTCCTTTATTTCTAATCTAATTTCTAATGTCTCAGCTGGGTTTATTTGTAGATGCTTAAACCTGCAACTCCAGAACAACAAATCTTATGATGATAGAACGTTCTCTGAGTGTATTCTACATCTTTACAACATGCTTTGGTTGTTTATTAATGTCCTTCATGGTCATCTCACTAAAGCTTGTATGTTCTGGGGTTCTAAAGGTGGAACCCTGGTGGTTATTCTGAACTCACCAACTGCAGGAAGGACAGCTTGCAAACATAGTCCTTTCTTTCTTGAAACTCTGCATCATTTTAAAATCTATATTCTCAGCTGGGTTTATTTGTATATGCTTAAACTTAAACCTGCAACTCCAAAACAACAAATCCTACAATGATAGAACGTTCTCTGAGTGTATTCTATGTGTTTACAACATGCTTTAGTTGTTTATTGATGTCCTTCATGGTCATCTCACTAAAGCTTGTATGTTCTGGGGTTCTAAAGGTGGAACCCTGGTGGTTATTCTGAACTCACCAACTGCAGGAAGGACAGCTTGCAAAGGTAGTCCTTTATTTCTAATCTAATTTCTAATTTCTCACCTGGGTTTATTTGTAGATGCTTAAACCTGCAACTCCAAAACAACAAATCCTATGATGATAGAACGTTCTCTGAGTGTATTCTACATCTTTACAACATGCTTTGGTTGTTTATTGATGTCCTTCGTGGTCATCTCACTAAAGCTTGTGGGTTCTGGGGTTCTAAAGGTGGAACCCTGGTGGTCAGTCTGAACTCACCAACTGCAGGAAGGACAGCTTGCAAACATAGTCCTTTATTTCTAATCTAATTTCTAATTTCTCACCTGGGTTTATTTGTAGATGCTTAAACCTGCAACTCCAAAACAACAAATCCTATGATGATAGAACGTTCTCTGAGTGTATTCTACATCTTTACAACATGCTTTGGTTGTTTACTGATGTCCTTCGTGGCCATCTCACTAAAGCTTGTGGGTTCTGGGGTTCTAAAGGTGGAACCCTGGTGGTCAGTCTGAACTCACCAACTGCAGGAAGGACAGCTTGCAAACATAGTCCTTTCTTTCTTGAAACTCTGCATCATTTTAAAATCTATATTCTCAGCTGGGTTTATTTGTAGATGCTTAAACTTAAACCTGCAACTCCAAAACAACAAATCCTATGATGATAGAACACTCTCTGAGTGTATTCTATGTGTTTACAACATGCTTTGGTTGTTTATTGATGTCCTTCGTGGTCATCTCACTAAAGCTTGTGGGTTCTGGGGTTCTAAAGGTGGAACCCTGGTGGTCAGTCTGAACTCACCGACTGCAGGAAGGACAGGGTGTGCAGGTAGTCCCTCTCGGTGTTGAGCAGCTCGTTCAGGACGCAGAGCCGCAGACGCAGCTGTCTCTCTAAGTCCTTGCAGGTCTGCTCGCTCCGCTCCGGAGCTCCGTCCCGCTCCATGTTCTAGAGCTCCTCGGCGAGGCGGAGAACGATCCAGAGAACGCCGCTGGCTGGCTGGCTGGCTGGCTGGTGGGACGCCGCTGGCTGGCTGATGGAACGCCGGGGGAACGCGGGTGGAACGCCGGGGGAACGCGGGTTGCTGGCACCGCCGGCGGGTTCAGCGCATTCCGACGCGCCGGTTTAAAGAACAACGACGAACAACAGACCAACAGAACACCTGTCACTCTAGAACGCGCTGCTGGAAAGTTCAGGTCCTCCGCTGCCCGGCATGTTTCCCCGGGAGGACGTGGGCTTCGTGGACTTCGGTGGAACCACGGTGGAACCACGGGACGGGAGTCTCTGGAGAAGCAGCGAGCCGCTCCAGCCGCTGCGCCCGGGGCAGAGTGCGTGCGCGCGGGCAGGAGAGGGAGGCGCACGCGCCGTGGCGTGGGAGTTCCGTTTGAAGGGGGTCGGTCGGGTTCTTCTCTGAGGTTCTCGCTCGAGTGAGCTCCACTGAGCCAGACCTGCCTGTTAGAAGGTGAAGCCCTTCCGCTCACACGAGCACTTTGATCTCCTCGAGGAGGTGTCGCTGTGGCCACCATGTGGATTCACGAGCACAGTGGTGGACGTGAAGTTCTCCAAGTTCTGAAGGAGCTTTAAGTTCCCTAGTTTTGAGGGGATGCAAAAGAGGAACACGGGTTTGTGTTGTGCTGTGCTTCCACTCAGTGGTCATTCTACAAGAACAATGAACTATCCCTCCAGCCATTATCTGCTGCTTTATCCTCTATTAGGGGGGTGACTCTATATGGGGCAATTTGGAGAATTCAATTGACCTTAAACCATGTATTTGGACTGTGGGAGGAACCCGGAGAAAACCCATGAGGACACGGGGAGAACATGAAAACCACCCAGATTGGGATTCGAACCGGGAACTGAGAGGGGAATGTGCTTACCACTAAACCACTGTGTGCCACAATTAACCAAGTCAACATTCATTCATTAATTCATTCATTCATTATCTTCTGCTTAATCCTCTACTACAGATCCAAGGAGGTTCCTCATGTCCAAGGGAGAACGTTTTTGGCACTGGGCAGACACACCCAGGAGTGAGCCCAGACCTGCCTGTTAGAAGGTGAAGCCCTTCCGCTCACGCGAGCACTTTGATCTCCTCGAGGAGGTGTCGCTGTGGCCACCATGTGGATTCACGAGCACAGTGGTGGACGTGAAGTTCTCCATGTTCCGAAGGAGGTTTAAGTTCCCGAGTTTTGAGGGGATGCAAAAGAGGAACACAGGCTTGTGTTGTGCTGTGCTTCCACTCAGTGGTCATTCTAAAAGAATGTGTGTAAGAAGAATAATGAACTATCCATCCGTCCATTATCCTCTGCTTTATCCTCTATTAGGGTTGTTGGGGGGGTTCCCTATGCCCATCCAGGGGACAACGATTTGGGCGCTGGGCAGATACACCAAGGACAGGGTGCCAATCCATCGCTGGGCACACACTCACTCACACAGACACACTCTATATGGGGCAATTTGGAGAACTCAATTGACTTGATCCATATTTTTGGACTGTGGGAGGAAACCGGAGAACCCGGAGAAAACCCACGTGGACACGGGGAGAACATGGAAACTCTCAGATTGGGATTTGAACCAGGAATCCCCAGTGCTGAGAGGAGAACATGCTAACCACTAAACCACCGTGGTGCCAACAATGAATCAATAGTCAACATTAATTCATTCATTCATTCATTCATTCATTCATTATCTTCTGCTTAATCCTCAACTACGGATCCAGGGAGGTTCCTCATGTCCATCCAAGGGAGAACGTTTTGGGCACTGGGCAGATACACCCAGGACAGAGCGCTGATCTATTGCTGGGCGCGTGCACACACACACACACACACACACACACACACACACACACACACACACACACACTATATGAAGCAATCTAGAGCATTTAATTTACCTTGAATACATGTTTTTTGACTCATTCATTATCTTCTGCTTTATCCTCTTTCAGGGTTGCAGGAGGGTTCCCTATGTCCATCCAGAGGAGAACGTTTTGGGCGTTAGGCAGATACACCCAGCACAGGGTGCCAATCTACCACTGGGCACACTCACACTCAAGGTAGATTGAATGCTCCAAATTGCACCATATAGTGTGTGGGTATGCCCAACGATGGACTGGCGTCCTGTCCTGGGTGTATCTGCCCAGCACCCAAAACGTTCTCCCCTGGATGGGCATAGGGAACCCCCCCACCACACATTGAAAAATGTGTGAATACATACAAAACCATGTTAATAATTCTGTAATGCCCCTCCTCCCCCAAATACTGAAGGATTCCCCTTAAAATACTGGAGGATTAACTCTATTAAGGGAGATCACTGTGATTACAGAATCTGTAATTGCCCTTTGCTTTAAATCGGTTGCAGAATTTGCTGACATTGCGACATGTAGTGCATCATGAAGAACGATCGCACATCCAGCGTTTCACATGTTCACGTTTCTCAAATGTACGAAGACATCCTGAGGTGTGTCACAGCCCCGAGCATCCTGTTTACATACATGAAATCAGTTAGCACAAAGGGCACACCGAGTTGCCACAAAACCAAAAGATGCACAACAACTGCAAGAGATAATACCTTTAAAAAGAGCTGATGCTTTTTGTTTATTTCTGCAGGCGTTTTATACAGTACTCACCTACAATGATAAGAGACATTTAAAATCTAGGACTATATACTGTTATTTAAGCACAATTAATCAAATTTACTTACTGAAAATGTGTAGATCTAGTTTACGGGCTCCATCTAGTGGTTAAAGAGAACACAGCAATTAGCATTCATATAAAAAAGTGCTGTTAATAACGGTTGGTAATTATTGTTCGTGTTATTTAAGTCTATTTTTTAGAATTATAATTCACTTTATGGTTCTATATTTACAGACTGTACTCCAATATGTTTCAATGTGTTCTATGCATATTTCTTTCTGTTGTTTCCATAAGGAGTAGTCTCAGTGTATCATTATTCTCCATCTCACATTGTTCTGAGTATCCTCCTCCATCACCCCCACCTGCATACTCACAACAACAACATCCATAAACATTCTATTTGGTCTCCCCATGCTTTTTCTGTCTGGTGGCGCCCCCCTTTGGTCAATATAAACTTCATCCCTTCATTGGACATAGCCAAATTTTCAAATGTTCGCCCTAAGTGGGAGGCATAGTCGCCACTCAGTGCTAGGGATTCCCAGTTCGAATCCCAATCTGGGTGGGTGCAGTTTCTATGTTCTCCCCGTTTCCACGTGGGTTTCCTCCGGGTTCTCCGGTTTCTTCCCACAGTCCAAAAACATGGATTATGGTAAATTGAATGCTCCAAATTGCCCCATATGGATTGTGTCTGCGTGAATGAGTGTGTGCCCAGTGATAGATTGGCGCCCTGTCCTGGGTGTATCTGCCCAGCGCCCTAAACATTCTCCCCTGGATGGGAATGGGGAACCCGCCTCTCCCACAACCCTAGAAGAGCATTAAGCAGAAGATAATGAATGGATGAATGGGTCTCCCTAACTTTGTCTCCAAATCCTTCTACATTTATTCTTCTTCTAATTAATTCAATTTATATATATATATATATATATCCTTATTGAGGGGGTAATTGCATATTACTCCGGGTTCTTCTCCGGTTTCCTCCTGCAGTCCAAAAACATGGATTCAAGGTGAATTAAATGCTTTAAATTGCCCCATATAGCGGGTGTTTGTGTGAGTGAGTGTGTGCCCAGTGATAGATTGGTGATCTGTCCTGAGTGTATCTGCCCAGCGCCTGAAACGTTCTCCCCTGAATGCGCATGAGAACCCCCCCTAGTAGAGGATTAAGCTGAAGATAATGATTGAATTAATTTACCTTGAAGGTGGTACGGTGGCTTAGTGCTGAGCTTGTTCGCCTCTCAGCGTTGGAGATTGCAGGTTTGTATATCAATCTAGGTGGAGTTTCCAGGTTCTCCCCGTGTCCCGCGTGGGTTTCCTCAGGGTTCTTCGGTTTCCTCCCACAGTCGAAAAATAAATAAATAAATAAATAAATAAATAAGCATTGGTACAAGGTAAATTGAATTCCCTGAAACTGCCCCACGGCACGGTGGCTTAGTGGTTAGCATGTTCTCCTTCTCAGCGCTAGGGATTCCCGGTTCGAACCCCCATCTGGGTGGAGTTTCCATGTTCTCCCTGTGGGTTTCCTCCAACAGTACAAAAACATGGATCAAGGTCAATTGAATTCTCCAAATTGCCCCATATAGAGTGTGTATGTCTGTGTGAGTGAGTGTGTGTCCAGCAATAGATTGGTGCCCTGTCCTGGGTGTATCTGCCCAGCGCCTGAAACGTTCTCCCCTGGATGGGCATGGGGAACCACCCCCCCCCCCCCCCAAACATGGATCAAGTCAATTGAATTCCTCAAATTGCCCCATATAGAGTGTGTGTGTGTGTGTGTGTGTGAGTGAGTGTGTGCCCAGTGATGGATTGGCACCCTGTCCTGGGTCTATCTGCCCAGCGCCCGAGACGTTCTCCCCTGGATGGGCATGGGGAACCCCCCCACGACCCTAATAGAGGATGAAGCGGGAGATAATGAATGGATGGATGGAACTGCCCCATAGTGTGTGTGTGTGTGTGTGTGTGTGTGTGTGTGTGTGTGTGTGTGTGTGTGTACAGTACCATCTGTAGGATTGCATGTATATTCTGTGTATTTATATCATTCTTTTGTAGTTTTTTATTAATTACCTCAGCTTAATCATTGTAATTGACCTTAATCATTATCGAGCAAATGACAAACTTAAACCGTGATTCGTTTTCAGGCGTTTAGTTTGAACGTAAATTAAACCTAAAACGTCCGTCTTGACGGTAATTAATTTAGTTTTTAAAGGTAAAAACCTTCGTTGTGGATGTAGTTCACCTGAATTAAAACAAATATTAAACAATTCAAATAATACTAACTGCCGACTGACTTTACTTCGCAGTGCGCATGCGCGTGCCGGTTTCAACAGAAAGCTGGGCAACTGAAAGCAGAGGAATCAGATTATAATCGTAAGTGATTCAACTTTTTTAATTAAACAAAATCGCTTTTTTCTAATGTACGTAAAGCATCTGTTGAATTGTATCGTTTAAAAACGTTTTAAATGATGTGAATGTACAATACAACAGCAAACTACTGAAAAATCTACAGTTTCTTCCATTTTCAGCTCTTTGCACCTTTCATTCATTCATTCATTCATTATCTTCCACTTTATCCTTTATTAGGGTCGCGGTGGGGTTCCCCATGCCCATCCAGGGGAGAACGTCTCGGGCGCTGGGCAGATAGACCCAGGACAGGGCGCCAATCCATCGCTGGGTACACATTCACTCACTCAAACACACGCTATATGGGGCAATTTAGAGAACTCAATTAACTTGATCCATGTTTTTGGACTGTGGGAGGAAACCGGAGAACCCGGAGGAAACCCACATGGACACGGGGAGAACATGGAAACTCCACCCAGATGGGGATTCGAACCAGGAATCCCTAGCGCTGAGAGGCGAACGTGCTAACCACTAAGCCACCGTGCCGCTCTCTTTGCACCTTAAATTTGGATCTCACACTTTCAAACATCATTTCATATAAATGTTAATCATTCATTCATTATCTTCCACTTTATCCTCTACTAGGGTCACGGGAGGATGTTTTGGGACCCAGGACAGGGTGCCAATCTGTCACTGGGCACACTTACACACAGACACACAGTACATGGGGCAATTTAGAGCATTCAATTTACCTTGAATCCATGTTTCGGGACTTATTCATTCATTTATTATCTTCCGCTTAATCCTCTACTTGGGGCACAGGAGGGTTCCCCATGCCCATCCAGGGGAGAACGTTTTGGGAGATGGGCAGATACACCCAGGATATGAAGTGTATTGCTGAGAACACTGTTTTGGACTGTGTATTGCTGTTTTGGACTGTGGAAGGAAACCGGAGAACCCGGAGGAAACCCACGCAGACACGGGGAGAACATGGAAACTCCACCCAGATTGGGATTCGAACCTGGAATCCGTAGCGCTGAGAGGCGAACGTGCTAACCACCTTCCATCCATCAATTATCTTCCGCTTCATCCTCTATTAGGATCACGGGGGGGGTTCCCCATACCCATCCAGGTGAGAACGCCTCGGGCGCTGGGCAGATACACCCAGAACAGGACGCCAATCTATCACTGGGCACACTCACTAACACAGACACACTCTATATGGGGCAATTTGGAGAATTCAATTGACTTGATCCATGTTTTTAGACTGTGGAAGGAAACCGGAGAACCTGGAGGAAGCCCACGTGGACATGGGGAGAATATCTGGGGGGGAACTCCACCCAGATTGGGATTCTAACCGGGAATCCCCAGTGGTGAGAGGCAAACATGCTAACCACCTGATTTTTTAAATTTTCATTTCAGATATTAGAGAGTGGAAATATCAGAGTAAAAACAATGTCCAGTTCTACCATCGTCCTAATCCTGCAGTGCTGGATAATCCTGCGGTCCCACAGCCTATGCCAACAATTGGTCCCAAACACTGTGGATTTGGAGGACCTGGCCTCCGACATCACCTGGGTGATCGCTCAGGAAGCTCCTTGTAGTGTTACCTGCGGATTGGGCATCCGTTTGCAGGAGCTCTGCCCTCTAGGGTCCGATGACGAGGTTAATAGCACAGAATGTCTAATTCAGCCAGTCGAGTGCTTGGACAACTGGCAGTGTGGTCTGGAGACTCAAACCGCCATTATAGGTGAACATCTCGAGCTGGATTGTCTCGAAGACGTCATGAATGCCCTGGGCCGCTTTGCTTTTGCGGTGACTTGGCGTTTTGCCCGCGGCATCATTTCCACAAATAACCGGCTGTTTCAACGCCATGATGTCCCAGGACTGGACAGAGTGATTCTGGACCCAGTGAAAGAGCAGGATGCAGGGACATATCGCTGCGACGTGCTGGACACATCCTTCCGACAGGTGAAGAGGATGTACAAAGGGGTCAAGGTCATATCGCCGGAAGTGCTAAGTCTGGACTTTAGTAAGGGTCTGGAGGAGTTGGAGAAACCAGAAGAGCCGTGGGATGAAGATCTGGTCCCCACTAGTAAACTGTACCCGAGCAGCATGGTGAGAAACGTCGTGCTGCTCAGTTTGTCCATATCCATCTTCATCGTCCTGATCATCATCTATACTCTGCTAGCTTTCCCTTACTGCAAAGCTAAACTGGCCGCTCCAGACCCCTGATGGCTTTTATATTGCACGTCTGCTGTAAACCTTCAAATGCACCTCCCGCCTGTCTGAAGTGTTCTCAGATTCCACCCTGAACACGGTGTCACATCCCGGGGCTGATGCAAATCCTATTAAAAGGCAATCTGAGACACTGCCTCTCGAAATCAATGCGTGATACAGCAGGTTTTATATGTTTTACAGCAGGGCATTACTGTTTAAATGTTAAAGCACGACTTTTGCAAATATATGAATATATGAACATGTGTTCATCATACGGTTACACATTACAAAATGCTTTTGAAATTAGTCAGCCTCATTATTTTCCTACATTACACTGTAAGGAGTAACGTTAATGCTACAGCAAACAGACATTTGGGACAATTATTTCCAAATTTGAAGAAGCCTCATTCCAATCCAGCACTGTATTCTACAACATAACCCACAGAAAAAACACAGATACTACTATATACATGTGTATATATACACTCACCGGCCACTTTATTAGGTACACCATTGTAGTAACGGGTTGGACCCCCTTTTGCCTTCCGAACTGCCTCAATTCTTCGTGGCATAGATTCAACAAGGTGCTGGAAGCATTCCTCAGAGAGTTTGGTCCATATTGACATGATGGCATCACACATCACACATCCATGATGCGAATCCCCCGTTCCATCACATCCCAAAGATGCTCTATTGGATTGAGATCTGGTGACTGTGGAGGCCATTTGAGTACAGTGAACTCATGGTCATGTTCAAGAAACCAGTCTGAGATGATTCCAGCTTTATGACATTGCGCATTATCCTGCTGAAAGTAGCCATCAGATGTTGGGTACATTGTGGTCATAAAGGGATGGACATGGTCAGCAACAATACTCAGGTAGGCTGTGGCGTTGCAACGATGCTCAATTGGTACCAAGGGGCCCAAAGAGTGCCAAGAAAATATTCCCCACACCATGACACCACCACCACCAGCCTGAACCGTTGATACAAGGCAGGATGGATCCATGCTCTCATGTTGTTGACGCCAAATTCTGACCCTACCATCCGAATGTCGCAGCAGAAATCGAGACTCATCAGACCAGGCAACGTTTTTCCAATCTTCTATTGTCCAATTTCGATGAGCTTGTGCAAATTGTAGCCTCAGTTTCCTGTTCTTAGCTGAAAGGAGTGGCACCCGGTGTGGTCTTCTGCTGCTGTAGCCCATCTGCCTCAAAGTTGGACTGGTGTACCTAATAAAGTGGCCGGTGAGTGTATATATTCATTCATTCATTCATTATCTCCCGCTTTATCCTCTATTAGGGTCGCGGTGGGGTTCCCCATGCCCATCCAGGGGAGAACATCTTGGGCGCTGGGCAGATACACCCAGGACAGGGCGCCAATCCATCGCTGGGCACACACTCACTCACACAGACACACTCTATATGGGGCAATTTGGAGAACTCAATTGACTTGATCCATGTTTTTGGACTGTGGGAGGAAACCGGAGAACCCGGAGGAAACCCACGCAGACACGGGGAGAACGTGGAAACTCCACCCAGATGGGGATTCGAACCGGGAATCCCTAATGCTGAGAGGCGAACATGCTAAACACTAAACCACCGTGCCACCCTATATATATACATATATATAATATAATTAATTATATATACATAAACACACACACATATAAACATCTATATCTTCATTTCTCTGTCTAATAGAAACAGACAGAGGGGGGAGGGCAGGGGAATTGCCAAATTTTGATCATACACGCACTTTAATGTTATAGTGAAGAGGGAAGACATTTTTAGAAAACCATGCAGTCACATGAACATAAAGGCGACACCACCACGTAATAAATGGGTTTTTATTGAATTTTGGTGTGCGCTCATCAACAAACTTGCTCAATAACAAACCTGTGAAAGGTGCAATATAAACTGAAGCTAGAACCCAACGATTCCCCAAATGAACTTTTAAGGCAAACAGAGGCCTAACCTCATCATCTCACAGTAGAATGCAGCATTAAGGAACCTAGCAGCCTTTATCTACATACAGTGAGTGCAGAAGCAGTTTCCGATTCTATTAAAACAGCGAATCAGTTATCCATAACAGATCCAAAGATGAAAAAGCAGTTTAAATAAATAAGTCAGAAATGCTCCGTGAGAAGATAAAATCTTTACACACACATACACACACACACACACACACACACACACAGCTGGCTTTATATTCCAGGGTTAAGATACTAGAGAAACAATATCAGGTTAAAAAGAACAGACATCAGCCCAGTGTGTTTGCACGTTTAGCAGTGTTTAAGGTGTACAACAGCTGGAATCAAAACTCAAAAACAATTGTGCCCTTTATAGTGTAAACACCGGTCTACGTGAAGATACTCTGAAAACGACTCCAGCTAACGAATACATCATCTTTCATAGTGCAATCCAGCAATTTACATTTACACTCTCAAAACACTTTATTGGGAACACCTATACACCGCTATTAGGGAGCAACAGCACAGTGCATACAACCATCCAGCTTCAAATAACCGCCGAGACTGCTGAAATACTGTTAACCGTGGCATGATTGTTGGTGCCAGATGGGTAATTCCGGTATTTTGGAAACTGCGGATCTATGACAATGTGATGGATCTGAGTCCACAGTTACTTAGCAAAGCACTCCGAACAGAATCAGAGCATTCACAACAGGTCCGGGTTGAAGGCAGATCTTAATCTCAACAGCAGAAGACATCGGGTTAGTATAGTGTTCGCAATAAAGTGCTTGGTGAATGTATATTGTAATCCAGTGAGCCTCTAATGAGAAATAAAACACAGTTATTTTTACTATTTCTAATTGGGAGGGAGATTTCTAACACATGCCAGTCCACTATCGAACGTAACTCGGTGCAACAACAGGTGGAGCAACAGTGTAGTACATGATCCAACATTCTCACTGACTAAAAAACCTATTCTGTAATCCAGCTTCCTCTCCTCTGTTGCGTATTGCTTGAGCAGTGGTCTACTACCGCATTTTGTGCTATTTCGATCAGCCTTTCGCAGCACTCATGCAAAGGCAGCATGCGAAAAACAAAAGTCAGACTGCGCTGGATAAAATCTATACAAACGGTACAGCTCAGTTTGTGGGGAATATAAAAACGGCTGGATTTATTTGAAATAAACCCACGTGGGATGTGCCCCTTCCCTAATAAAGCACGCAGGAAGCCTGCGCTATGACTCACATGACGCCATTTTACATTTTCTGCCTTGCAAAAGCAAAAATCAGATCTGCAGAAGCTCACGGCAGCGTGTTCAAGCCGACATAATGCTCCGATCAGACGACCTCCAGACCTCACGGCATGACCGATCACTAAAATATAATATGCTATAAAACCGCTAATAAAAAGCCAGCTCCATCATAAAACCTTTAATAATAATAAAAAAAAAAAAAATCGACATTATAAACTGCCATTATAATGCTGACAAAGCAAGATGCAATCAGCTTTTTGCTAATAATAAACCCTACAAGAGAATCCCGTCAACCGATTCCGTTGCACCCTAAGATTGCAAGCCCTTGCTATTAAAATACACTAATACACAAGTGACCTATGCACACAGGTGCAGCTACATGTAGCCATACAGCGATGAGGACGATCACAATACAGAGGGGTATCGTCCCCCGATTAATCATTCCTGCCGAGCTGAAGATCAGTCATGCGAATTTAATGCTGGACGTGGAGGTTTTCCTCCGATCTCAAGCACAAACGTGTCGAAGGCAAAAATCAGAGTCTTTGGTAAAATATTGCTTTGCTACTAAACATGCAGAGCGATCGTGTAGGAAAATGGACGTCTGCCGAGGTCGTCAGAATTCCCTCAGCACGTTACAACCCTTTAAATGCAACATTCGTCTGATTTGTACGCTTTTTGAAGCGAGCTGCATGCTATCGATCCTAACAGAAGGGAAACGTGAACGGCGAGCCCTTTTGAGGAACAGGGTTGGGTGTCGTGGGTTTAGGTCATGCTGAATCAGCTGGTCTGCAGAGGTTGCACTTGGTCATCATTTCCGGCTGGTGAGCTGAGGAACTGTACGGAGCCAGCTTTTGGTTCCAGGGAGAAACGAGAACCCCGAAATATGCATACAATTCAAATATAAGGCAAAGTTTCTTCAAGGTAAACTAAGTCCCCCAGACGGTTTGCATACGGGAAAGAAGCCTCGTTCCGTGTGATGGGGAGGGTCCGGCCGGTTGGGATTTTATTATAAAATAAAAATAAAATCATATAAAACACCTTTGCGTGAAAATCTGTCGTCGTCAGTTTGGGTTCTACAGCAGATGAGTAAAAACGAATGGAGGAATAAAAAATCAGGGTTTGGATTACACACTCATAGTGAAAATATAAGCGTGGAATGTTCGGCAGCTTCGTTTTGAAGATGCTTGAGAGAACTGAAAAGCAAGTGCTGGTAGGTGTTTTTGGCGGCCATCGGCGTTAACTCTTCATTACACAGCAAGTTGAGGGTGCAGGTTGCTGTGATGAGAGGAAATGAAGGAGGAGCTTCTTACAGAACGAACGGGTCCTTGATGAGATCTCAGTCCTGAGTTTATCGTTTTCCCGATTTCATGTAGGAGGGTATAGCCCCCCGGGCGGTCAGGCCCTCAAAGCGCTTGTATGTGTAGTTTATGAAGACCCAGTCTTTGCTTTTCAAATCAGCTTCGCTGTGGTTGGAAACTGGAGCTGTGGAGCAAAAGAGAGGTGGACGGTTGAGGGAGTGAGATCTTTAAGTAGATCCTGTATTCACAGCAAAACATTTCATACAAAGAGGAAGAACTCCGGTGCTTACATCTAACTGGCTGAGCTGTTTGTCCACCCGTGACATTATTAACAATAACACATACCCCTGACCTCTTCACATTCGTATCAGTACCTGATGTACAATACTTTTTCAGTCCATCAGCATTAGAACCAAGCACAAGACCTTTTCTGTTGCTGCCTCCTCACTTTGGAACTTTTAAATCACGTCTGAAACCTCATCTGTTTAAATAGATTTTAACCTGTAACTGTTTTATTTTTTTAGATTACAGATTTATATTAATAACAGAACAGGGCGTCAGTTTATCGCTGGGCACACTCACACTCTCTCTATATGTGGAATCTAGAGCATTCAATTTACCTTGAATCCATGTTTTTTGCACTGTATAAGATAGGTTGAAGGAACATGGAAACTCCACTACCAGCTTGGGATTTGAACCTGGTAGCTCAGTGGTTAGGGTGTTGGGCTGTCAATCTGAAGGTTGGGGGTTCAAATCCCAGGTCCACTGAAGTTACCAGTGTGGGTCCTTGAGCAAGACCCTTAACCCTCATTACCCCAGGGATGTTGTGATTAACCCTGTGTTCACCTTGTAAGTCGCTTTGGATAAAAGCGTCCAATAAATGACCAAATGAAAATATATTGGATCCCCAGTGCTGAGAGTTAAACATGGTAACCACGAAGGAACGCGCAGGTTTCAAATATTCAGCACTTGAAATGTATTTGTCTATAAAAGCTTTTGATATGATGAAATGCATGCTGATATTTTATCCTATGAATTAATTAAGCTGGGTGGCACGGTGCATTCCCGGTTCGAATCCCCATCTGGGTGGAGTTTCCATGTTCTCCCCATGTCCGCATGGGTTTCCTCCGGGTTCCTCCCACAAGTCCAAAAACATGGATCAAGGTCAATTGAATTCTCTAAATTGCCCCATATAGAGTGTGTTTGTGTGAGTGAGTGTGTGTCCAGCTGTTCTGGCTGTTCTGCCCAGCGCACAAAACATTCTCCCCTGGATGGGAATGAGGAACCCCCGCGCAACCCTAATAGAGGATAAAGATAATGGCTGGATGGATTAATTAAGCTAATGATAATGCGTTTCTCGAGGAATATCTTTTATCCAGCTGATAACGGTTTAGTTTCAGTTCTAAAAGTATTTATCTTTCTTTATTGCTGCTGTTTAATGCAATTTGCAAATGAATTAAAGCACTGTTTTTGTTTGATGGCTTTAGTTGCTTCATGCCCGTGAACTTTAGTTTCTTCTCTCGCTCTCACTGTCTGTCTCTCTATCTCTGTGTGTGTGTGTGTGAATGAAGAGCAGATGGTGTGGAGTGCTTCCCTGCAGTGGGTTTAATGTGCAGGAACTCACTTGCTGGTTGGAGGATGTCTGAATCAGGAAACTCATCAAAGTTTGAGGTGTCGTCGATGCTCTTTATCTCAATTGGAATGGCAGCAGGTCTCTCTCTGTCAAAACATTCAGTCAGAGTGAATTTAGATTTGATTGCAGATATAACATCTTATCTACATCATTTGAATAACTTTCTTTAATAATATGAGAAATTGCTAACAGCAGATTATTTGTTTTACAGATTACAGTTTATAATAATAAGGTAAATGGAGCGCGGTAGCTCAGTGGTTAGGGTGTTGGGCT
>JAFMOC010000039.1:2560000-2770000 GCA_019802505.1 Corydoras sp. C115 | reverse complement strand
AACCGGGAATCCCTAGTGCTGAGAGGAGAACGTGATAACCACTAAACCACCGTGCCGCCCTACAATTTAAACAATATTTAATACAGTTAAAATAAAGATACGTTTTTCTCTCACCTATAAGCATTTCATACATAATGACACCGAGGCTCCACCAATCGCAAAGTTTATTGTATCCGTTTTGCAAAAACACTTCTGGAGCAATGTAGTCAGGTGTTCCAACCGTGGAGAAAGCCTGAAACACACGGAACCTCAAAAGTTATTTTCACCAACTTTTTAGTGAACTCAGAACTCATTACAGTTCATTCAGTCCTGATGTAATCAGTAACATCCCATAATAGACAGATACTTTATTATGAGGAACAGGCTTTTATCACATTACTCACCAGCTGCCTCCGGTTTCTTTTCCACGTCTCTGCTTTTCTTTTGGAGTTCATATTCTGTAATGCTGCAGAGGGGAATTTTAAAGCAGTTAAAACTCAGAACTCATAACTTTCACAGCAATAAGAGACCCACTGATTTCATTAAAGCTGATTCTCAGCTGTACATCAAAGGAGCACATGTGAATGCTGAATTGCTAAACTTCGTTGTGTTCCACATTTTCTCAGGTGCAGGTATGAGGGCAAACTAATAACCTGCACCTTTAGGAGCTAAATTGTACTGATTATTAGGAACAACTATTAATTCTAGACATTCAGTGATCAGAAACATTAAAACACATTGTTCATGCAATTCACATTCAGGTAAGCCCATGAAAACATTTTCATATAAGCTTTACAATTAACATGATTATTACTAAAGTGTGGTTTCTTCACCCACTAAAGTGTGGTTTTACCTTTACCCACTGCTTGTACTGCTAATAAAATATATATATACTTCTTCAGGACGTGTTAGATCAGTGGTTAGAGGGTGTGGAGGCTATTAATGTGAAGCTTGGGGGTTTAAATCCCAAGTATATTGAAGTTTACTTAAAGGTCCTTAAGCTAGACCCTTAACCAGTCCTTGGGTATTCAGAAAGGAGCTACATAAATGGAACTTAATAATAATAATAATTATTATAAATAAAACATACATACATACATACATACATACACACACACACACACACACACACATACATATTTGATTCTATTCACTTCTATAAGATCACTAATTTAATGTTCGCTAAATAAACTAGTGAGGGCGGCATGATGGCTTAGTGGTTAGCATGTTCTCCTCTCAGTGCTAGGGATTCCTGGTTCAAATCCCAATCAGGGTGGAGTTTCCATGTTCTCCCCGTGTCCGCGTGGGTTTCCTCCAGGTTCTCCAGTTTTCTTCCCACAGTCCAAAAACGTGAATCAAGATCAATTGAATTCTCCAAATTGTCCCATATAGAGTGTGTTCGTGTGAGACTGTGTGAGTGAGTGTGTGCCCAGCAATAAATGGGCCCCCTCTTTCCTGGGAGTATCTGTATCTACACACACTGTGTGTGTGTGTGTGTGTGTATATTACATTACTGACTAGGCTGTAATAATTGTTTTTCATCTCAACTTTCGCATGTACACTAGAAATGCATTCATTAATATTCCTAAGATAAATAAGAAATATACTTTCGTTTTAAAAAGCAAAAGATTTACTTTTCGACATTAAAAAAGATATTCCAATTATTTCACAATGCAGCTGCTGGAGTTTGGACTACATATTAGCCCAGTTTTATCTAATTTACGTTGGTTTCCAGGTTTTCACAATTCCCCCACTAATATGAAAATACTACAATGGTCTGGCACCAGAATGCTTAAATTATTAAATTAGTTTTTATAATGCATCACGTGAGCGCCACTCACAAGGTGTTGGGTTTCTTTAAGTCCCTGGAATAAATGAGGTCATCACTGGGGGGATGGGGGGGGTTTGGGCTCCTTGCTGTGAACTAACCTTCCTATCTCATTTCAGGAATTAGGAACATTACCAGATTAAAAAAAATCCCTTATTCGTTAATTCTAGTCACTTAATTGCTAATTTAGGGTTCGTGTAATGTTATTACTTTGATTTGTTTAAAACTGCTTTGTGACAATGCTGTATTGTTGAACATGATATATAAATATGTTAATATCAGTTTCACAGGACTATATAGCTTCCTTTCACCTCCACGACTGCACATTTAAAAATGATTAAAGTCTGAATCTCAAAATGAGAAGACTAATAAAGTGATGATGTCATCAATAAATTTGAAACGGGAGAACATGATTAAGTCTGTAAATACAATTACAGAGAACAGAAAGCAGAAGCAGAGCATATTTAGCTCACAAAACGGAAAAAAACTGAATGAGTCAAAAATTCAGAAATAACCCGAGAACATCATAACAAAGAAGAACATTTAAAGCAATTTCATAGCTTACTGAAGTTACTGGGAAGGCTGTGGTTGAGGTTTCTGTAAAACTCCGTCCTGTGAGCTTTCTTTAATCCTGTGCACAGACCAAAATCAGACAGCTTCACATGGCCCTACGGAAACAAACAAAAAAATATTCTTAATATTTCATTTCATATTTATACTTAATAGATTGCAAAGTCGCTCGACACAGATGATTGTAAGGCATCGTGACTCACATCACAGATACACAAGGTCATCATTTAAATGTATTTATGCACATCAGTGTCACCTTTGAGTCTAAAAGCAGGTTGTCAGGTTTTATGTCCCTGTGGATGAAACCCAGCTGGTGGATGGAGTCGATGGCAAGGACAGTCTCGGCGATGTAAAACTGGGTGGCCTCCTCCGTCAAAGTGTCCTTCTTCATCAAGAGGGTCATCATATCTCCTGCAGTGACACAGGTTTTGTATTATGTTATTGAATTCAAATTCGAGAAGCTTGTATTTCAAAGTAAATACTAAGCAGGTAGTTAGATGTTGTGTATTTTCACTTCTGTATGGTTTTTACCCAAAATACCACTTAGGAGTTTAAATCATGTACGTTTGGGATATTTCCAAGCACCTGAAAAAGTTTATGTATGTATGTATTATATATATATATATATATATATATATATATATATATATATATATATGTGTGTGTGTGTGTGTGTGTGTGTGGGGTATGTATACATACACACATATACATACACACATATATACACAATTGATTTGATCCATTTTTGGACTGTGGGAGGACACACACACACACACATATATACACACAAACATATATATATATATATATATATATATATATATATATATATATATATATATATATATATATATATATATATATATATATATATATATATATATATATACATACACACACACACACACTGTATATATTATAGGGATTCCCGGTTCAAATCCCAATCTGGGTGGAGTTTCCTTGTTCTTCCCGTGTCCGTGTGGGTTTCCTCCCACAGTCCAAAAACATGGATCAATGTCAATTAAATGTTCTAAATTGCCCCATATATAGTGTGTCTGTGTGTGTGAGTGTGTGCCCAGTGATAGATCAGCGCTCTGTCCTGGATGTATCTGCCCAGTGCCCAAAACGTTCTCCCCTGGATAGACATGGGAACCCTCCACCCCCCCCAACCCTAGTAAAGGATAAAGCAGAAGATGGATGGATGGACGGACATATAGTGTGCGTGTGTTCCTAGTTATTTAGGCACCCTGTCCTGGGTGTACGTATCTGACCAGCGCCCAAAACGTTCTCCCCTGGATGGGCGTGAGGGATACCCCCCACTGCAGGACCCTAGTAGAGGATTGAGGAAGATAATGAATGGATTCTGTTGGTTTACAACTAGGAAGGCTTTTTACAAAATTTGTGTGTGTGTGTGTGTGTGTGTTTTGTGTGCGTGTGTGTATTCACCTAAAGTTCACAATACAGCAAGAATCCTCAATAATAAATCTGAGTACTCTCCAAATGAACATGGGTGTGGTGGTAAAGGAACAGGGTGGATGTCGTTGTTGACAAAACTGGGAGGTTTACAAGATGGCCAATCCAGATTACAGTGCCGTTTGAAAGTGAAAGCCTTCTAATCAAAGTAAACTGTACAAACATTAAAGACGTGGACCTAAATCCACCCCCTGCTACATAGAGTTCTAAAACATGGTAGAACGTCCCTACCTCCTGGTAAAAATTCCATTAAAAGGTAAAGGTTCAGCTTGTCTTGAAAACTGTAGAACATCTTAACCACCCACTGACTGTCCGCCTCCACCAAGATGTCCCTTTCAGCCCGTATATGGCCAACCTTACAAAAAAAAGAGAAATGCAGTTACAAAGCTGTACAGAGTGAATCACTTTATTCTTGTAGTTTGGACTTTCTTTAGGGTTATTAGATTATTCTATACAAAAATAGCTAATTTACTGCAGTGATCTATACAAGACACCTGACCATTACATTCACACTGAGTCATTTAGCAGAGGCTTTTATCCAAAGCAATTTACAAATAAAAGGAAAAACAAGCTACACTGTAGAATATACATCCATTATCATCCGCTTTATCCTCTATTAAGGTCGTGGGGGGTTCCCCATGCCCATCCAGGGGAGAACGTCTCGGGCGCTGGGAAGATACACCCAGGACAGGACACTCAACGCCGGTCCATCCATCACTTATCACATATTCCCACTAGATATAGGATATAGGTATTTTTAGATCAGCCAATTCACCTTTAATCATCCATCAATTATCTTCCGCTTTATCCACTACTAGGGTCGCGGGGGTTCCCCATGCCCATCCAGGCGCTGGGCAGATACACCCAGGACAGGGCACTAATTTATCGCTGGGCACACACTCACTCACTCACACACACACACTCTATATGGGGCAATTTGGAGAACTCAATTGACTTGATCCATGTTTTTGGACTGTGGGAGGAAACCGGAGAACCCGGAGGAAACCCACGCGATACGGGGAGAACATGGAAACTCCACCCAGATGGGGATACAAACCGGGAATCCCTAGCGCTGAGAGGAGAACATGCTAACCACTAAGCCACCGTGCCACCGCTGTAGAATAATCAAACCTGATTGTTAAGTGTTTATGGAGATGTGTTTTGCTGAGTGACTTCACCTTACAGACGGAGTTGGGAAGATGGTTGCACCATTTAGCAGTGCTGAACGATACAGAGTGAGAGTTTGCCCCACTTACAAAACAACTTGTCGTTTTTTTAGTTTATATCCGAACAGTTTGCACATTGTAAATATATATTATTTTATTTTACTTTATCCCTTTGCATAAATTTTTGTAAATAATTTTCTACTTATGGCGGCACGGTGGCTTAGTGGTTAGCACGTTCTCCTCTCGGCACTAGGGATTCCCGGTTCGAATCCCCATCTGGGTGGAGTTTCCATGTTCTCCCCGTTTCCGCGTGGATTTCCTCCGGGTTCTCGCCCTGTCCTGGGTGTATCTGCCCAGCGCCCGAGACGTTCTCCCCTGGAAGTGAATGGGCGGCACGGTGGCTTAGTGGTTAGCATGTTCGGCTCTCAGCACTAGGGATTCCCGGTTCGAATCCCCATCTGGGTGGAGTTTCCATGTTCTCCCCGTGTCCGCGTGGGTTTCCTCCGGGTTCTCCGGTTTCCTCCCACAGTCCAAAAACATGGATCAAGTCAATTGAGTTCTCTAAATTGCCCCATATAGAGTGTGTTTGAGTGTGTACCCAGCGATGGATTGACGCCCTGTCCTGGGTGTATCTGCCCAGCGCCCGAGACGTTCTCCCCTGGATGGGCATGGGGAACCCCACCGCGACCCTAATAGAGGATAAAGCGGGAGATAATGAATGAATGAATAGAAGTGAATGAAATCAATCACCTTTTAATTCCATAAATCATAGTTTTTAAATAGAGTTCCTCAGAAATTTGCAGCTTATTGTTTCTAATGTACTTTGTACAAAACAATTGTTTAATTAATATTAATTAAAGGGATGTTCATGTATTTATAATAAGTAAGCACTACAAACGCCCAGATCCTCAAATTTTGCTTTATATCAATATTAAAAATTGAAATTTACGTGATTTCAATTTTTTTCATATTATAGTCAAAGCCAGTATTGATGGAGTTTATTATCGCTCATTGTGTGTATGATAAAGTAAAAGGGAAGACACCTGTTCCTTCTCCAGCATATCAGCTTTGCGCAAGATTTTCATTGCATACACGTGACCCGTGTCCTTCTTCTGAACCAGACGAACCTGAAAAATCAAATGGCATTTTGGTTTTTAGGACTTCTCTCCAAACAATAGGACAGTTGCATCATAAACTATATTACGAGGAAGATCAAAAACAACGACCATTATCATCTGTACAGTGACATTGTGTTAAAAGAAACTTACTAAAATATAAAAACATAGATATTACACCTCTAAATTATTTCAATTCCCAAATAGCTACATTCACAACTAATTAATAAAATACTTAAATAACTATTTCAGCACGGGCGGCACGGTGGCTTAGTGGTTAGCACGTTCTCCTCTCAGTGCTAGGGATTCCCGGTTCGAATCCCCATCTGGGTGGAGTTTCCATGTTCTCCCCGTGTCTGCGTGGGTTTCCTCCGGGTTCTCCGGTTTCCTCCCACAGTCCAAAAACATGGATCAAGTCGATTGAATTCTCAAAATTGCCCCATATAGAGTGTGTCTGTGTGTGTGAGTGAGTGTGTGTCCAGCGATGGATTGGCGCCCTGTCCTGGGTCTATCTGCCCAGCGCCCGAGATGTTCTCCCCTGGATGGGCATGGGGAACCCCACCGTGACCCTAATAGAGGATAAAGCGGGAGATAATGAATGAATGAACTATTTCAGCAAACGCAATGCAACATTTAAATTAATTAATTCATTTAAATGAATAATTTCATTAAAAAAATACAGATAAATATCTATATCAATATATCTAGATCTAGATCGATACATACGCGGCACGGTGGTTTAGTGGTTAGCATGTTCTCCTCTCAGCACTGGGGATTCCCGGTTCGAATCCCAATCTGGGTGGAGTTTTCATGTTCTCCCCGTGTCCACGTGGGTTTCCTCCGGGTTCTCCGGTTTCCTCCCACAGTCCAAAAACATGGATCAAGGTCAATTGAATTCTCCAAATTGCCCCATATAGAGTGTGTATGTGTGAGTGTGTGAGTTGGCGCCCTGTCCTGGGTGTATCTGCCCAGTGCCTGAAACGTTCTCCCCTGGATGGGCATGGAGAACCCCACCGCGACCCTAATAAAAGATGAAGTGGAAGATAATGAATGGATGGATAGATAGATAGATAGTCATAAGTCTTATATCATAAATGGAATTAAAATTTTAAATGACAATACTGAAGAGAATGTCCAGGGGAGAACATTTCGGACAGTGCACTAAAACAGCCAATTTACCTTAAATCTGTTTTTGGACTACAGTTGAAAGTTAACTCTTCTGTGGGAGTCATATTCTTAGCCGTTTCTGCTTACACACTTCGGGGAAGGCTTTTTACACGATTTTGGAAATCTGCTTGTGGACTTTTTCCATATATCCAGAAGAACATGCAAGACCAGTCATGAATGTTGGCCTCGAGGACCTGGATTTTAATTTCCAGTCAAGTTCCATTGGCCTTTATGAACCATTCTATGTGCACGGGGGTACAGTCTAGGGGTGTCTTCAACTAAGGATTTTCATAGCGAATCTGATTCGTCAGATTTTCCCTATAGTCGACTGATAGTTGAATCAGTTAAAATTTCACCACAAGATGGCGCTCTAAGCGTGGTTTTTTTAAAAAAAAAAAATTATATTTTACTTGCTTTATTAATGTGTAGCCTATTGTTAAATCGCACACATCATTTAAAAAAAATATTAACAGAAATTAGGATGATTTTATTTGACAAAAGGCTATATATATAACAAAAACAAAGACATTTCATGTAAAAACTAATGCTTAGCAGCAGCCATGGGCACCCCCATGTGGTCAAAATGGTACATTCGACTATGAGGTTCATAGTCGACTACGGTTCTCCGAATCGAATCGTCGAATCAGCGAATATTGCAGCTCACCCCTAGTACAGTCATGTTCAAACAGAAGAAGGTCCTACACCTAAACCGGTCCCATAAAATTAAAGGTATATAATTGTCCAAAACACATGGCAATAATGAAAAGCTGTGTCCTAATATTCAGTCTATATTATTATTCTTATAATTAAATATGAAGGAATTAAAGCAAAAATAAATCCCGTTCACATACCTCTCCAAAAGCACCGCGGCCAATCACCTTGAGCGACTCAAAGTCCTCCAGTCCGAGACGGGTTCGCTTCAGTCTCAGAAACTCGGTCTCCTTCCTGGCATGCTGAGAGCGCCGTATACGTTTCTATTGAGAACCAAAGAAAAGCTTCATTTCAGACCTTAGCTAAGCCGTACAGTGAATGGTTCAGACTTATTTTATTATTATTTCTATTAACATTTATTTATTTTGGTCACTAATATGAAATCCAGACACTTCATTCATTCATTCATTATCTCCCGCTTTATCCTCTATTAGGGTCGCGGTGGGGTTCCCCATGCTCATCCAGGGGAGAACGTTTCGGGCGCTGGGCAGATAGACCCAGGACAGGGCGCCAATCCATCGCTGGGCACACACTCACTCACACAGACACACTCTATATGGGGCAATTTGGAGAATTCAATTGACTTGATCCATGTTTTTGGACTGTGGGAAGAAACCGGAGAACTCGGAGGAAACCCACGCAGACATGGGGAGAACATGGAAACTCCACCCAGATGGGGATTCGAACCGGGAATCCCTAGCGCTGAGAGGCGAACGTGCTAACCACTAAGCCACCGTGCCGCCATCCACACACTTCCTTTAATAAAAAGATGGAGAAATCAGAAAGCTCACTATTGAGGACGGGTGACATGGATCTGTTTTACATTTATATTTAGCAGATTCTTTATCCAAAGTGACTTACAAATGAGAGAACAGAGGTCATTAGTTAAGGAGAAGCCAGCTACACTGTAGTATAATCAAACCTGATCTTTTTGAATAAAATTGGCACATCATTCTTGTGTTTTCCAGGTTTCTCCAGGATCTGGAGCTTTATGCATCACAATTACGGCTATATATTTGTTAAATACAGGTCACCTGATCACTACACAATCTGTACATTAGTGTCCTACACTGAGCCTTGGTCCTCCCAAGATTTCTTCATTAAAATAACAACATAACATGAACTTACTTAAACTATACATGTGGCAGGCCACATTTCATATTATGGACTTTTTTTGTGTTTATTATATATGAGTTCAAGTTCAAGTAGTTATTATAACACTATAGTAGTTCACAATAGAACATCACAAAGCAGCTTTACAGTGTTATAAGCCTTATATTCATATTAACTAGTCAGTAAACGGTCACTGTTGTAGTTCCAGTAACGACTCACCACTGTGTGTGTTTTACTAGAGCCTGTCCCAGCACTTACTGGGTAAATGGCAAAAAAACACAACACACATACTACAGGTCATGTAAAAAATCCATGTAAAATCCGTGATAAGGACCCAGTGTGTATGCTGCCCAGCCCCTGCTAGCTGTGATGCAACAATGCTACCCAGTGTGCATTCATGCCACCCCTGAACACATTAAACAAGACCAAATGTGCCTGTGGAGCACACAGCTGGACTGTTGGCACAGCATGAGATCTGAAAAGAATTCCCCTGTTTTAATGTGCTGGTACTGAATCACTGCATCACTTAAGCACATGCTATAGGTTAGGGTTAGTCTGACCCTGTTCCAGTCTCAAGTAAATGTATTAATTCCTATGTATTAAAAGCCCTACAAGATGTTATAGGTATAGACGATACTTCATATTGTTAACAAACTAAACTGCTGACTGTACAATCTGTCAAACACAAGCAACAGCTGTGAGAGCAGGGGCAAACTAATTGCTAAGTCAGTTGATTTGAGCTTCTTGAAAAATATTTCCTTATTATACGCTCTCGAAATGAAGGTACACTAGTTGGTCAGCCTAAAGTGGATGAATATACACTGAATAAACGAAATACCTGAAACAACAAAACATTACAAATATAGGAGATATTATTAAAATCCCATATATATATATATATATATATATATATATATATGTATATATATATATATATATATATATATATATATATATATATATATATATGTATATATATATATATATATATATATATATATATATATATATATATATATAGCGACACGGTGGCTTAGTGGTTAGCACGTTCTCCTCTCAGGACTAGGGATTCCCGGTTCGAATCCCAATCTGGGTGGAGTTTCCATGTTCTCCCCGTGTCCCCGTAGGGATTCCCGGTTCGAATCCCCATCTGGGTGGAGTTTCCATGTTCTCCCCGTTTCCGCGTGGATTTCCTCCGGGTTCTCGCCCTGTCCTGGGTGTATCTGCCCAGCGCCCGAGACGTTCTCCCCTGGAAGTGAATGGGCGGCACGGTGGTTTAGTGGTTAGCATGTTCGGCTCTCAGCACTAGGGATTCCCGGTTCGAATCCCCATCTGGGTGGAGTTTCCATGTTCTCCCCGTGTCCGCGTGGGTTTCCTCCGGGTTCTCCGGTTTCCTCCCACAGTCCAAAAACATGGATCAAATCAATTGAGTTCTCCAAATTGCCCCATATAGAGTGTGTCTGTGTGAGTGAGTGTGTGCCCAGAGATGGACTGGCACCCTGTCCTGGGTGTATCTGCCCAGTGCCCGAAACATTCTTCCCTGGATGGGCATGGGGAACCCCCCCGCGACCCTAATAGAGGATAAAGCAGAAGATAATGAATGAATGAATATATATGTATGTGTATGTGTATATATCCACACACAGAGAGAGAGAGAAAGTTCCTCATTAGGTGTTATGCTGTAATCTGTCAAATAAGCCATCAGTTTCTATATTTGGTCACAAATAGAACGCTAGAATAATCAACACATGTCGTCAGACATGGCTGATGGCGCAAGAACCAGTAATACTCATAGTGGTAACCGGATATGACAAAGAACAATCCATAAATAAATGATGCATCATTAAGTGTAAAAGTAAAAGCTGTTAGTTCACCTCTTCATCAGCTAATCCCTCCTGATCCATCACCTTCTCCAACTTCTGCTGCCTACGATAGACAAACATTTAAAAGCCTGACCATGCGTTAAATATATATATATATTATTATTATTATTTTTTAAACTTCAGACAAAAGATTAGGATTCATCTTTTAACCGTAGTAATAACAGCATGCATGAATGTATTGCCTTGTAATAAAGCTTTGGTAAAGAATTTTAGTTAAAATCTGACATGACGCGTGTTACTGTTTGCAGTTTCTCGTCACACCGATATACAAACAGGTGATTTTGGGTTGGGACGAGTCTAGGGTGACCAGATGTTCCGCTTTATGCGGGACAGTCATGCAATTTCGTTACTTTTCAGGCATCCCACAAATTGAAACGTTGTCCCGCATTGTTATTAAAAGTCAGACTGCAGTTTTGAAATGCGTGTTTTATAATCTGGCATTAGACGGCTGTGTTGTCTGTTATCGGGGGGAGGCGGGCTGTTTGTCAACCAATCGTGAACGCGGACGCATATTAAGGGCACGCCCACCAACACAAACAATGCAAATCAGGTCAGAACAGCAGCGGCATGCAGCACGAGATCTGGAAGAATATATGACATGTTGCTCAAAAGGAGGTTTCCCAGTCTGCGCATGCGTTCCTGCTAAAAACCCAAACAATAAGATTCAAACGTGTTTTCATTTGAGAAACACCGTAAAATAGTATGAAAGTTCCATGCTTAATATGTTTTCTTACATTAGAGAAAGGTACATTTAAATAAGATATACAAGTTATATATACATATACTGTTTGGAGAAATACAGGAAAGTCATACCCTTTAGCACATTATATATATATATATATATATATATATATATATATATATATATATATATATATATATATATATATATATATATATATATATATTTTGCACAATGTGGGACATTAATGCATAAAATAACTTAAAAAAATAAACATCTTTATTCTATATCTCTATTCTGTATGTATATATGTATATATATATATATATATATATATATATATATATATATATATATATATATATATATATATATATATATACATACACACACACACACACACATGTGTATATATATATATATATATATATATATATATATATATATATATATATATATATATATATATATATTATATATATATGTGTGTGTATATATATATATATATATATATATATATATATATATATGTGTGTATGTGTACGTATATATATATATATATATATATATATATATATATATATATATATATATACACACACACACACACACACACACATACAGTCAAGCCCGAAATTATTACCCCTGGCAAATTTGGACTTAAATTTACTTTTATTCAAACAGCAATTTTATTTTTGGAAACGACATAGGCATCTCCCAGGAGATAATACGATGATGTACAAGAGGCATCATTGTGGTAAAAAATATTTCTCAGCTTTTATTCACATTTGAACAAAAACTGGCATGTCCAAAAATTATTCATACCCTTCTCAATAATTAATAGAAAAGCCTTTATTGGCTATTACAGCAATCAAATGCTTTCTGTAATTGTTGACCAGCTTTTTGCATTTTTTAAAGTTATTTTAAAATATGCATTGATGTCCCACACAAAAGTAGTCTTTGTCCCACATCTGCTGAATTGGAATCTGGTCACCCTAGACGAGTCTGGAAGTTGATCGATTGCATTGCTTGGATTCTGCACATGCAAATTGTTTTAAAGAACTCGCCCAACGTGTTTAATAGCAGGAGAGACAAAAGCTAATAAGAGCCATGCAACTAAAAAAAGAAACTGACGAATCCAGTAAGACCTGTAAACGCGTTTACAGTTTAAAACTGTTGGAAAGCTAGACTGAGAGGTCTCACCTCATCTCCCTCTCTTCATGCTGGGAGATCAGGTTGCTGTAGAAGTTCTCCAGGGTCACTTTGGCTAGCGTGACCCGCTCCTTAGTGTGATTGCTCATGGTGGAACAGGACGTCTGACCTGTCATTGCCATGGTTACCTGGAAAGTTAGGACATCCAAAGCAGTGGATCAGAGTGAGCATTTCAAATGAGTTAACTACTAAATCATTGACTGCTTCTAGAAGGCCAGCTCAGAGCAGCTGAGACATCCCTACAGATGAACAGAATTACAGAAATTCCACAAAACGCACTTCTAAGCATTCGAAATTCATTCATTCATTCATTCATTCATTCATTCATTATCTCCCGCTTTATCCTCCATTAGGGTCGCGGTGGGGTTCCCCATGCCCATCCAGGGGAGAACGTCTCGGGCGCTGGGCAGATAGACCCAGGACAGGGTGCCAATCCATCGCTGGGCACACACTCACTCACACAGACACACTCTATATGGGGCAATTTTGAGAATTCAATTGACTTGATCCATGTTTTTGGACTGTGGGAGGAAACCGGAGAACCCGGAGGAAACCCACGCAGACACGGGGAGAACATGGAAACTCCACCCAGATGGGGATTCAAACCGGGAATCCCTAGTGCTGAGAGGCAAACGTGCTAACCACTAAGCCACCGTGCCGCCCGCATTCGAAATTAATTACAGCAAATAATTTTGAGCCATACGTCCGGCCGTGACATCATTGACATATTATTGATATATCTTTTTTTACTAGGGTTGTGGGGGGAGGGTAGGCCGGTCCATCCATCACTTGGCACATATTCACACTAGATATAGGATACAGGTATTTTTTAGATCAGCCAATTCACCTTTAATCACGCATCCATCATCTTCCGCTTTATCCTCTATTAGAGTCGCTGGGGGTTCCCCATGCTCATCCGGGGAGAACGTTTCGGTCGCTGGGCAGATACACCCAGCACAGTGCGCCAATCTATCACTGGGCACACTCACACAGACAAATGCTATACGGGGCAATTTGGAGAATTGAATTGACCTTGATCCATTTTTTTTATCTGTGGGAGGAAACCAGAGAACCAGGAGGAAATCCACACGGACACCGGGAGAACATTCGAACATTCGAACCCCAATCTGGGTGGAGTTTCTATGTTCTCCCCGTGTCTGTGTGGGTTTCCTCCAGGTTATTCGGTTTCCCACAGTCCAAAAACATGGATTCAGGGTAAATTGAATGCTCTAAATTGCCCAATATAGTGTGTGTGTGTAAGCGTGTGCCTAGCAACAGATGGGGCCCTATCCAGCGCCCAAAACGATGGACATGGGAACCCTCCCCACAACCCTAGTAGAAGATTAAGTGAAAGATAATGAATGAATATCATATCCAATTTGAGAATCAGACAGAGAGCATCATTCAGTCACCAATGAGGCATGAAGCAAAGTTACATAGAAACTGGTTACATTGTTAATTAACATAATTAACAAATGTATTGAAAATCTTTTCTATCAGCTCATTTTAATATGTTTATATTTTAATTTATTTATATTGTTGTTAAATCTTAAATCTCTATAAAGGACAGACATCTTTAAAAAGCTGCTTTTCCAAATTTTAGTACATATTTTTCCAATATCAAGACTTGAAACCAGCGGATACCTATTGGACCTTACTGAACACAACAAATTTCATGTGCTACCGAAACAGAAAAGAGAAACATTCACCACACACACACACACACACACACACACACACACACACACACTCCAACCCCCAAATCCTCACACCCACACCACACCCTGAATTACCAAAACTACAGCTAAGACATACTGTAGGCATGTCAAAAAGCTTTGCATATCTAGATCCTTATCCTTTCATCAGCTCATTCAAGCTAAATCACTCGAGCACTGTGGAGTGAAAAGGCACTCGAATTAATTCACACACACGACGGGATGTTCTGAGGTTTCGTCTTTCGTGTTATGAAAGGTGACAGTTTCAGTCTATAATTCGGTTGACTTTTAAAACTTCCAAGTCATTTACACCACTATTGCTGACCATGATGCACCACCACCGAGCTTCATTGTGGGAGTAAAATTCTCAGTTAATAAAAATTATAAACAAACTTATCAACCAGACATAGCAACATGTCTGTGGTTTGTCCTTACCTTTCTGTGGTGAATGCTTTAAAACTAACTACAATGCTAAAGCCACTCTAAATCAAAGTTAACTATACACCAAGAAGTGTTGAAATATCTACACATCATAAGAACTGACAAGACAGTGAAGATAAAAACCCAAATAAGTACCACTACCTCTCCACTGAGCTCGGTCCTTAAAGCAATGATCCACACTTCAGAGTCTGACCCACACCGCAGAGTCTGACCAGGTGAAAGCATATGAGTGAGCAAGGGTGCATGTCATGTGCTTGAGTAATAGTTTAATCAGACTCCTATCCCGGCTCTGATTGGTTGTTCTGACAACACTAATCTGGACAATCCACCGAGTCACTTAACTCATCCACCGAGTCACTTTATAAATAAACTTTATTTACTTACTTAACCCATCCACTGTCACTTCACCCATCTACTGCGTCACTTTATAAATAAACTTTATTATTTACTTTACCCATCCACCAAGTCACTTTATAAATAAACTTTATTTACTTTACCCATCCACCAAGTCACTTTATAAATAAACTTTATTATTTACTTTACCCATCCACCAAGTCACTTTATAAATAAATTTTATTTACTTACTTAACCCATCCACTGTCACTTCACCCATCTACTGCGTCACTTTATAAATAAACTTTATTTACTTAGCCCATCCACCAAGTCACTTTATAAATACATTTTATTTACTTAACTCATCCACCGAGTCACTTTATTAGAAATTACCTTTACATGATACATAGTACCATCTATCACAGTCCATTGTGCTTTTTTGTGTATGTTTGTAATTCTTATACTGTAACGCGCTATTCCTGGGTCTCACCACCACCATCACCTCCAGTACCACCACCTCCTCCAGCACCACCACCTCCTCCAGCACCACCACCTCCTCCTCCTCCTGCACCACCACCACCTCCTCCACCACCACCACCTCCTCCTCCAGCACCACCACCACCTCCTCCAGCACCACCACCACCTCTTCCAGCACCACCATCACCACCACCTCCTCCAGCACCACCACCACCTCCTCCAGCACCACCACCACCACCACCACCTCCTCCAGCACCACCACCACCTCCTCCTCCTCCAGCACCACTACCACCTCCTCCTCCTCCTCCAGCACCACTACCACCACCTCCTCCTCCTGCACCACCACCACCTCCTCCTCCAGCACCACCACCACCTCCTCCTGCACCACCACCACCTCCTCCAGCACCACCACCTCCTCCTCCACCACCACCACCACCTCCTCCTCCAGCACCACCACCACCTCCTCCAGCACCACCACCACCTCTTCCAGCACCACCACCACCTCTTCCAGCACCACCATCACCACCACTACCACCTCCTCCAGCACCACCACCTCCTCCTCCTCCTCCAGCACCACTACCACCTCCTCCTCCAGCAGCACCACCACCTCCTCAGTATGACAACAAAACATGTTCTTTTTAAACCAGTTTTTCAGCTGCATCAATGCATATTAACTGCTTTACATTTCATCAGGAGTAATGAACTACTAATAGCCACACTGTCTGCACGCTTTAAAGGGAACTACACTGGAACTACTCTGGGAACGTGAATGGTTCCTGTAGTGCACCACGTATTCACGCGTTGCAGTTCTGCTCGCCGTTAAAACACCGTTTATCATCCAAATCTTACACATTAAAGTGAAGTGAAAGTGAAGATAAAGTGAAGTTAAAGTAACGTTAAAGTAACGTTAAAGTGACGTTAGTTTAAAAGCACTTTGTGAACGTGAGTTCAGTTCCGATGAAAAGTCCACAGAGCCGTGACGTCATCGAGGACCGAACACCGAGCACCGCGGCGCAGCACACACACACACACACACACACACACACACACACACACACACACACACACACACACACACAGTCCCCTGCACGCCATTAAACCCGAGTCCCAGCAGCGACCCGCGTTTGAGTGTTTTCTAAACTTTAACTTGGTGTCTTACCTTCCGCTCGACCTCAACAGATCCCAACGCGTCGACGCGAAGAACCGTTTCCTCTTTCCGAGTAAGTCGATCAGCTGCGATTCACCAAAATAAAAGTCTCTGCTGTCTCACACTGTTTCGTAATAAATAAAAAAAATACATGCAATCGTGATGTTTCATCCACCAACAACAATCCTTAAATTAAGACTTAAATTATATATATATATATATATATATATATATATATATATATATATATATATATATATATATATATATATATATATATATATATATATATATATATATATTTTTTTTTTTTTTTTTTTACTTTTGTACTCAGCACTGGGGATCCAAGTTCGGATCTGGGTGGAGTTTCCATGGGTTTCCTCCCACAGTTCAAAAACATGTTTCAAGGTAAATTAAGTACTCTAAATTGCCCCATATAGTGTGTGTGTGTGTGTGTGTGTGTGTGTGTGTGTGTGTGTGTGTGTGTGTGTGAGAGAGAGAGAGAGTGTGTGCCCAGTGATTGAGTAACACCCTATCCTGGGTCTATCTGCCCAGCGCCCGAAACGTTCTCCCCTGGATGGGCATGGGGAACCCCACCGCGACCCTAGTTAGAGGATGAAGCAGAAGATAATGAATGAATGAATAAATGTTTGATGTGGGTGGCACGGTGGCTTAGTGGTTAGCATGTTCTCCTCTCAACTAATTAATAAAATACTTAAATAACTATTTCAGCACACGCAATGCAACATTTAAATTAATTCATTCATTTCAATGAATCATTTCTTTAAAAAAAATACAGATAAATATCTATATCAATATATCTAGATCTAGATCGATACATAGGTGGCTTGGTGGTTTAGTGGTTAGCATGTTCTCTTCTCAGCGCTGGGGATTCCCAGTTCGAATCCCAATCGAACCGGAGTTTCCTCTGGGTTCTCCGTTATCCTCCCACAGTCCAAAAACATGGATCAAGTCAATTGAATTCTCCAAAGTTTCAATCCAATCCAATCTCCAATTGAGTTTTCCAGTTGTTAGTTTTTCCATTTGTTTAATATCTGGACATTAGTGTCCTACACTGTTGATGCTGTCTGGCCGCTCAAGGAGGATGATTCCCCCACTGAGTCTCGGTCCTCACAAGGTTTCTTCCTTAAATAACAACTAAAAAAGAGTTTTTTCTTGCCACTGTCGCTTCGGCTTGCTCTTTGGGGGTTTAAAGGCTTTTCATTCTGTAAAGCTGTTTTGTGACAATGTACTGTTGTAAAAAGTAAATAAATAACTTGAACTTGACTTCAAATTGCCCCATATAGAGTGTGTCTGTGTGAGTGAGTGTGCACAGCGATAGATTGGCGCCCTGTCCTGGGTGTATCTGCCTGAAATGTTCTCCCCTGGATGGGCATGGAGAACCCCCCTGCGACCCTAATAGAGGATAAATCAGAAGATAATGGATGTGGATTAGAGCTGTGCGGATCGATACAAATATCGATAATATCGATACCAACACTGGTATTGGTATTGAACAATACTTGCGTAAAAAGATCGATACTCAAGTTTTTTGTGCGCACGCCGATTTATCAAAGTTTGTTCTCTAAGTCTGTAACGCTGATAACTAGAGCTGTGCGGATCGATACAAATATCGATAATATCGATACCAACGCTGGTATTGGTATTGAACAATACTTGCGTAAAAAGATCGATACTCAAGTTTTTTGTGTGTGAAAATTCCTTTTTTATTGTTTTGCCTAAGAACAATTCTATTTGAAAAAAAGAAACAAAGAAAGAAAAAACTGTCGAGTGAGGGGAGCATTTTTACTTTACATTTGTATTGTCGTTTCTCCTTTTGTACCTCAAAAATATATATTTTCCTCACGTTAAAGCAAACTTTGTTTTATTACTGTTCCATTGTTTCTAAACAAAGATGTCGATTGGGATACATTATTTTGTTGTCACCTACAATGTTTGATTTTGGATCAATGAAGCTTAAATATTAAAAAGTATCGGTATCGGTATCGAATATCGCGATATTGGCCCTGTATTTACTTGGTATCGGATCGATACCAAAATTCTTGGTATCGCACAGCTCTAATGTGGATGGATTATGGTGCGGTTCGCTTTAAAGGGACTTTTATTTTGGGAAACCATATCCCCCTGAATCGGGAGGAAGCCTTGCTGTTGCTTCACACGACGAAAACAAGACCGCCATCATCATCATCAGAACAGAAAGTTCTCTTTTTGTAGTTCATCTGCTTTACAGTCGTTTAAAACAAAAGGCCTTGCTGTAGCACGTGCTGCTTGTGTTTGGGAAGCGGAACTCGGTGTCGGAGTTTCGCTGTGTGAGCTGAACATGGAGCCAGCGGGACAGAGCGCAGCAGCACCGAACCCCTCCACCTGCAGCAGCAGCAGCACCAACAACTGCGTCCCCACCAGCAACGCCGCTCCACCCGTCAGCAGCATCCCTCCACCTGCCAGCGCCTCCGGTCTGTACTGCAGCTCTGCTCCATTCATCCATTATCTCCCGCTTTATCCTCTATTAGGGTCGTGGGGGGGGGTGGGGGGGGGGGTGGGGTGGGGGGGGGGGTGGGTGGTGGGTGGGGTTCCCCATGCCCATGCCCATGCCCATGCCCATCCAGGGGAGAACGTTTCGGGCGCTGGGCAGATAGACCCAGGACAGGGCGCCAATCCATCGCTGGACACACACTCACACACACACACACACACACTCTATATGGGGCAATTTGGAGAACTCAATTGACGTTGAGCCATGTTTTTGGACTGTGGAAGGAACCCGGAGGAAACCCACACGGACACGGGGAGAACATGGAAACTCCACCCAGATTCGAACTTGGCTCCCAAGCGCTGAGTCCATCCATTCATCCATTATCTCCCGCTTTATCCTCTATTAGGGTCGCGGTGGGGGGGGTTCCTCATGCCCATCCAGGGGAGAACGTTTCGGGCGCTGGGCAGATACACCCAGGACAGGGTGCCGATCTATCACTGGGCACACTCACTCACACAAACACACTCTATATGGGGCAATTTGGAGAACTCAATTGACGTTGAGCCATGTTTTTGGACTGTGGAAGGAACCCGGAAGAAACCCACACGGACACGGGGAGAACATGGAAACTCCACCCAGATTCGAACTTGGGTCCCAAACGCTGAGTCCATCCATCCATCCATTATCTTCTGCTTTATCCTATATTGGGGTCGCGGTGGGGGGGGGGGGGTTTCCTCATGCCCATCCAGGGGAGAACGTTTCGGGCGCTGGGCAGATACACCCAGGACAGGGCGCCAATCCATCGCTGGACACACACTCACACACACACACACACTCTATATGGGGCAATTTGGAGAACTCAATTGACGTTGAGCCATGTTTTTGGACTGTGGGAGGAACCCGGAGGAAACCCACACGGACACGGGGAGAACATGGAAACTCCACCCAGATTCGAACTTGGGTCCCAAACGCTGAGTCCATCCATCCATCCATTATCTTCTGCTTTATCCTATATTAGGGTCGCGGTGGGGGGGTTCCTCATGCCCATCCAGGGGAGAACGTTTCAGGCGCTGGGCATAGACCCAGGACAGGGCGCCAATCTATCACTGGACACACTCACTCACACAAACACACTCTATATGGGGCAATTTGGAGAACTCAATTGACTTGATCCATGTTTTTGGACTGTGGAAGGAACCCGGAGGAAACCCACACGGACACGGGGAGAACATGGAAACTCCACCCAGATTCGAACTTGGCTCCCAAGCGCTGAGTCCATCCATCCATCCATTATCTTCTGCTTTATCCTATATTAGGGTCGCGGTGGGGGGGGTTCCTCATGCCCATCCAGGGGAGAACGTTTCGGGCGCTGGGCAGATACACCCAGGACAGGACGCCAATCTATCACTGGACACACACTCACTCACACAGACACACTCTATATGGGGCAATTTGGAGAACTCAATTGACTTGATCCATGTTTTTGGACTGTGGGAGGAAACCGGAGAACCCGGAGGAAACCCACACGGACACGGGGAGAACATGGAAACTTCACCCAGATTCGAATTTGGGTCCCCAGCGCTGAGTCCATCCATCCATTATCTTCCGCTTTATCCTCTATTCTAGTAGGGTCGCGGTGGGGTTCCTCATGCCCATCCAGGGGAGAACGTTTCTGGCGCTGGGCAGATACACCCAGGACAGGGTGCCGATCTATCACTGGGCACACACTCACTCACACAGACACATGGGGCAATTTGGAGAATTCAATTAACGTTGATCCATGTCTTTGGACTGTGGGAGGAAACTGGAGAACCCGGAGGAAACCCACGGGGACACGGGGAGAACATGGAAACTCCACCCAGATTGGGATTTGAACCCGGAATCCATAGCGCTGTGAGGAGAACATGCTAAACACTAAACCACCGTGCCTGTGATTGCATGATTTTGAACTTTGAAATCCAAGTGGACTCAGGGAGAACATGGAAACTTCACCCAGATTGGGATTCGAACCTGGATCCACAGCACTGAGACGAGGACGTGCTAACCACTAAGCCACCGTGCCGCCTACTCTTAGCTATATATATATATATTTTTTAATTTAATGATCAGGCGGCACGGTGGTTTAGTGGTTAGCACGTTCTCCTCTCAGCGCTAGGGATTCCCGGTTCGAATCCCCATCTGGGTGGAGTTTCCATGTTCTCCCCGTGTCTGCATGGGTTTCCTCCAGGTTCTCCGGTTTCCTCCCACAGTCCAAAAACATGGATCAAGTCAATTGAATTCTCAAAATTGCCCCATATAGAGTGTGTCTCTGTGAGTGAGTGTGTGCCCAGCGATGGATTGGCGCCCTGTCCTGGGTCTATCTGCCCAGCGCCTGAGATGTTCTCCCCTGGATGGGCATGGGGAACCCCACCGTGACCCTAATAGAGGATAAAGCGGGAGATAATGATGAATTTAATGATCAGTTTTAGGCGGCACGGTGGCTTAGTGGTTAACACGTTAGAAAACATGTACTTTTAGTGTGTTCTATAAATATTTATCCTGTTCAGCCCTCGACCTAAACAGTGCTTTGAGTTTTGGCCCCCGGTGCAAATGAGTGCAACACTCCTGGTATAGATGATAAAGCTGCAGATATGCACACTGTACACAAAATGTAAACTAAAGAGAGACACCATCCATTCACAACATAATTCCTTGTGTATGTAATGACATTGGCCAAATGAATTGATTCTGAACTTCATCTCATTATCTTCCACTTCATCTCCTACTAGGGTCACTGGATGGGTAGTATCTGCCCACAGGCGGTGGGCATATACACCCAGGACAGGGCACCATCACACATTATTAATTACAGTGTCAGTGTACCGAAACATAAGCAGATAGCAGCATCTTTTTAGAATGAACCTTTATTGATGAACATTGCACAACGCACACAGAACAACATTCAATGAACTAATGAGCCGATTTAGCTAATTTAGATAAATAAATAAAATATTAACAAATATTGTAGTGGAATCACCACCTTACCGTGGTGGAGGAGTTTGCGTGCTTGAATGATCCTAGGAGCTATGTTGTCTGGGGCAAAAAGCCCCTGGCAGGGTCTCCCAAGGCAAATTGGTCCTAGGTGACAGGCCAGACAAAGAGTGGTCCAATAAAAACCCCTATGAAAAGAAACAACAGCCACCCTGGAGCCAGGCCCGGGGATGGGGTTCGTCAGCGAGCGTCTGGTGGTCGGGCACTTTCCCATGGTGCCCGGCTGGGCCCAGCCCGAAGAAGTTACATGGGTTCCCCCTCAAATGGGCTCACCACCTGTGGGGGGGGTAGTAATAGGGGTTCGGTGCAGTGTGAAATCAGCGCGGGGTCAGCAGTGATGCGGACCCTATACTGGTCTGTTGTGGTAAAGAAGGAGCTGAGCCACAAGGCAAGGCTCTCGATTTACCAGTCAATCTACGTTTCCGACCCTCACCTATGGTCATGAGCTTTGGGTAATGACCGAAAGAACAAGATCGCGAATACAAGCGGCCAGAATGGGTTTTCTCCGCAGGGTGGCTGGGCTCTCCCTTAGAGATAGGGTGAGAAGCTCGGTCATCAGGGAGAGACTCAGAGTGGAGCCGCTACTCCTCCGCATCGAAAGGAGCCAGTTGAGGTGGTTCAGGCATCTGGTAAGGATGCCTCCTGGGCGCCTTTCTAGGGAGGTGTTCCAGGCAAGTCCGGCTGGAAGGAGACCCCGGGGAAGACCCAGGACACGCTGGAGTGATTATATCTCTCAGCTGGTCTGGGAACGCCTCGGGGTTCCCCCAGTCGAGCTGGTGGAGGTGGCTGGGCCGAGGGAGGTCTGGGTCTCCCTACTTCGGTTGCTGCCCCCGCGACCCGAACCCCGGACAAGCGGAAGATAATGGAAGGATGGATGGATGTAGTGGGTGGCACGGTGGCTTAGTGGTTAGCACGTTCGCCACTCAGCGCTAGGGATTCCCGGTTCAAATCCCCATCTGGGTGGAGTTTCCATGTTCTCCCCGTGTCCGCGTGGGTTTCCTGCGGGTTCTCCGGTTTCCTCCCACAGTCCAAAAAAATGGATCAAGTTAATTGAGTTCTCTAAAATTGCCCCATATAGAGTGTGTTTGAGTGTGTACCCAGCGATGGATTGGCGCCCTGTCCTGGGTCTATCTGCCCAGTGCCCGAGATGTTCTCCCCTGGATGGGCATGGGGAACCCCACCGCGACCCTAATAGAGGATAAAGTGGGAGATAATGAATGAATGAATGAATGAATATTGTAGTTTGTAGTGTGAAAAAAGTACTTATTTGAATATCTCAAGAAAAAATTAAATGAACTGAACCTGAACTAGTTCAGAATTAAAATAGTGAACTTTGAACATTATTATAGCGTTAGCCAGCGCTAATTAGTATTAGTTGGCCAGTTTAGCTGTTCAAGTGGTTGCTAAGGTTACAGTTCCAAATAAAACTATTGGCATTTTCTCTCTAAATAACATAATGGCTCTAATTATGCAGACAGTAAACACTTTATACTTTACAAAGAGCAGCCAGTAACAAAAACTGAGAGTTGAAAGAGAAACCGTTTTCTCTCGTGAGTTTCAAAACATTAACGATCCATATTCCCTTGAGCATTGACTGACGTTCTGCCGGCAGACCACTAGGGGCCGCTCTAAGCAAAAGTTAGATCAAATGACTGTATTCCGTTATTAAGCCGGAATGACGGAGCTGCCCACAGCGTTGCCTGTAGGCATTGTTTCAATATCGGCCTCCGATTTAAAGTCGATAGCAAAAATATTCTTGCTAATACTGATTAGGTTTATTCTTGAGTTTGCACTTTAACTTTGTACATAACCTTACACCCAACCGTAAGAACTGTAACATAAATCACATAAACAAACATACAATGAGCAATTTCTAGATTGTAAACTCTTAATCTTAAGAATGACCCTCTGCTGGTTCAACCACACGAATTTACATCTTGATTTAGAACCGTATTACATATCAATTCACCTTAATACTAGAAAAGGTAATAAACTTTACGTAAACATAATTGGTATACCACACAAACACAAACCTCATTGGCTGCATATATGAATATCAAAGAGAGCTATAGTTTCACATTGAGACTTGCTGCTCTTTAGCTTCTGAATAAACCCTTAATGCTAACTTTGGAATCTTTACAGACATGGTAACCATGGTAATTAACTTGGTCAATGTTCTTAAAAGAACAGAAGATTCTTTCTGTTTTATACAATTTTACACAATTTCACGAACTTTAAACCAATTAAAATATAAACTGCTCATATAGGCAGTTTCATCGGCCGATGCGATTATCTAAAAATGCCAAAAATTGGCCCAATTATTCGGCCAGCTTATCAATCGGTCGATCACTAACTAGTACTTGAACTTATGTGCAAGTACCCAAACAGTGCAAAAAGGAATATTTACAAGTATAAAGGAAAAAATTATACAATCAATTTCAAATATAAAATATAAGAAAGGTATGGAGATATAGATAAAGTGAAAGTCGGAGAGGGTGGATGTAAGAGTCTGTGGGTGGTGTGAAGTAAAGTGGGAAGGTGCAGTGTTTATGTTTATTGTAAGGTGGCAGTTGTACGAGTTTGGGCAGTAACCATCATTAGAGTTAGGGGCAATTTAGAGCAGCCAGTTTTGGACGCAAGAGCTGTATCCACTCTCTCCACCAAAAGCTGGTGTTGCTGCTGGAACCACGTAAGTTGGCAGGAAATCTAAAAACAAATAAATACCAAAATCCAAGGAGATCAGCAGTTTTAGTAACACTGACTGAAGTCAATCTGTATGGCACCAACAATCATGCAGCAATCTAATCATTAAGAATATTCTCTTAATTCCTTTTTTAATGAATAGTTTTGGGATGATTGTTTTTATTGATATTAACCATGTTATTGTGTTGTTTTCAATCAGTGCCAACCTCAGCTGCCATGGCAACACCAACTTCAGACTCCTCAGTATCCAACGGGCTCTACGTGCCAACAGGACTAGCCAATGGAGATGTGAAGCCTGTCATCTCCAGCACACCGCTGGCTGATTTCTTAATGCAGTTGGAGGACTACACTCCCACAGTGAGTTCACACCCCATCAGCAGCGTTCATCTCAACCGTGCTGCTTTATTTTACTAACTTCTTTGTTTCAGATCCCAGATGCAGTCACAGGCTATTACCTGAACCGAGCAGGCTTCGAAGCATCCGATCCAAGAATGTAAGTTGGACTTTATTCTAAACACCGACAGGAACAGGCAGGAAAAACACCCTGTTTTTTAGAGAATTGGACATTATTATAATATTGGACATTTATATTATTACATGTGACTCATTGCGCTGTTTATTAAATTCCCAGAGAAGCGACAGCTCAATAAAGTTAGTTATTTGCGATTTGCTGTCTGAAAATCTTGTAAATTCTTGTATTTATTAAATCATGACTGAATAGATAGCGGGCAGTACGGTGGCTTAGTGGTTAGCATGTTCTCCTCTCAGCGCTAGGGGTTCCCGGTTTGAATCCCAATCTGGGTGGAGTTTCCATGTTCTCCTCGTGTCCATGTGGAAAACATGAATTAAGGTCAATTTCATTCATTTATTATCTCCCGCTTTATCCTCTATTAGGGTCGAGGTGGGGTTCCCCATACCCATCCAGGGGAGAACGTTTCGGGCGCTGGGTAGATAGACCCAGGACAGGGCGCCAATCCATCGCTGGGCACACACTCACTCGCACACAGACACACTCTATATGGGGCAATTAGGAGAACTCAATTGACTTGATCCATGTTTTTGGACTGTGGGAGGAAACCGGAGAACCAGGAGGAAACCCACGCGGACACGGGGAGAACATGGAAACTCCACCCAGATGGGGATTCGAACCGGGAATCCCTAACGCTGAGCGGCGAACGTGCTAACCACTAAACCACCGTGCCGCCCTAAGGTCAATTTAATTCTCCAAATTGTCCCATATAGAGTGTGTGTGTGGGTGACTGTTTGCCTAGTAATAGATTGTTGCCCTGTCCTGGGTGTATCTGCCCAACGCCTGAAAACGTTGTCCCCTGGGGGCGACCCTAATAGAGGATAAAGTGGAAGATAATGGATGGATGGATGACTGAATAGAAAGCAGGCGGTGACTGAATAGAAAGTGGCTTAGTGGTTAGCATGTTCTCCTCTCAGCACTAGGGATTCCCGGTTCAAATCCCAATCTGCGTGGAGTTTCCATGTTCTCCCTTTGTCTGTGTGGGTTTCCTCCGGGTTCTCCGGTTTCCTCCCACAGTCCTAAAACATGAATTAAGGTCAATTGAATTATCCAAATTGCCCCATGTAGAGTGTGTGTGTGAGTGACTGTGTCCCTAGTGATAGATTGGCGCCCTGTCCTTGGTGTATCTGCCCAGCGCCTGAAACGTTCTCCCCTGGGGGCATGGGGAACCCCACCTCGACCCTAATAGAGGATATAGTGGAAGATAATGGATGGATGGATGACTGAATAGAAAGCAGGTAGCACGGTGGTTTAGTGGTTAGCATGTTCTCCTCTCAGCACTAGGGATTCCCGGTTCACATCCCAATCTGGGTGGAGTTTCCATGTTCTCCCCGTGTCTGCGTGGGTTTCCTCCGGGTTCTCCGGTTTCCTCCCACAGTCATAAAACATGAATTCAGGTCAATTGAATTCTCCAAATAGGGTGTTTTTTTTTTTTTTTGACTGTGGGAGGAAACCGGAGAACCCGGAGGGAACCCACAGGGAGAACATGGAAACTCAGATTGGGATTCGAACCGGGAATCCCTAGCGCTGAGGGATGAAAGTGCTAACCACTAAGACACCGTGCCGCCTGTTCTTTATTCAGTCATGATTTATTTTTAAAAATGTCATGTGGTTTGTGACAGGGAGCAACGTTGAAACGCAGATATCTGCTAAATGTGACATAACATTTAGAACTTTACTGACCAACAAATGTGTAAACAATCAGTAGTTGCTCACGTTACTTTGAAGTAGCTCTCCGTGTCAAAAAGGTTGGCGATCCTGTCTGTGAGAGATGTAATACAGACTTAGCCACTCTTACACACATGTATTGGGCCTGTTCTAAATTAACAACATTTTGGCAATCAATATTTTCCTTTCTCTCAAATGTTCTAGATATTACTATCCCACCTTCACCATATGAGGCCATATTTGGGGTGATATCACAGTATATCTGCATAGGTAAATCAACAAAGAATGTAATTGCTTTTTCAACTTTGTTGGCAAGGTGACTAATTTTACTCAATTGGAAAGATACACATTCACCTACATTTTTACATTTAGTCATTTAGCAGATGCTTTTATCCAAAGCGACTTACAAATGTGAACACCACAAGTCAGAAGCCATGGAGAAAACCAACTATACTGTAAATTCATCAAACCTGATTGTTATTCGATGCTGCGCCCCCCCCCCCTTTTTTTTTTTCTTTTTTTTCTTTTCTCCCTACAACAGGTATTTCTTAAAAAGATGCATCTTAAGTAGTGTCTTAAAACTGTTTAGTGATTCTGCCTTACGGACAGAGTTGGGAAGATCGTTCCACCATTTTGCAGTGGTGAACGCCACGGAGTGAGAATTAGCTCCTCGGTCCACCTACCTTTAAACATTGGATTAAGGAACTAATGTACTTTTTGAATTTAGAAACATTTTGTTATACGATGAGACGGGACTGCTTGAAATTCTATGCTATCTGGCAGCCTGTCATTACATATGTGGAACAAATGGACATTGATGCATAAGACCGTTTGTATTCTGTATGTACTACCATTATTGGCCATGTTGTGTACACTGTGACTGTTACAGCTACCATTACTGGACAATATTTGTTTATGTATTAGTGCTAAGAGAAATTTATATGTGCAGTGGGGAGCGGGTGGGTTTTTCTTTCTTTTTTTTCATTGTTTTTTTCAATTTTCGCATAAAAAAAACAATAAAAAGACCTTTGATCAAAAAAAAAAAAAGGTGACCTCTGATTTAAAGTGACTACCCCACAGAACTATTTACTTCTAAAGCCATTTTAAAAACCTTCAGAATCCCTCTTCAGGAGAGAATTATTAGGGAAGTCAAAATTCACACCTTTTTTCTGTTTGCAGAATTCGTCTGATTTCGTTAGCAGCTCAGAAGTTCGTCTCAGACATTGCCAATGATGCGCTGCAGCACTGTAAAATGAAGGGCACTGCTTCTGGAACCTCTAGAAGTAAAACTAAGGTTTGAGATGTCTATGTTTCATAACTACAATTTGCACACCCACAACAGAGAACAGTACACTGAGAGATAGATTTATATAAATAAAAACTGTCTGGCTATTCATTCATTCATTATCTTCCATTAATTCCATCTATTATGATTGTGGGGGTTCTCCATGCTTATCCAGGGGAGAACGTTTTAGGCAATGGGCAGATACACCCAGGACAGGGCAGTGAACTATCACTGGACACACACTGACTCACACGCACATATTATATTTTGGCAATTTAATTTACCTTGAAGCCATGTTTTTGGACTCATTCATTTATTATCTTCTGCTTAATCCTCTATTAGGGTTGCAGTTGGGGGGGTTCCCCATGCCCATCCAGGGGAGAATGTTTCGGGCGCTGGGCAGATACACCCAGGAGAAGGTGCCAATCAATCGCTGGGCACACTCACTCACACAGACACACTCTATTGGGCAATTTGGAGAATTGAATTGACCTTGATCTGATCCATGTTTTTGGACTGTGGGAGGAAACCAGAGAACCCGGAGGAAACCCACGTGGACACAGGGAGAACATGGAAACTCCACCCAGAATGGGATTCGAACCTGGATCCCCAGTGCTGAGAGGAGAACATGCTAACCACTAAGCCACCGTGCCGCCCCTGTCTCTCAGCACTGGGGATCCAGGTTCAGATCCTGATCTGGGTTGAGTCTCCATGTTGTCCTCATGTTCGTCCCGGTTTTCGCCGGGATCTCTGGTTTCCTTCCACAGTCCAAGAACATGGATTCAAGGAGAATTTGGTACTCTAAATCGGCCCATATAGTGTATGTGTGAGTGTGTACCCGGTGTGTGTCCACTCTAGGAGTGAGGACGACAGAAAATAAACAGTTAAAGGGGATTGTAAAGATTATTTCTTTCTTAGCTAAGCTCCTGTAATAGCAAGAAAAGTATTTATGAACTGTACCAGGGGTGAGCTGCAATATTCGCTGATTCGACGATTCGATTCGGAGAACCGTAGTTTACTATGAACCTCATAGTCGAATGTACCATTTTGACCACATGGGGTGTCCATGGCTGCTGCTAAGCATTAGTTTTTACATGAAATGTCTTTATTTTCGTTATATATATAGCCTTTTGTCAAATAAAATCATCATAATTTCTGTTAATATTTTTTTTAAATGATGTGTGCGATTTAACAATATAAAATATATAACAAAATATAAAAAAAATCTTTTTTAAAAACCACGCTTATAGCGCCATCTTGTGGTGAAATTTTAACTGATTCGACTATAGGGAAAATCTGACGAATCAGATTCGACTATGAAAATCCTTAGTTGAAGACACCCCTAAACTGTACGTCTACTGCATTATGGTGGTTTAGTGGTTAGCATGTTCTCCTCTCAGCAGTAGGGATTCCCGGTTTGAATCCCAATCTGGGTGGAGTTTCCATGTTCTCCCCGTGTCCCCGTGGGTTTCCTCCGGGTTCTCCGGTTTCCTCCCACAGTCCAAAAACATGGATCAAGATCTTTGAATTCTCCAAATTGCCCCATATAGAGTGTTTAGATATATTGGTGCCCTGTCCTGGGTGTATCTGCCCAGTGCCCGAAACCTTCTCCCTTGGATGGGCATGGGGAACCCCCCCCCCTCCGAGACCCTATTAGAGGATAAAGCAGAAGATAATGGATGGATGGATGTCTACTGCATTATGGGATTTTGTAGGGAGGGCGGTGGTGAAGGGAAGCAACTCCTCGCATGTCTAAAAAGCTTTTTTTCTCCTTTTGTATCTTTTTAAACAAGGATAAGAAGTACACCCTGACGATGGAGGACCTGGCTCCAGCGTTATCAGAGTACGGCATCAATGTGAAGAAGCCTCACTACTTTACATGAAGTACTACTGACTGCAACGCTACCACAAACTGCTGAGGTCAGCACAGGAACTGCTGGCTTCTTTAATGTTGCAAAGCTTTGGAATTCACCTTTAAAGTGTGCTCATTGCTTTGATTCGTCAACTCCATTGTCTTTAAGTTCAGATACACTTGTTATAATAAATAAACTTTTATTTGTCAATTCTCTTTGATTTGAGAGCTTGAGAACAGTGTTATTTGTTCGAACAGATTCACTGCAGCCACTCAGACCTAACACATTGTTACTTAATAACATGACGAAACGGCAGCTTGCAAACCGTGCAACAGTCAACTGACGATAAAACACATCCTCATCCACTGACCCGCCTATGACCATATAAGGCATGCTTACTACTAAGAAATGGACATGAAATGTTCAAAAAGACCCCGACAGAGAAATGATTAAAGTTCCTATTGCAGCTAAACCTTAAACACTTAATTTAATGTATATTTAGTGTAATATTAATATACTATATAATATAACAGGGGCGTGGTAGCTCAGTGGTTAGGGTGTTGGGCTGAAGGTTGAAGCGGTTGAAATCCCAGGTCCACTGAAGTTACCAATGTGGGTTCTTGAGCAAGACCCCTAACCCTCATTGCTCCAGAGATGTTGTGATTAACCCTGTGCTCACCTTGTAAGTCACTTTGGATAAAAGTGTCTGCTAAATGACCAAATATAAAATATAATACAAAATAATAATATTCTTTATCAGGGCGGCACGGTGGCTTAGTGGTTAGCACGTTCTCCTCTCAGCACTAGGGATTCCCGGTTCGAATCCCCATCTGGGTGGAGTTTCCATGTTCTCCCCGTGTCCGCGTGGGTTTCCTCCGGGTTCTCCGGTTTCCTCCCACAGTCCAAAAACATGGATCAAGTTAATTGAGTTCTCTACATTGCCCCATATAGAGTGTGCCTGTGTGAGTGAGTGTGTACCCAGCGATGGATTGGCACCCTGTCCTGGGTGTATCTGCCCAGCGCCCGAAACGTTCTCCACTGGATGGGCACGGGGAACCCCACCGCGACCTTAATAGAGGATAAAGCGGGAGATAATGAATGAATGAATGAATATTCTTTATCACCCTAGAAATGGAGACATGATACAACCAAGTGTATATCATAAAAACCCAAAATGTGCTGAAGTGGAAATAAACAACCAACTGCAGCCATAACGCAAGCTGAACCTCCATTACTTCACTTTTGATGACACACACACACACACACACACACACATATATATATATATATATATAGAGAGAGAGAGAGAGAGAGAGAGAGAGACCCTTTCCAAAAAATGTATTCATTCATCCATTCATTATCTCCCGCTTTATCCTCTATTAGGGTCGCGGGGGGGTTCCTCATGCCCATCCAGGGGAGAACGTTTCGGGCGCTGGGCAGATACACCCAGGACAGGGCGCCAACCTATCGCTGGGCACACACTCACTCACACAGACACACTCTATATGGGGCAATTTGGAGAATTCAAATGACTTGATCCATGTTTTTGGACTGTGGGAGGAAACCGGAGAACCCGGAGGAAAACCACACGGACACGGGGAGAACATGGAAACTCCACCCAGATTGGGATTCGAACCGGGAATTCCTAGAGCTGAGAGGAGAACATGCTAACCACTAAACCACCGTGCCGCCCCAAAAATTTAAATATCATGAAAAAGTTGATCAATTTCCATAATTCTATTCAAAAAGTTATCCTTTTATAGATTATAGATTCAGGGCCCACAATTTAAATGATTTTAAGTTTTTATTTGTTTAGTTTTACCGAATTTGGGCTTCCAGCTCATAAAACCCACAAAAACAGGAATAATTAATTAAATTTAAAAAATGTATCTGAATGCTGTGGAGAAATCAGTCCAAACTTTGCAGGTCATGAATGTTTTAAACAGTGTTTAATTTTGGTCACTCACAAACAAACTGGGGCGGGACGGTGGTTTAGTGGTTAGCATGTTCTCCTCTCAGCGCTAGGGATTCCAGGTTCGAATCCCCATCTGGGTGGAGTTTCCATGTTCTCCCCGCGTCCCCGTGGGTTTCCTCCGGGTTCTCCGGTTTCCTCCCACAGTCCAAAACCATGGATCAAGGTAAATTGAGTTCTCAAAATTGCCCCATATAGAGTGTGTTTGTGTGAGTGAGTGTGTGCCCAGTGATAGATTGGCACACTGTCCTGGGTGTATCTGCCCAGCGCCCGAAACCTTCTCCCCTGGATGGTCATGGGGAACCCCACCGTAACCCTAATAGAGGATAAAGTGGAAGATGATGAATATATGAAGTCACAAATAATTTCTTAAACAATCCTACAATGTGATTTCATGGATTTTTTTAGTTGAAGTTTACCTCTGATTAAACTTACACGCATCTCTCATTGTTCTAGGTAGGAGAACCTGCACAATCAGTGACCGACTAAACTCTTTATAGCTCCCACTGTAAAACCTCTCAGCAGATTTCTCTCTGTTATCTGTACATGAATCCATTCAACGTTCTGCTCCAGCCATGTGGTTAGAGTAAAAACCGTAGCATTTCAAACCACTTCATATGTAAGGAACATGGATAATGGGCAGCACCTTACATCATCCGAAGTGCGTTAAAGAGCGTTACCACATGTCCTTCATTCCTGCTGCAGTAAGACTGTACAATCAGTACTCCTCTCAGTAACCATCCATCCATCTTTCCAATATCTTCCGCTTTATCCTCCATTAGGGTCGCGGGGGGGTTCCCCATGCCCATCCAGGGGAGAACGTTTCGGGCGCTGGGCAGATAAACACAGGACACACACACTCTATATGGGGCAATTTGGAGAACTCAATTGACTTGATCCATGTTTTTGGACTGTGGGAGGAAACTGGAGAACCCGAAGGAAACCCACGCGGACACGGGGAGAACATGGAAACTCCACCCAGATGGGGATTCGAACCGGAAATCCCTAACGCTGAGAGGAGAACATGCTAACCACTACGCCACCATGCCGCCCGCTCTCAGTAACCACTCACCACCAAACTGACAATAACACTCTCAAATAACCATTTAATTATTATATTTGCCATACATTTTTTTCTAGACAATCTGTTGTTTTTCTGCAATTAGCACTTCATTTAATATTATTCATTTAATTTCTAATCATATGTGCAATACCTTATTGCTGTGCTAACTGTTTTTCATATCGTCTCATCCCTGTATTATATGCTATGTACATAATTGAGTAGTATTTTATTTTATTTATACTTGAGCTCAGAGAGAACCGAGCCTTTTCGATTGCGGCTTCAAAGCTTTGGAACGACCTACTGCTATATATTAGACAGGTCTCTTCACTGTCCATTTTTACATCTAATCTTAAAACCCATTTTAACTCTCTGGCTTTTAACACACCATGATTTTACATCGGTTTGAACAACCTTTTTAGTGTTTACTTGATGTATTGTTTTATTGTTTGTATTGTATTCTTTTTTTAGTTCAAGTAATTTATTTATAGAGTGCTTTTTACAACAGTACATTGTCACAAAGCAGCTTTACAGAATGAAAAGCCTTTAAACCCCCAAAGAGCAAGCCGAAGCAACAGTGGCAAGAAAAAAACTCCCTGTTATGTTGTTATTTTAAGGAAGAAACCTTGTGAGGACCAAGACTCAGTGGGGGAATCATCCTCCTTGAGCGGCCGGCAGCATCAACAGTGTAGGACACTAATGTACAGATTGTGTAGTGATCAGGTGACCTGTATTTAACAATTAAAAACTATATAAGTCCATTGAGGACGTCCTGCAGGACTGCCAGTCCAATTAATATCCAGATTCCATCCAGTTTTCGTCGTAGCCGCAGTGCTTCATCGGAGCCATGGATGAAGATTTTAATTTTAAGTTTTAAACACTGTACAGCACGTTGTTTCAGCTGCTATTGTTTTTAAAGTGCTTTATAAATAAAATTGAGGTGTATATACCGAGCTCTATTACTATCACATTTTCTTTTTAAAGTATTTCCCAATTACTGTCACTTCTGCTGCCGAGAAATGTGAATTCCCACATTGTGGGACAAATATAGAAGTATCTTCTCTTATCTTAATGTCTGACTGAAGATACCACCCGGATGGGATCTTTATCTCAGTATACAGTTGTATGTATATTTCAGTTTTAAACGTCACCTAAAAAGGTGAAGTTCGTTTTTTAAAACAGGTTTTGATGTAAAATCAGCAAAAGTCGTGTTGCCCATAGCTATGAGGTAAAGACTCTGTCTTGTGTTAGTCCCTTTTCATCGTCATGACTTTTTAGGGACTCAAGAGTCATCGGAAAAGACTTTGTCCAGCAAAACGGTCACATGGTTGCTCATTTAAATTCCTGGCTTATTCCATTAAACACATAAGCGTTCATATGTTTCTATATTTTGTAAATTGTAATAAATCTTTTCAAGCTGACCCTTAATAGTGCTGTAAAAATATTCAATATTTCAGCTTGGAGAACATGCCAACCACATGTGAATCAGTATTTGAAATGGTATAGATATTTCATGTTCGGGTTATGCCAAGACTAAAAAGCCTTAATATCAGATACAGTGTCAGTCAGTCTGTAGTGACTAAAGGTCTAGACTGCAGATGTCGCCTCAGAAACTTTAGCACTGGGTGGAACTGGGATAGGACGTCTTTTCCGTTTCACCGGTCTCCCACTTCTTCCGTTCAGAATTCCTTGAGCGACTCCTTCCATGTCACCCACGCTGATGTTCATGGCCTCCGCCATCTCATTCTTAGTCACTGAAACGAATTTGGGATCCGCGGCCAGCGTGTCAAGACCACCGTCCCTCAGGGCCTGGGATTAGAAACTGAGATGAAGCATGTACAGAATATTGTTTAAGTGTTGTGTGTCAGTTTATACAGAGTGGGATGCTTTACCTGCTGGATTAATTTGTCTGTCGCTGGTGAATTCCCTGTCTTACCGTTTAAGAGTTCATCAGAGAACTGAAAGTGGAACAAACAGAGAAAATAGAAATTTGCCAACATTACACTATATTTACTAGGGGTGAGCTGCAAAATTCGCTGATTCGACAATTCGATTCAGAGAACCGTAGTCGACTATGAACCTCATAGTCGAATGTATCATTTTGACCACATGGGGGTGCCCATGGCTGCTGCTAAGCATTAGTTTTTACATGAAATGTCTTTGTTTTCGTTATATATATATAGCCTTTTGTCAAATAAAATCATCATAATTTCTAGAAAAAAAAGAAAAAACAAAAACAAAAAAAGGTTTTCTTTTGTTAGAAAAACAAGTAAAATATATTAAAAAAACTTTTTTAAAAACTATGCTTATAGCGCCATCTTGTGGTGAAATTTTAACTGATTCGACTATCAGTCGACTATAGGGAAAATCTGACGAATCAGATTCGACTACGAAAATCTGTAGTTGAATACAGCCCTAATATTTACATTTAGTCAGTTCAGCAGATGCTTTTATCTAAAGTGACTTACAAATAACCCAACTTAGTGGTTGGGGTCAGAACACAGGGTTGATACAGTGCCACTGGAGCAATGAGGGTTAAGGGTCTTGCTAAAGAATTCCACATTGGGGATTTGAACCCACAACCTTCAGATTGACAGCCCCACACTCTAACCACTGAGTATAGCCTTATGTATGTGGAGTCAGTTTAGGGGCACACATGCATATTTGTAAAAACTAAAGCAAAAGCCAGAATCAGTCCTGATACTGAACATACCTGTGAGATGTCGGTCCTAACTATATAATCCCCAACATCTGCAGCGGAGGCTCCGATAGGAAACAGACTGGACTCTCCTGTTGGTAGAAATTCTGTTTACTATAAACATATAAACCCATAGAAAACAGGAAGTCCTGCTCCTTAAACCTGATTGGCTCAGCCGTGACATTACTGACAATAACGCACACCTCTGAGTGCTTCACATTCGTATCAATGCTTGAAATACAATATTCTTTTCCTGATGTTTCTCAAAAACTGAGTTTTGTGATGTGGCCACTAGATGGCAGCATTAGCTTGTTAGAGAAACCAGAATCCTGTTACTCAGCAATCAGCGTTCACTTTAAAACTGGACTAGATTGCATTTTGGAAGACAAATTTAGTAATGATTTTGCTTTTAATAAACTTATTTGTTAATTAAACCATGTTTTCTTATTACAGTGTGTGTGTAACCAATTCATAAAAGCAATAAGGCACTCGAGGTTGTGTATTATTGTGAACTAATCCCAGAAAAGAGGTTTAACTGTACTTCGTGGGCAGATACACCCAGAACAGGGTGCCAGTCCATTGCTGGGCACACACTCACTCACACACACACACACACACACACACACACACAAACAGGCGCAAACACACTCTATATGGGGCAATTTAGAGCATTCAATTTACCTTGATCGATGTTTTTGAACTGTGGGAGGAAACCGGAGAACCCAGAAGAAACCCTCATGGACACGGGGAGAACATGGTTCCAGATTGAGATTCAAACTGGAAATCCCTAGCGCTGAGAGGAGAACATGCTAACCACCAAGTCAATTTCAGTAGATGCCTTTATCCAAAGCCACTTACAAGTATTCTAACTTAGTTGTTGGGGTCAGAACACAGGGTTGATACAGTGATACTGGAGCAATAAGGTTTAAGGGTCTTGCTCAAGAAGCCCACATTGGGGATTTGAACCCACAACCCAACACTCTAACCACTGAGCTACCACACCCTCATTGCTCCAGAGGCACTGTATCAACCCTGTGTTCTGACCACAACCACTAAGTTGACTTGTAAGTGGCTTTTATCCAAAGTCACTTACAAGTATCCTGGAGCAATGAGGGTTAAGGGTCCTGGAGCAATGAGGGTTAAGAGTCCTGGAGCAATGAGGGTTAAGGGTCCTGGAGCAATGAGGGTTAAGGGTCCTGGAGCAATGAGGGTTAAGGGTCCTGGAGCAATGAGGGTTAAGGGTCCTGGAGCAATGAGGGTTAAGGGTCCTGGAGCAATGAGGGTTAAGTGTCCTGGAGCAATGAGGGTTAAGAGTCCTGGAGCAATGAGGGTTAAGGGTCTTGCTCAAGAAGCCCACATTGGGGATTTGAACCCACAACTTTCAGATCGATAGCCCAACTATAACCACTGAGCTACCATACCCTCATTGCTCCAGTGGCACTGTATCAACCCTGTGTTATGAACCCAACCACTGATTTGGGATACTAAGTTGGGTATCCTGGAGCAATGACGGTTAAGAATCCTGGAGCAATGAGGGTTAAGGGTCATACTCAAGAAGCCCACATTGGGGATTTGAACCCACAACCTTCAGATTGATAGCCCAACACTCTAACCACTGAGCTACCACACCCTCATATATGGCCTTATGTATGTGGACGCTGTTTAATTTAAAAGGGAGAACATGGAAACTCCACCCAGATTGATAATCGGACCAGAATCCCCAGCGCTGAGAGGCGAACGTGCTAACCACTAAACCACATGATGCACCTAAATAACTATATCATGTATTTTATTTCTCATCTGTATTTGCTTTCTCATCTGTCACTGTTTTTAGTATAACTTATATATTCATTCATTCATTATCTCCCACTTTATCCTCTATTAGGGTCGCGGTTCCCCATGCCCATCCAGGGAAGAATGTCTCGGGCGCTGGGCAGATACACCCAGGACAAGGCGCCAATCCATCGCTGGGCACACACTCACTCACACAGACACACTCTACATGGGGCAATTTAATTGACTTGATCCATGTTTTTGGACTGTGGGAGGAACCCAGAGGAAACCCACGCAGACACGGGGAGAACATGGAAACTCCACCCAGATGGGGATTTGAACCGGGAATCCCTAGCGCTGAGAGGAGAACATGCTAACCACTAAGCCGCCGTGACGCCCCTAAATAACTATATCATGTATTTTATTTGATGATTAAACACATCAGCTTTCTCACCATTTTTAGTATAATTTATATATTAAATAAAAAAAACCCAAATTCATCAAAAAACCTTAAAACATCTTGCAACGCTTCTTCTTCACTGGTGGGACCATGATGTGCATGTTAACCGGGTGTGGTAACTTTGTGGTTTTTAATTCCTGCTACCATGTGAAAACAGAAAGAGTGTCATGTAAGCAGTAACCAACCGCAAGAAGTGTGTGGAGAAAGGGGTGGAGAACTAACTGAACACTAACACTAACCAACATAATGTGGTCAGAAAGTGCAGGATTTTTAAGACACACCTAAAATTGCTGATGCTCCAAACCCTGTCCATCGTCCTGTACTATCAATTCAATAATGTAAATAAAGAAATGACAGACTTAGCATAACAAAACGCATTTAAGAACCAGATTCGTAGATTTAGATTCCAAACGTCCAGGTTTTATAATTCATTCATTCATTATCTCCCGCTTTATCCTCTATTAGGGTCGCGGTGGGGTTCCTCATGCCCATCCAGGGGAGAACATCTCAGGCGCTGGGCAGATACACCCAGGACAGGGCGCCAATCCATCGCTGGGCACACACTCACTCACACAGACACACTCTATATGGGGCAATTTTGAGAATTCAACTGACTTGATCCATGTTTTTGGACTGTGGGAGGAAACCGGAGAACCCGGAGGAAACCCACGCAGACACGAGGAGAACATGGAAACTCCACCCAGATGGGGATTCGAACCAGGAATCCCTAGTGCTGAGAGGCGAACGTGCTAACCACTAAGCCACCGTGCCGCCCGGTTTTATAATTATTATAGTTATTTAAGGCTTGCTTGCTCTGTCAGAAATAATAAACCGTTTAAATGTAATTCCGCCTTTTACCACACGATGGCAGCCCCATTCTAATACTGTCTGTGTGTTCCTCAGTGACTGGCAGAATTCTGGACATGTCGTGTATAAGATATTCAGTGGCCGCTAGAGGGCAGCAGAGAGTGTTTTTGATTATTTCGCATTAACCTGCGATGAAAACCAAGGCTTCTGACACAATTACTGATTTTATTAATTAAAGGAATGAATAATGAATAAAATTGATATTATAAATTGTATTCATGAACGCGACAGAGGAGCCGTTTAAACTTACACTTAAATTAAATACCTTAAATTTATGTTTATATATATTTATATGTGAATATAAATCTGTGTGGGTTTCCTCTGGGTTCTCCGGTTTCCTCCCACAGTCCAAAAAACATGGATCAAGGTCAAGTGAATTCTCCAAATTGCCCCATATAGAGTGTGTTTGAGTGTATGTCTGTGTGAGTGAGTGTGCCCAATGATAGATTGATGTCCTGTCCTGAGTGTATCTGCCCAGCGCTCAATGCAGTCTCCCATGGACACCGCCCCCCCAAAAAAAAAGATAAAGCGGAAGATAATAGATGGGATGGGTGGGTGGATGGATATCCAGATAGAACTCAATTGTTGGGGCAATTTAGAGCATTCAATTTACCTTGATCCATGTTTTTGGACTGTGGGAGGAAACGGGAGAACCTGAAGGAAACCCACGCGGACACGGGGAGAACATGGAAAATCCACCAGGATTGAGATTCGAACCATGAATCCCAAGTGCTGAGAGGAGAACATGCAAACCACTAAGCCACCATGCTGCCATATATATATATATATATATATATATATATATATATATATATATATATATATATATATGTTCTATATGTATATATATATGTTCTATACTAATGTTCTGTGACTCTCTAGATCTGAAAGAATCGTGTCTTTAAAGTTGTTCGCGTCTGAGTTGCTTATAATCGGTTACATTGTCATTTGGAAGATTAAGGTAATTGTGACAATGAAAATTGTTTTAGAACAGTGCAGAACTTTTGTGGTGAATAAATACCAGAAGGAACTATTGGACACCAGGCATCAAGTTTTGCTCTTTTCGCAAAAACAGTGTCACCTATTGTCATATATATAATTATATATATATAACTATATAACTATAAAAAAATATATAACTATATAATTTTATTTTTTTAATAATCAGTTTTAGGCGGCAGGTTGGTTTGGTGGTTAGCACGTTTGCCTCTGAGTGTTGGATATTCCTGGAATCCCAACCTGGGTGAAGTTACCATGTCCTCCCCGTGCCTGCTTAGGTGTCCTCCGAGTCCATATACAGTCCCCTGACCGTAGTAGAGGATTAAGCGGAAGATAATGAATGAATGAATGAATGAATGAATGAATGAATAATTAGTTTTATTCATACTTACGTAAATCTTCAAATGATTGTTCTCTGGTTCCAACAGTTAATGGCACCTTTCTCTCAAAAATAAATCTGAAATACATTTTCAAACACATCAGAGGCTTTTCAAACACAATCACAGCTTTACTCGCTGTATATTAAAAGCTAAGCTGCAAACTTTTGGGCATGTCTTGGTGTCATGACAATAAAACTACCCACTATATTCTCATTAAATGAGACAAAATAAAAGAATAGAGAAATGAAAGCAGTTTAATGTAAAGGTACTTACTCATCTGTAAAATTGGCATTGTTGTTGGTGATGTTTGTTCTTGTTGGTGTTACAGGGAAAAACTCCATATTGGGAAGAAACACAGAGTCAGGAGGAGACTCCACATCCTCTGGGCGAGATTCAGAGAACTGAAGGGGGCGCTGGTTGGTCTGCGCTGCCATAGGGCTACTAGGTTCAGATGAAAATGGATCTGGGTTGGTTCCGAAAAGACCTCCGGTTCTCTGAATCGGTAGAAAAAAACACGTCATGAGCACCACAGAACCATTTATCATTGTATGTACCACTTCTTCTGTGTGGGTTTCCTCCGGGTTCTCCGGTTTCCTCCCACAGTCCAAAAACATGGATCAAGTCAATTCATTCATTCATTCATTATCTCCCGCTTTATCCTCTATTAGGGTCGCGGTGGGGTTCCCCATGCCCATCCAGGGGAGAACGTCTCGGGCGCTGGGCAGATACACCCAGGACAGGGCGCCAATCCATCGCTGGGCACACACTCACTCACACAGACACACTCTATATGGGGCAATTTTGAGAATTCAATTGACTTGATCCATGTTTTTGGACTGTGGGAGGAAACTGGAGAACCCGGAGGAAACCCACGCAGACACGGGGAGAACATGGAAACTCCACCCAGATGGGGATTCGAACCGGGAATCCCTAGCGCTGAGAGGCGTACGTGCTAACCACTAAGCCACCGTGCCGCCCCGGATCAAGTCAATTGAATTCTCAAAATTGCCCCATATAGAGTGTGTCTGTGTGAGTGAGTGTGTGCCCAGCGATAGATTGGCGCCCTGTCCTGGGTCTATCTGCCCAGCGCCTGAGATGTTCTCTCCTGGATGGGCATGGGGAACCCCACCGTGCGGGAGATAATGAATGAATGAATGAACCACTTCTGTAAATTATAAGCAATATCTGATGTTATCCTGCTGTGTGAGTTAACAAATGAAGCAGGAAAAGATCATTATGTATCACACACTAGTTTGGAAATATCAGAATAATTTAAATAAAGATCTAAAACAGTGTAATTAAGCAATAAGCAGCCGGGGGAGTAGAGCATAACTAATTGCACTAATTACACACAATTACATCATCATACTGTTGATATATTTAGCAACTAATTATGCTAAAGACTGCTGCTGACAGGATGCATAACGTAATAATGTTAGGAGCAAAAAAACATTTTTATTACCCTATAAATCCCCTCTTCTCCCCCTGCCATGGCTCGATCCATCTCATCTTCAGCAATAAGATCTCCTGAAATGGCACGATGGAGTTCTGGAGCAGCCTCTTCCTCAATGCTGCGCAAACCAGCCTACAGGTACAGAAAAAGTCATCATCATATCTGACATATCAGATATAAATATCCAGATTAAATAATAACTATAAACAAAAGACCACTATAAAACACTATATATAATAATCCATCCATCCATTATCTACCGCTTTATCCTCTATTAGGGTTTGGGAGGGGGGGTTCCCCATGCCCATCCAGGGGAGAACGTTTCGGGCGCTTGGCAGATACACCCCAGACAGGGCGCCAATTTATCACTGGGCACACACTCATTCACACAGACACAAACACACTCTATATGGGGCAATTTGGAGGACTCAATTGACTTGATCCATGTTTTTGGACTGTGGGAGGAAACCCACGCGGACACGGGGAGAACATGGAAACTCCACCCAGATGGGGATTTGAACCGGGAATGCCTAGCGCTGAGAGGCGAACTTGCTAACCACTAAGCCACCGTGCTGCCTTATATATATATATAAATATATAAAATGGGTGGCATGGTGATTCCCAGTTTAAATCCCAATCTGGGTGGAGTTTCCATGTTCTCCCCGTGTCCACGTGGGTTTCCTCCGGGATCTCTGGTTTCCTCCCACAGTCCAAAAACATGGATCAAGATCAATTGACTTCTCCAAATTGCCCCATATAGAGTGTGTTTGTGTGTGTGTGTGAGTGAGTGTGTGCCAGCAATAGATTGTCCTGAGTGAATCTGCCAAGGGCCTCAAACGTTCTCCCCTGGATGGGCATGGAGAACCCCCCAGCGACCCAAGTAGAGGATAAAGCGGGAGATAATGGATGGATATTATGGATATTATTATATTATGGATATATTATATTCTTTTGGTTATTAGTTTAGTAAGGATTAAGCCAACATACACCAACATTTGCAGCAACATATCTTCTTAAAGGTCTGTAAATAACTGTAGAGCACTTCTGAGAGGCTTCAAAATACCTGAATCATTGAAAGATGTTCAAAATATTTGGCCATGAAGACTTATTAATTAAACTGAATAAAGTGTCCTTGTGTCCGGGTGCCGTGTACAAGGCTGCCTACCGCTCCGGGCACATGCGCTCACTTCACCAGTGTGTGTGTTTGTGTGTGTGTGTGTGTGTGTGTGTGTGTGGGGGGGGGGGGTCATGGATGGGTTAAATGTGGAGGACAAATTCCTCTGTGTAAACATCATACCTGAATTTCAGCTTCTCTCTTCTTTCCAGGTCGGTAGCCATAATATTCTTCTTGACGTTTCAAAAACGTCCGGAAATGATCTTGAATCACAAAGGTGGCGTAAAACTTTCCAACCGTAACCTCGTCCTCTGTAACAGGTTACACAAAAAGTCATGTAAACACGGTTCTGTGTGGTGACTGTGCTGGACAAAGCATCGGGTAATAAGAGGAAATCAAACCAGGTCTTTAGTCATCGTTAGTCACATTAACACATTAATATAATTCAAATTAAACTGTAATGAACAGCACGGTAAAGCAGTGCTTCTTAAATAGTGGGGCGCGCCCCCCTGGGGGTGTGCAGTGCGGTGCCTGGGGGGGGCGCATAACAAGATATCACAGAGCAAGTGATATTAAGTGTAATGAACAAACCCTTAAGAGAAAACATGGAGAAATATTTAACAGGGATGGCGGAGAGAAAGGCGGAGAGAGACGAAGATAATGAGAGCAACAGAAGTCAACCGAAAGTTAAAACGAGGAAATGTGACGAAGTGTATGTAGCGCTTGTTTCCACTGTAACTGTAACTTCACTGTAACTGAGGTGGGAGACGAAGAAAGACCGGTGTGTCTGCTGTGTCTTTAAATGTTAGCAGCGGACAGCGTGAAGCCAAATAGATGAAGGCGTCACTTAAAGACATTCCACCCCAATCACACTGATAACCGCTTGAGTTTTTAATCGAAAACGTGACGAGTAGAGCCAGCAATCATCCCGCTTTATAAAAACTACATCAGAAAAGCTGTGCGCTGCAAAACGGGCACGTTGGAGACATTAGTTCTGACTTCATTATTTTGATAAAAAATAAATAAATAAAACAGAACAACTCGTTGTATTCATTTTAGTTTTGTAGGTTAAAGTGTTAATAAATTGTGCTCCTGAATTAATATTACTGATGAATTTGAATTTATTATTATTTCTTGATTTTATTTCATTTTATTTTTCAGTATCAAATGCAGTCAGTTCAAAAATGTTTCTCGTTTAAATAAGGATTTCATTCGTTTCTGTTACAAACTAAAAAACAAAGTTAATAAAATGATTCTGTTCTAAGTTGATCTACATTTCTTTCTTTTTTGTTTTCTTTATTGTTAATAAGGAGACATTGTTACAAAAGAGGTACTTAGAACAAACTTATAGACAAATAAGTTTTTATAAGTAACTACAGTGGCCGTGTAAAAATACTTTTTCATCCCATTTTGGCATGTACGGGGGGGGGGGGGGGGGGGGGGGGGTTAACAGAAAATACTTGAGAATCACTGCGGTAAAGAAATGTACAGACACACAGTACTCAGTACAAATAGCTGAATTATCATCTGTTTAGTGAAAGGATGATCAATACTCACTGGCTTACTTTGTTTATGTTACTACACAACATAGGAATGAGTGTGGGGTGAGTGGGTAATGACAATATGTCAGCAGAGTGATACAGTTTGGAAAATGATTGTGATGTTTTCACAAATATCTTCATGATATCAAAACTTATCAACCAATCAGATTGTACGGTAAAACTAACTGTTCTCCGTGTGTCTGTGTGAGTGAGTGTGTACATGTATTAGATTAAACCCTTAGAGGATGGATAGTGTTAAAAAGAAAATAATCACCACAAAGCAGGACATTGCTTACCTCCAATAGGTGGAATGACCTGGTCTAGCAGTTTCATGCTGGTTCGTTTCCAGATACTTTTTATAATGGCTCTTAATTCCTCATTAGCCTGCTCAAAGTTACCTGAGTGTCACAACACAGAAACCTGCTTTAAAGTTTATTCATTGTCAAATGTTACCATTCATATATATATAATGGCGGCACGGTGGCTTAGTGGTTAGCATGTTCGTCTCTCAGCACTAGGGATTCCCGGTTTGAATCCCCATCTGGGTGGAGTTTCCATGTTCTCCCCGTGTCCGCGTGGGTTTCCTCCGGTTTCTCTGGTTCTCCGGTTTCCTCCCACAGTCCAAAAACATGGATCAAGTCAATTGAGTTCTCCAAATTGCCCCATGTAGAGTGTGTCTTTGTGAGTGAGTGTGTGCCCAGTGAGAGAATGGCGCCCTGTCCTGGGTCTATCTGCCCAGCGCCCGAAACGTTCTCCCTGGATGGGCATGGGGAACCCCCCCCTCAACCCTAGTAGAAGATAAAGCGGAAGATGATGGATGGATGGATATATATATATATATATATATATATATACACTATGTATATAGTCATACCTTCAGTTTTAATGCTCAGTGCTGTTCTTACTAAAGCAAATAAAGTGGCATTGAAGGTGACCGTTCCATCACTATTGAGAGGCATGTTCATGGAAATTAATCTCTGTAGACAAAGACAGAGAACATAGAAAGAACATAGAATAAAAAAGTTAATAATATTGAATATTATTTTCAGTACCGCACACACTACAAATGATATGACTTAAAGTATGTGAATACTTTAACTAATTTACAGGGTTTAATAAAAACCCCGGTAAAGGGTAAAAAGCCCCCTGGTAATGCAGACCTATATATATACAGTGTGTATATATATATATATATATATATATATATATATATATATATATATATATATATATATATATATATATATATATACATATATACAGTATATATATATATATATATATATATATATATATATATATATATATATATATATATATGGCGGCACGTTCTCCTCTCATCGCTAGGGATTCCCGGTTCAAATCCCCATCTGGGTGGAGTTTCCATGTTCTCCCCGTGTCCGCGTGGGTTTCCTCCGGGTTCTCCGGTTTCCTCCCACAGTCCAAAAACATGGATCAAGTCAATTGAGTTCTCCAAATTGCCCCATATAGAGTGTGTATGCGTGCGTGTCTGTGTGAGCGAGTGTGTGCCCAGCGATAGATTGGCGTCCTGTCCTGGGTGTATCTTCCCAGCGCCCGAAACGTTCTCCCCTGGATGGGCATGAGGAACCCCCCCACGACCCTAATATAGGATAAAGCGGAAGATAATGAATGAATGAATGAATATATATATATATATATATATATATATATATATATATATATATATATATATATATATAAAATATATATATTCATTTATATTGTCAGAATGCCCAATCAGATGTCCAGAAACTTTAAGCCATCAGGTGTTTGATGTGTTACGGTTTAGTTAGAGATATAAAATTGCAAATCATTATTGTACTATTCCAGCCCTAACCGTCTCACCTTGCACGCTGAGCGATGGGGACAAAATTTGCCAAATCCTAATGGTGGTTGAATTCGTCGAAGCAGAGTCACAACATCCAAATGTTTGATTCGCCCGCTGCAAAGTAAGACGTAAGTCTTAGTTATGAGACTTTGAACACAGCACATGCAAAACAGAGATGCTCAAGGTCCTGATGTAATAAATGATATTTCTTACGTTGCTTCGGGATCGTATTCTGCCCAGATTTTCTTAAACTCATCCAAATGGTGTGGACCAAGTATTGACCAGTCACGGGTCAGATAGTCAAAGTTGTCCATTATAACAGCCACAAACAAGTTGATTATCTACAGACAACAAAAATGGATAGATACTGTGAGTAAATCTATCCGCGCGTTCGTTTGAAAAAGAGATCACACCAACAGTTCTGAGTGAAAAAATAACATTTATTAATACAACAGAATTCTGGAAAGAAGAGAACAGTCAACAACCCGTGCACGATCTGCCTGTTCTCCAACACTGACTCTGACTCCATCCTCATATTCTCTGCCTGCACAGGCCCCCACCGTTTCTGCTCTCCCACAGATTGATCACCTGTGGGTCACCCGCCCGAGCAGAACAGTTATTCTGCTTAGTGTAAAATAACGATACTTCTTGTTCTCAGAACGTTTGTAGTCAACCGACCCGTATAATACTACACCCTGCTGATGACTCCCTTCTGTACATCCTGACCTTCACACAGAGATACATTCTCACGTGGGTCTGATTAGAGAACACACACTGCAGTAGCTCGTTAAAGTATGAGAACTTTAAGCAATATTAATGCCTGAAATAAATGAATAATGCTTTGATCTACATTAACTACTTATAAATATTAAATGCGTAATAATGCTCATTATTTTTAGAGGATGAAGCGGAAGATAATGGATGGATGAATGGAAACACAATAAAGATGTGCAAAATATAGTATATAATACTAAATATATAGGGCGGTACAGTGGTTTAGTGGTTAGCATGTTCTCCTCTCAGCACTAGGGATTTCCAGTTCGAATCCCATTCTGGGTGGAATTTCCATGTTCTCCCCGTGTCCCTGTGGGTTTCCTCCGGGTTCTCCGGTTTCCTCCCACAGTCCAAAAACATGGATCAAGTCAATTGAGTTCTCCAAATTGCCCCATATAGAGTGTGTCTGTGTGAGTGAGTGTGTGCCCAGTGATAGGTTGGCGCCCTGTCCTGGATGTGTCTGCCCGGCGCCCGAGACCTTCTCCCCTGGATGGGCATGGGGAACCCCGTCGCGACCCTATTAGAGGATAAAGCGGAAGATAATGAATGAATGAATATTATATAAGGGCGGCACGGTGGCTTAGTGGTTAGCATGTTCTCCTCTCAGCACTAGGGATTCCAGGTTCGAATCCCAATCTGGATGGAGTTTCCATGTTCTCCCCGTGTCCCTGTGGGTTTCCTCCGGGTTCTCCGGTTTCCTCCCACAGTCCAAAAACATGGATCAAGGTCAATTGAATTCTTCAAAATTGCCCCATATAGAGTGTGTCTCTGTGAGTGAGTGTGCCGAGCAATGGATTGGCGCCCTGTCCTGGGTGTATCTGCCCAGCGCCCAAGACGTTTTCCCCTGGATGGGCATGGAGAACCCCCCCCCACGACCTTAGTGGAGGATACATTTTGTAGCATGTAAATGCGGTAGATGAGATGAAGCAATTTGGTGATGAATGATAAGGTGACCAGAACGTGTCATGGTGTAAAGTGTTATCTGTCCATGAAACGTTTTGTTAGGTGGAGTTGTATCTCCATGGGCGGCACGGTGGCTTAGTGGTTAGCATGTTCTCCTCTCAGCGCTAGGGATTCCTGGTTTGAATCCCAATCTGGGTGGAGTTTCCATGTTCTTCCCGTGTCCGCATGGGTTTCCTCCGGGTTCTCCGGTTTCCTCCCACAGTTCAAAAACATGGATCAAGTCAATTGAGTTCTCCAAATTACCCCCTATAGAGTGTGTCTGTGAGAGTGAGTATGTGAGTGATGGATTGGCGCCCTGTCCTGGGTCTATCTGCCTGGCGTCCAAAACGTTCTCCCCTGGATGGACATAATAAATGGCTGGATGTATCTCCATTTACATATAAAAGTAATTAAATTTTCTTCTTTTACAGCTTCACAGATGTTAGCAGGTGCTCTAGTACTTACCAAAAAGGCACACAGCATGTTAAAGCTCAGGAAGTAAAAGACAGCAAAGTTGGTTCCGCAGCTGTTCTCCTCTCCAGGTCCGTAGTCAGATTTTGCATCACAAAGTTTCCCAGACATACAAGCTAACATGATCTTGGGCCACCTCTCTCCTGTGACAGATCTGTAAAAAAAAAAACAATGTTGAGTTGCTTCTTCTCGTGTCCCACTAATAATATTACAATTATCAAAATTACAGAGGACAACGGGCCTACCGGTACAATATCAGAATGGCTTGTGGGAACGTCTGAAAGTTGTTGTTGCGGTTGATCTCTGTGCCATCCACTAGTGCTATTTTACCAAAGACCTAATGGAAAGAGCAATGAGGGGGGGGGTGATATAAACAGGGTTGCCTTTTATCGTTTAGCAATGAAAATAAGGGACGCAGCTGCTCTGAGCCTGACCATCACGGGCCCGACTCCTATGTGGCGATGCGCCCCCTGTGGTGTTATGTGTTATTTTGCCAGTGTTTTAAGTTAAGGTGTGATTCAGAAAGCCATTATTCATTCATTCATTATCTCCCGCTTTATCCTCTATTAGGGTCGCGGTGGGGTTCCCCATGCCCATCCAGGGGAGAACGTCTCGGGCACTGGGCAGATACACCCAGGACAGGGCGCCAATCCATCGCTGGGCACACACACTCTATATGGGGCAATTTAGAGAACTCAATTAACTTGATCCATGTTTTTGGACTGTGGGAGGAAACCGGAGAACCCGGAGGAAACCCACACAGACACGGGGAGAACATGGAAACTCCACCCAGATGGGGATTCGAACTGGGAATCCCTAGCGCTGAGAGGAGAACGTGCTAACCACTAAGCCACAATAGAAAGCAATTAGTTATAGCCATTTAAAGCTTGAAACGCTTTATAACCAATAAACACATTCATTTTGAATTAAACTAAATAAATTAAGAACGGGCGGCGCGGTGGCTTAGTGGTTAGCACGTTTGCTTCTCAGGTTCCATTGTTCCATGTTCTCCCCGTGTCCGCGCAGGTTTCCTCCGGGTTCTCCGGTTTCCTCCCACATTCCAAAAACATGGATCAAGATCAACTGAATTCTCCAAATTGCCCCATATAGAGTGTATGCGTGTGTGGCTATGTGAGTGAGTGTGGGAGACATGGGGACCCCCTCTGCCCCGCCCCGCGTGACTCTAGTGGAGGGTTAAACAGAAGATAGATAGATGGAAATTAAGAACAGGCGGTTTCTCCGGTTTCCTCCCACAGTCCAAAAACATGGATCAAGTCAATTGAGTTCTCCAAATTACCCCATATAGTGTGTGTCTGTGTGAGTGAGTGTGTGCCCAGCGATAGATTGGCGCCCTGTCCTGGGTCTATCTGCCCAGCACCCAAAACGTTCTCCCCTGGATGATAATAGAGGATAAAGCTCAAGATAAGTGTAAAAATTAAGCTAATCAGTGTTGTTAGGACCAGTTGTGATGTCATCTTTAAATCTGAGGGAACTTCACTGTGTTTTATGAGATGGACGGCAACCTTAGAAACGGATAAGTGTAGAACTAAAAGCAGTAACTTACCTGCATTCCTATGACGGCATAAATGAAGAAAAGCATTACAATCAGAAGTGCTACGTGAGGAAACGCCTGAAAAACAGAACAGAGAAAAAAAGATGACATCAAACATAAGCTTAGGGCGTTGGTAGCTCAGTGGTTAGAGCATTGGGCTTTCAATCTGAAGGTTGGGGCTTCAAATCCCAGGTCCACTGAAGTTACCAGTGTGGGTTCTTGAGCAAGACCCTTAACCCTCATTGCTCCAGAGATGTTGTGATTAACCCTGTGTTCACCTTGTAAGTCGCTTTGGATAAAAGCGTCCAATAAATGACCAAATGTAAATATAAATGTAATAAGCTTAGACAAAATCTGCTTTAGGACACGGTGGTTTAGTGGTTAGCATGTTCTCCTCTCAGTGCTGGGGAATCCAGATTCAAATCCCAATCTGGGTGGAGTTTCCATGTTCTCCGCGTGTCCACATGGGTTTCCTCCTGGTTCTCCGGTTTCCTCCCACAGTCCAAAAACATGGATCAAGGTCAATTGAATTCTCTAAATTGCCCCATATAGAGTGCGTCTGTGTGTGTGAGTGTGTGCCCAGTGATAGATTGGCACCCTGTCCTGGGTGTATCTGCCCAGCGCCTGAAACGTTCTCCCCTGCATGGGCATGGGGAACCCCCCCCACGACCCTAATAGAGAATTAAGTGGAAGATAATGGATAGATGTAAAATGATTGCTAATTAATTTAGTGTTGTAATCCTTTCATTCATTCATTCATTCATTATCTTCCACTTTATCCTCTATTAGGGTCGCGGGGGGGATTTGAACCTGGAATCCCTAGCGCTGAGAGGAGAACATGCTAACCACTAAACCACCGTGCCGCCCCAGTGTTGTAATAACTTTTATTATTCTAGTGATCATTATTTATTTTTAATTGTAATGAACAGCCTCTTTTCAAATGTTCTCCCCATGTCCGCGTGGGTTTCCTCCGGGTTCTTCGGTTTCCTCCCACAGTCCAAAAACATGGATCAAGGTCCATTGAATTCTCCAAATTGCCCCATATAGAGTGTATCTCTGTGAGTGAGTGTGTGCCCAGTGATAGATTGGTGTCCTGTCCTGGGTGTATCTGCCCAGCGCCCGAAACGTTCTCCCCTAGATGGACATGGGGAACCCCCCGCAACCGTAATATAGGATTAAGCAGAGGATAATGGATGAATGAAAGCTGCTTGCTTTTTCACTGTATAATTTAAAATCTTTGTCAGTAGTGCTCTCTGTGCTCCTGCGATGTCTCTGCGTTTTGGAAACAGATATTATTTTGATGTCGGTTTTCAGCACAGCAGTAAATCTGATATGGCAGCCGCATAGCCGTGTGCATGTGGCGCTCGTATGTGTGAGTAGCAGAGTCAGCAGAGTAGCCTGGATTATTTAAACCTCTCAGTGTCACTGCTATTTAAAAACAGTTCGGCTGCCAAAATATCCAGCTAATACAGTTTAGTTATAGCCAAGTAATATCAGAAGAGCTCATAACGATGCTTCAAGTCAGTAATTCTCAATTATTTTCTGTTACGCCCCCCCTTGGAAGAAGAAAACATTTTGCGCCCCATCCACATGCACACTCACCCCCCCCCCCCAGTAAGCAAAGTAAGCCAGTGAGTATTGATCATCCTTTCACTAAACACATGATAATGCAGCTATTTGTACTGAGTACTGTGTGTCTGTACATTTCTTTACTGCAGTGATTCTCAAGTATTTTCTGTTAACCCCCCCCCCCCTACATGACAAAATGGGATACATTATTTTTACACGCCCACTGTAGTATGATTTGTCTATAAGTTTGTTCTAAGTACAGCTTTTTTATAACAATGTCTCCTTATTAACAATAAAGAAAACAAAAAAGAAAGAAATATAGATCAACCTAGAACAAAAGAATAATTTGATTAACTTATCAAATTAGTTTGTAACAGAAACGAATGAAATCCTTATTTAAAGGTGAAACATTTTTGAACTGACTGGCATTTGATACTGAAAATGAAATTAAATAAAATCAATAAATAATAATAAATTCAAATTCATCAGCAACATTCATTCAGGAGCTCAATTTATCCTACAACACTTTAACCTACAAAACTAAAATGAATACAATTTGTGCTGTTTTTTTTTGTTTGTTTGTTTTTTGAGGAAGTCAGAACTAATGTCTCCAACGCGCCCGTTGTGCAGCACAGCTTTTCTGATGTAGCTTTCATAAAGCGTTAATATTTGCTGGATATACTCGTCATGTTTACGATTTAAAAACTCAAGCGGTTATCAGCGTGATTGGGGTTTAATGTCTTTAAGTGACGCCTTCATTTATTTGGCTTCACGCTGTCCACTGCCAACATTTTGAGACACACTCCCACCCTCGTCTCCACCTTCGTTACAGTGAAGTTACAGTTACAGTGAAGCGCCAGGCGCTCCATACGCTTCGACATTTAACTTTTTTGGTCTCGTTATCTTCGCCTCTCCGTCTTTCTCTCCTCATCTCTGTTAAATATTTTTCCATGTTGACTCTTGAGGGTTTGTTCAATGCACTTAATATCACTTGCTCTGTGATTTCTTGTTATGCGCCCCCCCAGGCACCGCACTGCGCCCCACTATTTGAGAAGCACTGCTTTAAGTGCAAAATAAGCTCACTTTGTCTTCTTATGTCCTGTTTAGGATCTTGGGCTATTATTGTGAAGGTTGTGAGTTCAAACCCCAGGTCCACTGAAGTTACCAGTGTGGGTCCTTGAGCAAGACCCTCATCAAGAAACGATGTACATGTATCAAGTAAAAACATCTGCCAATATAATGAGTAATGAGTTTATCTTCTTATGGGTTCTTAAAGTAAGAAAAAGAAACTAGATTATTTACTGGGCGGCACGGTGGCTTAGTGGTTAGCATGTTCTCCTCTCAGCACTAGGGATTCAGGTTCGAATCCCAATCTGGGTGGAGTTTCCATGTTCTCCCCGTATCCGTGTGCGTTTTTTCCGGGTTCTCCGGTTTCCTCCCACAGTCCAAAAACATGGATCAAATCAATTGAATGCTGCAAATTGCCCCATATAGAGTGTGTATGTGTGAGTAAGTGTGTGCTCAGTGATAAATTGACGTCCTGTCCTGGGTCTATCTGCCCAGCGCCAGAAATGTTCTCCCTTGGATGGGCATGGGGAACCCTAGTGGAGGATTAAGAGGAGGGGCGGCACGGTGGTTTAGTGGTTTGCATGTTCTCCTCTCAGCACTAGGGATTCAGGTTCAAATCCCAATCTGGGTGAAGTTTCCATGTTCTCCCCGTGTCCATTTGGGTTTCCTCCCACCAGAGGCGTTTTTATGGTTTAGAAACATTAGGGGCTTTAGCTAAATTAAATGCTCTATTGCCCCATATAGTGTGTGTCTGTGTGAGTTTGTGTGCCCTTGTCCTGGGTGTATCTGCCCATTGCCCGAAAAGTTCTCTCCTGGATGGGCATGGGGAACCCCCTGTGACCCTAGTAGAGCATAAAGCGGAAAATAATGGATGGATGGATTTATCTTACTTCAAAATGTATTAAAAACAATATTTTATAATTTCTTTTATGATTTTCTGACTTGTTAAGATGTCATTGTTTGCAGTGTGTGCATCAGTACAGTCAGCCTGACCTGGAAGGACTTAATGAAGGTCCAGAGCAGGTTCCGGATGCCCTCCGAGCGGTTCAGCAGCTTAATCAGACGCAGTACACGGAAGAGACGGAAGAACGTGATCGAGACCCGGGCGTTTTCTTCATACTGTATGTGTGCAGATAGTCAGGGTTTAGTAAACACAGATAAACAGAAGCTTTACATGCTTTTAAAACTATGATTAAAAGCAAATGGCTTACCGCAATGGCCTGCATTTGGTTTGTTTCCTGAAAAATTGACAGTAAAACAGAAAAAAGTTTCTCCATGTTGATATTGCTACATACTGTTCATATGAAAATGGAACTTTAGGCACAGCATGAAATACACTTTAATCTTGAATCAGTGTATATTGGGGTAGTTGTAGGCTTGTGGGGGTAGTCGTAGAATTGGGGATAAGGAGTTAGAGGAACCAGAAGGTCCCTGGTTTGATTCCCTGTCCAAGTACTATCACTGAAGTGCCCTTGAGCAAGGCACCTAACCCCAATTGCTCCATGGGCACCGTGTACAAGCCACGTGTGCTCACTTCACTCAGTGTGTGTGTGTGTGTGTGTGTGTGTGTGTGTGTGTGTGTGTGTGTGTGTGTGTTTCACTGCACCAATTGGTTAAATGTGGAGGACCAATTCCTTTGTGAGCGCGGTGGGCAAAATAGATCATTAAAATCATTAAAAGGTGAATTAATGACAGTGATTAACACTTTAAATATAATAACATCAGTTAGGACAACATTTTAAAGGTTAATGTCTCCATCATGTTTTAGTTGATAGTCTACTATGCTCACTGAATCCGTCCAAACAGCAAGGCTTATGCAGGAGAGAGTTAATACTTACAGCACAGCCATGGAGGCAGTACAATCCACCACTGGCCTCCAGAGCAGCCTGGACAGAACGATAAAAACATGTATTATGCAAAAACAGGGTCAAAAGCAGGTCATAATACAACAAGTAATAACTAAAATATTTTACAAATATATATTTTTTTATATTTTTTTTGTATTGAATACAATACAAGTCTATTTAATAAATTGTAATCCAGAGATTTTAAACAATAACATGTTAAATGGCTTTGAGACATTTTTCTAGCATAATTCAGCATTTTAGAATTTAGTATTGATTAATTTTTTTTCTGTTAGAGGGGGAAGTAGGGTGGCATGGACCACAGTCCAAAAACATGGATGAAGGTCAATTGAATATTCCAAGTTGCCCCATATAGTGTGTATTTGTGTGAGTGTGTCTTTGAGTGAAACGTTCTCTCCTGGATGGGCATGGGGAACCCCCCCGCGACCCTAGTAGAGGATAAAGTGGAAGATAATGAATGGATGTATGGAAGATGAAAGTAATGGCAAATAATAAAATTACAAAAAAATAAAATAGCAAGAGTCTGGCAAGAGGTGGCTTAGTGTTTAGCACGTTCACCTCTCAGCGCTGGGGATTCCCGGTTCGAATCCCAATCTGGGTGGAGTTCCCATGTTCTCCCTGTGTCAGCGTGGGTTTCCTCCGGGTTCTTTGGCTTCCTCCCACAGTCCAAAAACATGGATCAAGGTCATTTGAATTCTCCAAATTGCCCCATATAATGTGTGTTTGTGTGAGTGAGTGAGTGAGTGTGCCCAGTGATAGATTGGCGCCCTGTCCTGGGTGTATCTGCCCAACGCCCAAGACGTTCTCCCCTGGAGACCCTAGTAGAGGATAAAGCGGAAGATAATGGATGGATAAATGGCAAAGTAATAAGTCATTAATTTTACTATACAGCCATCCACTGCACTGTGTGATTTTTGCTGATGACTGTAACTGCTTTAACCTCATTAGACCTCATTAGTGTATGATGTGTTTGCCATGCGGCTGCTTCACTTCTGTGTACTTACGTCCACCTGACTGAGGACGACGTCTACGATACTTCCAATTACAATAAGAAAATCAAAGACATTCCAAGGGTCTCCGAAGTAACCCTGAAACACAACATGTAAATAATGTAATAATAAGTAAAAGTCAGTTGGAATTTACCCATTTTAAACCCGACATACAAAAGAAGTAACAAGTACCTTTGCTTTGAAGGCAATGAGTTTGAGGATCATCTCCACCGTGAACAGAACAGTGAAGATGACGTTCAGAGTGTCTGAGAGCTTGGTTATGTACTCTGACTGATTACAGTGCTGTCGTACAAGAGCAAGAAAACAAAGCAAATATATAATCATACTTCCAGGAACAATTATATAAAGAGTGTATCATATGTGGAGGTTCTTGCTGTAGAATTAAAAGAACATACCTGCATTCCCAAACACAGTGTGTTGAGGATAATGAGGAGGAACATAAGATACTCAAAGTAGCAGGAGGTCACCAGATACCAGAACTGGTACTGGAACGGGTTCTTGGGGATGTAGTTGCGGAGAGGACGAGCTTTTAAAGCGTACTGTACACACTGGCGCTGTGGCGAGGAGAAAAAAATAATATGACTTTCATTCATTCATTCATTATCTCCCGCTTTATCCTCTATTAGGGTTGCGGTGGGGTTCCCCATGCCCATCCAGGGGAAAACGTCTCGGGCGCTGGGCAGATAGATCCAGGATAGGGCGCCAGTCCATCGCTGGGCACACACTCACTCACACAGACACACTCTATATGGGGCAATTTTGAGAATTCAATTGACTTGATCCATGTTTTTGGACTGTGGGAGGAAACCGGAGAACCCGGAGGAAACCCACGCAGACATGGGGAGAACATGGAAACTCCACCCAGATGGGGATTCGAATCGGGAATCCCTAGCGCTGAGAGGCGAACGTGCTAACCACTAAACCACCGCCCTAATATGACTTTCAAATGGACAAAATTTGACAAAAATGGACAAAGAAAATGGACAAAAATGAGCTGAGCACTATTAAATAAAACTATAATGTGCTTCTGAAACACAAAACTTTATGTATTACCAGCCAGAAGTTTTATAATACATAATTATTATTATTTTTTGCCTACTGTGCATACACACAGAGGAATTTGTCCTCCACATTTAACCCGCCCGTGCAGTGAAACACACACATAAACACACACTGGTGAAGTGAGCACACATGCCCGGAGTGGTGGCAGCCTTGAATACGGCGCCCGAGGAGCAATTGGGGTTAGGTGCCTTTCCCAAGGGCACTTCAGCCATAGTATGTAGTGTGATCAGGAATCGAACCAGAGACCTTCAGGTCACAAGGCTGGTTCCTTAACCACATTACTGACACTTCCACAGTTAATTCTAGTTAATAACCTGAACTTTTACAATTTTACAAGTGTTCTGGACTCATCCCTTTTCATTACATTATCTTCCGCTTAATCCTAAATTTGGGGGCTAGGGTCGCTGGGGGGAGGGAGGCATCACAGAACAGGTGTAATTTGGACGATGGTTTATCTTCAGTTCTGAGGTGAGCGGGTTTTAGTGCAGCAGTGCTGTTGTAGTTTCATTTATACCCCTCAGTGACACTGCTGGGATAGGAATAATGCACCAACCAAATAATACCTGCTCTGTGGGGGTACTATTGGGGTCCTGATGATTAGAACAGAATAAAAGGGGATGTACACAGTATGTACTGTGGAACACAAACAGATGGACTACAGTCTGGAATTGTAGAACTACAAAGTCCATCTTTATAGTAAGTGAAACTGAGAACATGGACAATAAATGGAGCAAAAAGGAGGTGCGTCCAATCCTTTGACTGTTACTGTATATATATATATATATATATATATATATATATATATATATATATATATATACAGTAACAGTCAAAGGATTGGAGAGAGAGAGAGAGAGAGAGAGAGAGAGAGAGAGAGAGTGGGGGGGGGGGCATATAGGGCAATTAACAGCTGAAACTTCACCCTGAATCTATGTTATGGGAATGTGGGAGGAAACCCACAAGGACACAAACAGGAGAACATGCAAATTTCACCCAGATTGGGATTCGAACCTCGATCCCCAGAGCTGAGAGTCAGACATGCTGACTACTAATCCACCATGCCGCCCTTTTTATGGACTAAAATATCAAAAATTCGATATAGTTGGTGCATCACTATTAGCGTTTGTTTTTTTTTATTACATCTTGGTTATCAGAAAAAACTGAATAAAACTGTTCCACAATATGGAACTCATACAGTATGACGTACCTGGTTCTTGTCCAGCTCACAGTTCTTGTACTCTTGCTCTCCCTGCTCTCTGAAAGTGACGATGACAAAGCCAACGAAGATGTTCATCATAAAGAAAGCAATGATGATGATGTAAATGACAAAGAACATGGAGATGTCCACACGGTTGTTAAAGACAGGGCCTTTGTCCTCGGCATCAGAGTCTATGGCTTTATAAAGCAACCTGTTCAGAAAAAGAAAACAGGAAATAAAGCAGGTTAAGTTGTTTGATGTATTTAGCGTCATGGGAAAATAACCAATAACTAGTTTTAATATAAGTAGAGTATACAGTTAAAATAATATAAGCACAGGCATTTATAAAGCGTTGGTTCCCCCCAGGGTACAGTGGCTTAGTGGTTAGCATGTTCTCCTTTCAGCGCTAGGGAATCCCGGATCGAATCCCCATCTGGGTGGAGTTTCCATGTTCTCCCCGTGTCCGCGTGGGTTTCCTCCGGATTCTCCGGTTTCCTCCCACAGTCCAAAAACATGGATCAAGTCAATTGAGTGTGTTTGTGTGAGTGTGTTCCCAGCGATAGATTGGCACCCTGTCCTGGGTGTATCTGCCCAGTGCCCGAATTGTTCTCCCCTGGATGGGCATGGGGAACCCCCCCCGCAACCCTAATAGAGGACAAACCAAAAGATAATGGATGGATGGATCCAAAAACATGGATTAATGTCAATTGAATTCTCCAAATTACCCCATATAGAGTGTGTGAGAGTGAGTGTGCCCAGCGATAGATCGGCACCCTGCCCAGCACCTAAAAATTTCTCCCCTGTATGGGCATGGGGAACCCGCTTACACCCCTAGTAGAAGATTAAGTGGAAGATAATGAATAAATAAATGAATGATAAAAGGTGGAACTAATTCAACCACAAATAACTGGGCTCTTTTGTATGTCTGAATTCTGTCAGATGGACAATCAATACAGTGAGATCCATACTTACTCTGGCCAGCCCTCAAATGTGGACACGGTAAAGAGGGCAAGCATAGCATTTAGCACATTGTCAAAGTTGAAGTCGTTATTGATCCACTCTCGTTTCCGGATTTCAGTGTCGTGAAGGGTATTTTGCACGTGTTTCACAAAGGTCCCCCTAAAAACAACGATGTATTAAACATTACACTTCTAATCTGACTGAAAATAAAAATAATTCATCCAATAAACAGTGAAGCTTAAATATGGGACCCGCTTTAGAGAGTACTTACTGACATTCGATCTCAGTCAGCTTCAGTGGATCTGTACAGGAGTAAAACTTTCCCTTTAAAGAAAAAGGACATGATTACGAACATCAGCGTCTCATTAACGTTCAGCAGGATTTATTATAATAGTCTGAACATTACCTTGAAAAGCTGGACTCCAATACAAGCAAACATGAAGTTCAGCAGCATCGTGACCAGAATTATGTTGCCAATGGTTTGGATAGCCACAAACACACACTGTACAACGTGCTGAAAAAAAGATTTCATAAATTAGAAAATACATCTGGACATTATAAAATAAAATAAAGCAACACATTAAAGTATTAAAGGTGAATGAAAGGGATGCAAACCTTTAAACCTTTAGCTCTGTTTAAGGCTCTAAGTGGTCTTAGAACCCTGAGCACCCTGAGAATCTTCACCACTGAGATGGCGCTGGATCTGAGTAGAATAATTTAAATAATATTAACATGTGAAACTTACTTGTTTAAAGAGTACATATAGCATTTAAATGTTCTTAAAATATTATATATATATAATAATATTAATTATATATATATATATATATATATATATATATATATATATATATATAATATATATATATATATATATATATATATATATATATATATATATAAATAACTATTATATGTTTTGGATAAGATATAATCCATCACTGGAAATAACTAAAGTTACACACACACACACACACACACACACACACACACACACACACACACACACACACACTGGGCACAAAGATTAATGTTTGGACAATCGGAATGACATCCCCGGACAGGCCGCCCAGATTGGGATCCATCACTGGAGGAGCATACTAACCACTTACCACCATGACGCCCACAACATAACACAAATTGGCATAAAACACACTGTTCACATTTGTATTACGAACACACCTGAAAACACTTCATAAGTGCTCATAACTGTTAATTACAGCTGACACGTTATGGATGGAGCTGATGATACCTCAAAAGAAACACACACACTCTATATGGGGCAATTTGGAGAATTCAATCGACCTTGATCCATGTTTTTGGACTGTGGGAGGACACCAGAGAACCCGGAAGAAACTCCACCCAGATTGGGAATCAAAACAGGAATCCCTAGCGCTGAGAGGAGAACATGCTTACCACTAAGCCACCATGACGCCCGCCATAAGGCTTTATAACACAAATTGGCATAAAACATTATTTATTATTTATGCTGTTCAGTAACATTTGTATTTAACGAACGCTTTTCCTGAAAATGACTTCATAAGTGCTCATAACTGTTAATTATATTAGCCTGACAGCGTTATGGATGGAGCTGATGATACCTCAAAGAAACTTGAGAAACTATTTATGTGACTGTATATATATATATATGCTAAGTTTTTTCAACATAATACACACACATATATATATATATATATATATATATATGGCACGGTGGCTATAGTGGTATAAATTTAAGTTCAAAATAAAGGGGTAGTGGATTTCCTGGTTGACTAAAGATATATCCATACCATACCTAGTGCTATTCACAGTACACTGAGTAATGTGGAGGGCACGTTCTCCCCAGACTAGGGAAGGAACCTGTTCGAATCCCCATCAATGGCGCCGCACTGGAGTTTCCATGTTCTCCCCGTGTCCGCGTGGGTTCCTCAAGCGGGTTCTCTGGTTTCCTTCCACAGTCCAAAAAACAATGGATCATGTCAATTGAGTTCTCCAAAATGCCCCCATATGGAGTGTGTGTGTGTTTTGTGTGTGAGTGAGTGTGTGCCCAGTGATGGATTGGCGCTCTGTCCCGGTTGTATCTGCCCAGCGCCCGAGACGTGGATGGATGGGCATGAGGAACCCCACCACAACCCTAATAGAGGATTAAAGCGGAAGATAATGGATGGATGGGTATATATTGTTGGGCTATCAATCTGATATATATATATATATATATATATATATACCCATATATATAAATATATATATATATATATATATATATTTAATATATATATATTGCAATGTTAGACAAAAATTTAATTTTGTCATTTTGCAGTGGCCCAGCCAGAGTCCTGACTTGAATCCAATTGAGAATCTGTGGAGGGAGCTAAAGATCAGGGTGATGGCAAGGAGACCCTCCAACCTCAAAGAGTTGGAGCTCATCACTAAAGATGAATGGGTAAAAATACCAGTGGAGACATCCAAAAAGCTGGTCAGCAATTACAGGAAGTGTTTAATTGCTGTAATAGCCAATAAAGGCTTTTCTATTAATTATTGAGAAGGGTATGAATAATTTTTGGACATGCCAGTTTTTGTTCAAATGTGAATAAAAGCTGAGAAATATGACAATGATATCTCTTTTACATCATCGTATTATCTCCTGGGAGATGCCTGTGTCGTTTCCAGTCAAAAATAAAATTTCTGGTTGAATAAAAGTAACAAAAATAAAAATTTAAGTCAAAATTTGCAAGGGGTATGAATAATTTCGGGCTTGACTATATATATATATACATACTGTACCTAGTGTATTCAGTATTCACAGAGTTACATAACATCAGTCACTTACTCCATTCCCATAGACATAAGGGAAACAACAACGACAATGAGATCCAGAATGTTGAAGGCATTTCGGCAGAACGAGCCTGTATGCAGGAAGGCGCCGTACACTGTCATCTGAATAAATCATCAAAACAAAACTATAAATCCTGCACAAGTTCTTAAAACACAGTTATGAATTTATTCAAACTCGTTATTCAAACGCGTTATTCAACGCATCTTACCTTCAACACAATCTCAATGGTGAAGACTGTTGTGAAGACAATATCAGCATATGCCAAGATCTATAAAATCAGCAGACCTCTAACATTAAATGAACTGCTACACCATGCCCAGTTCAATCATTACATATCAGGAATGAGGAAGGTTTTGTACCTTGTTGCGGAATGATTCAGGGTCAATGGGATCTTCAGCAGCTAGTGAGATGCTGCTAAGGAGGATGAGGAGCAGGATAAAGTTTGTAAAAGGAGTTGCGTTGATCGCTCGGTGGCACAACTTACGAAACCTGTCAGTGAAAAATAAATGTGAGTCAAATGATTAAATGATAGGAGTATAGTGGAAATATGTAGAAATTCCTCCTATATAGGGCATGGGTAACTCAGTGTTTATTGTGTTGGGCTATCAATCTGAAGGTAGTGGATTCAGAAGGTTGTCCTTAAGCACGACCCTTAACCCTCATTGCTCCAGGGATGCTTTACCAACCCTGTGCTCACCTTATAAGTCGCTTTGGATAAAATCATCTGCTAAATTTCCAAATATGAATGTGAATGTATATACTGGACTTCTTATTGTCCAGCCGAGGAACATACAGTACAAAAATTATGTTGCCAAAAACGAAGGCAGTCATTTGTCACAGTGCATGCTTTAACAAAAATATTTAACCCAACGCCGGTAGTCATAATGCATTATTAACACATTATCAAAATTTATTATTTTAATATATGGTATATTTTGTGTATTATTTTAATATATGTGTGTAATATTTGTGTATGTGTGTATTATTTTAATATTTATGTATATTCATTCATTCATTCATTATCTCCCGCTTTATCCTCTATTAGGGTCGTTCACAAACGTTCCCCATGCCAATCCATCTGTTTTGCAAGGAGAACATCTCAGGCGCTGGGCAGATAGACCCAGGACAGGGCGCCAATACCATCGCTGGGCACACACTCACTCACACAGACACACTCTATCATGGGGCTGAATTTTGAGAATTCAATTGATTTGATCCATGTTTTTGGACTGTGGGAGGAAAAATGTTGGAGAACCTGGAGGAAAACCCATGCATACACGGGGAGAACATGGAAACTCCACCCAAATGGGGATTCGAACCGGGGTTTGTAATCCCTAGCGCTGAGAGGCGAACGTGCTCAAGCACTAAGCCACCGTGCCGCCTATTTATGTATATATATATATATATATATATATATATATATATATATATATATATATATATATATATATTATAATTATTAAAATATTATTATTGTAATATATAGTATTGATTGTATATGATTGTAAAGTGTTCTTGGGTTCTTGAAAGGTGCTACATACATTGAAATTATTAGTGTTATTATTATTATTATAATACTTGTGATAAACCTATGTTAATGTCCATATCAAAGTGATGACATAACGCTTTATAACACAATGTTATAATACAATAGTCCACATCATGCTACAGATCTGAAATGTGGCTGACTCACTTGTTTTGTGGACCAAATATGAAAAAGGAACTGGCTTCAGGCATGGGCACCACAGTCTCTTTAAGCTGCAAATCGGCCATGGGTCTAGGTCTTGGACTGATGGGGATCTCTGGTTCCTCCTCCTCATCATCCCCTAAGGAGTTAAAATAGTTTAAGCAAATATGCAGAGTAGTTAGTTGATAGCACAGATTATAATTATTCACAGTGTTGTTAAGCATGTACTGACCCCCAAAACGAACATAAGTATTAAAAAAACCCCTCTTGATCATGAGATAAGAACTAGTGCGTACCAATTATTATGCGGTGAGCACGAGATAATTACTTGTGAGCATGAAATAAGAACATTGTGCACACCACTTATGTGGTGGGCACGAGATAATACCTCATGAGCATGACATAATTAACTTGTGCGCACAAGATAAGAACTCACGCGCACCATTATTATGAGATAATGAGCACGATATTGTGAGCATGAGATAATGTGGTGAGCACAAGATAATAACCCAGAAGCGTGATATAATAACTCATGAGCATGAGATAAGGACTCATGGGCACCACTTCTCATGTGGTGAGCACGAGATTATAACTTGATATAATTAACTCCTGAGCACAAGATAAGAACTCAGACGCAACATTTATTACATGTTGAGCATGAGATCATAACTCATGAGCAGGAGATCAGAACTTATTAGGTTATGCTCACAACATATATAAATGTTTTTTTTACTCATGTCCCTTAAGCATGTTCTCTGATAGTAAATAGTCCATAGGGGGCAGTAATGAGTAAGCAGTGAATGCCACCTGCTATAAAACCAGACAATCCAACACTTGCCTTATGAAATCTGAATCAACTTCAACTTTCACTAAATCCTAATAAATACCTTTTTTATTAAAACATTCAACTTTGTTTAATTACAAATATAAAATAAAATAAAACAACGTGTGTACATGCAAAAATAAAACAAACTAAAATACTAAATGGGGCGGCACGGTGGTTTAGTGGTTAGCACGTTCGCCTCTCAGCACTAGGGATTCCCGGTTCGAATCCCCATCTGGGTGGAGTTTCCATGTTCTCCCCGTGTCTGTGTGGGTTTCCTCCGGGTTCTCCGGTTTCCTCCCACAGTCCAAAAACATGGATCAAGTCAATTGAATTCGCAAAATTGCCCCATATAGAGTGTGTCTGTGTGAGTGAGTGTGTGCCCAGCGATGAATTTAGCGCCCTGTCCTGGGTGTATCTGCCCAGCGCCCGAAACGTTCTCCCCTGGATGGGTATGGGAAACCCCCCCGCGACCCTAGTAGAGGATAAAGCATTGGTAATGAATGAATGAATAAAATACTAAATATAAAAGTAAACTCGTGAAAATTGCTAAATGAATATCTGATTTTAACTTGAATTTAATTAATTTAAATTTAAATATGAACTACTGGCCGTCGTCATTTGCCTGAGCTTCTGCAGCACATGGGTTTCAATGCTGTCCCTAAATATCTTCTTGATAGCGTTAGGCTAATTTTAAGCATCACTTTTAATAGTGCAACTATCCCTGCACTTTAGCAATGCCTAATTCAGAGCTGCACTATTTTTTACTCCATCAATGTGCACCGTTGCTTTGGACTTAAGCACAAAGATATCTTAAAGTTTACCCACCTGGAAAATCAGCTGGAGGAAACGGGTCCTTCACCTCTTTCACGTTGGATTCAAACTCATCCACTTTAAGCTGTAAAGGCAGTAGTCAGTTAATTTTGCAGAATGGGAAGAATGTTCTTCTAATGTTGGCAGAAAATATTATATCAAAAATAGAAATATTATGAGGATGGCATTCAGAAAATATCTTTTTTTTGAAAGAAGCCACAAATAAAAAAATGTAAGGTTCATTATTAATTCCGACTTTTATTAATTCCACTGTATGGGTGATTCATTCATTATCTCCCGCTTTATCCTCTATTAGGGTCGCGGTGGGGTTCCCCATGCCCATCCAGGGGAGAACGTTTCGGCCACTGGGCAGATACACCCAGGACAGGGCGCCAATCTATCACTGGGCACACACTTACTCACACAAACACACACTTTATGGGGCAATAGAGCATTTAATTTACCTTTATTCCATGTTTTTAAACTGTGGGAGGCAACCGGAGAACCCCGCGAAAACCCACATGGACTCAAGGAAAACATGGAAACTCCACCTAAATTGGGATTAGAACCGGGAATCCCTAGTGCTGAGAGGAGAATATGATAACCACTAAGCCAACATGCCGGCCTGTACGGGTGATTAGGTCATTAAAATATTTTTTTGTGAATTGTGTTTATATGGTGGCGGCACGGTGGATTAGTGGTTAGCACGTTCGCCTCTCAGCGCTAGGGATTCCCGGTTTAAATCCCCATCTGGGTGGAGTTTCCATGTTCTCCCCGTGTCTGCGTGGGTTTCCTCCGGGTTCTCCGGTTTCCTCCCACAGTCCAAAAACATGGATCAAGTCAATTGAATTCTCCAAATTGCCCCATATAGAGTGTGTCTGTGTGAGTGAGTGTGTGCTCAGCGATGGATTGGCGCCCTGTCCTGGGTGTATCTGCCCAGCGCCCGAGATGTTCTCCCCTGGATGGGTATGGGGAACCCCACCGCGACCCTAATAGAGGATAAAGCGGGAGATAATGAATGAATGAATGAATGTGTTTATATGAATTAGAGGGTTTTAAATTATTTCAGTGGAGTTAGAAAGCGGGCAGGGTGGCTTAGTGGCTCAGTGCTGGGGATCCAGGTTCAAATCTCAAGCTGGTGTCTGCGTGGGTTTTCTTCGGGTTCCTCCTACAGTCCAAAAACATGGATTCAAGGTCAATTCAATGCTCTAAAATGCCCCATATAGAGTGTGTCTGTGTGAGTGAGTGTGTGCCCAGCAATAGATTGACATCCTGTTCTGGACATATCTGCTCAGCTCATGGGGAACCCCCTGCAACTCTAGACCTTAGTAAAGGATTATGCAGAAGATAATGATCTCAGATAAGAGATGTATAAGAGTATGCATGTATAACTTTCATTTTAGTTTTGGTTCATATGAATTAGAGGGATTACTCATCACATTAGGCTGAATTTCAGGGAATTTACCTTTGAATACAGTTTTTACCCAGCGTCTCACCTGTGAGGCAGAGGGGGTGGGTGGGCTGTAGGTCGTTGTACATATGAATAGATGCCTGATGACCCCTTAATGGTTCGAAAAAAGGGGCTGTTGACCTCAGAATTTCAAGGGTCCAGAAAGACCAGTGTTAAAATAATCTTAGTGGTGGGTCATAATAAGGAATAAGGAGTTGGAGGAGTGGTTGAAAAAAATCTTATCCAAAAAAAGAGTAATTCAACTTTAAAAAATTCTAAGCTATAAAGAAGATATAGATATCCCTCTTTTATGATCTAGATTTTTATGTTGAATTAAAAAGAACAGTACGGGATTTTATTACACTGCAGCATCGTAACAGAACAATATGTTGTGATGTTAATACCTTAGCAGTTGTGGGCATGCCTTCAGTCTTATGCTTGCTTTTCACAACCAAAGCTTTCTCCTCATCACCCTTCTGACCTTGACTTGCTCTGAGGAATGAAAAAACGTGCTTATTTATAAAAAATAAAAGCTTCTGATGATGTTACTTGATGTACAATATTTAGTCAATATGAGTTGCTGTTTCATAGTTTAATGGAATGTGACAGCTTCTGAAAGTCAAATATAATGTTAGAAAATATAACACTCAATATTGAAACTAATTTATAAAAAAGATGTATAGTATAACTATACACACACACACACACACATACATATACACATATATATATATATATATATATATATATATATATATATATATATATATATATTTGATCCCCCACTATAGAGTTGGGGAAAGATATGTACAGTATTCATTCATTCATTATCTTCCGCTTTATCCTCTATTAGGGTCGCGGTGGGGTTCCCCATGCCCATCCAGGGGAGAACATCTCGGGCGCTGGGCAGATAGACCCAGGACAGGCCGCCAATCCATCGCTGGGCACACACTCACTCATACATACACACTCTACTGAATATGGGGCAATTTGGAGAATTCAATTGACTTGATCCATGTTTTTGGACTGTGGGAGGAAACCGGAGAACCCGGAGGAAACCCACGCAGACACGGGGAGAACATGGAAACTCCACCCAGATGGGATTCGAACCGGGAATCCCTAGCGCTGAGAGGCGAATGTGCTAACCACTAAGCCACCGTGCCGCCATTATGTACAGTATGTATGTATATAAATGAATAATGATATTTTAACAGTGACGCATAAAATATCAAAAGAAACACTGAGAACATGAGGGGCGGCACGGTGGCTTAGTGGTTAGCACATTCGCCTCTCAGCGCTGGGGATTCCCGGTTCGAATCCCAATCTGGGTGGAGTTTCCATGTTCTCCCCGTGTCTGTGTGGGTTTCCTTTAGAAGTCAAAATACCCCAAGTCAAAATACTTCCACCACCATTTGACGATGGGCATGCTGTGGTGTCCTTTGTGTCATAATCTGAGGATACACAAAAAGGAACCCCCAGGAGGACCATCATACTCGACTGTGACTGCCGATGATGACATCTACAAGGTGGAAGGAGGTTGATGTGATGCAGGGTTTAAAAACACTCCTGTCTCTGATGTACCACTGTGTAACATCAGTGTCACTGCACAGTACTGAGAATCATCCACCACCAAAGTAATACCTGCTCTGTGGGGGTCTAGAGTTAATAGTAATTGTACAGTATATACATACAGTACATATACACATGTATAAAAAGGCAGTGAGTTGTCACGTGACATCATCACGGTGACAACACTTGACAAAGCTTTTCTGTTAAAACAACACAAAAAAGGTATAACTAGCCCAAAACATATGTTCTCCGTTATACAGTAAACATACCTTAAGAGTTTTTTTCTGGCCTTTTCCTCCTCCTTCTCTTTTTGTGCGGATGATAAGCTCTCGGCTTCTGTGAGGTTATCCACAGCGATGGCCAGGAACACGTTTAAGAGGATGACTGATATCCATCAACTCAGAAAAATAGACTCGGTGTTTGGAGGGAATCATACTCAACATTCTAATACATTTGAATTTCCTCAACATTTTAATATTAGGCGGCACGGTGGTTTAGTGGTTAGCACGTTCGCCTCTCAGCACTTGGTATTCCCAGTTCGAATCCCCATCTGGTGGAGTTTCCATGTTCTCCCCGTGTCTGATGGGTTTCCTCCGGGTTCTCCGGTTTCCTCACACAGTCCAAAAACATGGAACAAGTCAATTGAGTTCTCCAAATTGCCCCATATAGAGTGTGTGTGTGTGAGTGAGTGTGTGCCTAGTGATGGATTGGCGCCCTGTCCTGGGTGCATCTGCTCAGTGCCTGAAACGTTCTCCCCTGGATGGGAATGGGGAACCCCACCGCAAACCTAATATAGGATAAAGCGGAAGATAATGAATGAATGAATGAATGAATTTTAATATTAATTCCTTCATTCATGATTTTCTGCTTTATCCTCTACTAGGGTCGTGGGGGGAGGGTCTCATGCCCATCCAGGGGAGAAAGTTTCGGGCACTGGGCAGATGCACACCCAGGACAGGGCGCCAATCTATCACTTAGCACATTCACTCACTCACACATACACACTTTATATGGGGCAATTTGGAGAATTTAATTGACCTTGATCCATGTTTTTGGACTGTGGGAGGAAACCGGAGAACCCGGAGGAAACCCACATGGATACGAGGAGAACATGGAAACTCCACCCAGATTGGGATTTGAACCGGGAATCCCTAGTGATGAGAGGCGAAAGTGCTAACCACTAAGCCACCGTGCCGCCCTCTATTGTAACCTTTAAATTATACATTTTATTAAAATAGGCTGTCATCTTTTCTGAGGACAGAGCGAATGTCCTGAGAAAATAAATATCCATAGCCAGATCACTGAAGCAGAACTAAACCTCAAACCTGTGCATACATAACGCTCGAAAGGATACAGTTTCCACAGACGAAAAGAATTATAAAATAAATGCTGACGAGAATCCCTGGGAAAGTTGGCCCACCATGCGCCATGATTCCATTATACATAATGCTATCCCACTCCTCTCCAGTCAAGACCTAAAGAAAGGAAAAGAAAACATTTATTAAACTGTCCGTATATCAGTAAATTTAATATAGTACATATAAAATTATTCTTTTTAATTCAACAATGGGTGGCACGGTGGCTTAGTGGTTAGCACGTTCGCCTCTTAGTACTAGGGATTCCCGGTTCGAATCCCCATCTGGGTGGAGTTTCCATGTTCTCCCCGTGTCTGCGTGGGTTTCCTCCGGGTTCTCCGGTTTCCTCCCACAGTCCAAAAACATGGAGCAAGTCAATTGAATCTCAAAATTCTCACATGCAGGCAATTACTGTAAACAGCAACCACCCTAATTACTAAAGGTATACAGTGTCCTTACAACTTTCAATAAACTAGTGAACTTCAAGTTTTAAATATGAAGAATTGAATTTTAAAGAAGAATATGAAGAATTGATTCCCGGTTCGAATCCCCATCTGGGTGGAGTTTCCATGTCCTCCCCGTGTCAGCATGGGTTTCCTCCGGGTTCTCCGGTTTCCTCCCACAGTCCAAAAACATGGAGCAAGTCAATTGAATTCTCAAAATTGCCCCATATAGAGTGTGTCTGTGTGAGTGAGTGTGTGCCCAGCGATGGATTGGCGCCCTGTCCTGGGTCTATCTGCCCAGCGCCCGAGACGTTCTCCCCTGGATGGGCATGGGGAACCCCACCGCGACCCTAATAGAGGATAAAGCGGAAGATAAAGGATGAATGAATTTAACAATGTGATAATGTGATAAAGTGATAATGTGAGCACCTGAAAGACACTGATGAGTGCCTGAGGGAAGTTGTCAAAGTTGCTGCGTACGATGGGTCTATCAGGGAAGTTGAATTTGCCTCCAAACACTTGCATGCCCAAGAGAGCAAAGATGACGATAAAGAGGAAGAGCAGGAGGAGGAGGCAGGCTATAGAACGTATGGAGTTTATCAGAGATGCTACAAGGTGACTAAGAGATGTCCAGTACCTGTGGATTCGAAAAAACAATCTGAATCAGTGGGTGCAGAGTCATTAAATATTAGTAGAATAACTATATTCATGGGCGGCACGGTGGTTTAGTGGTTAGCACGTTCTCCTCTCAGCACTAGGGATTCCCGGTTCGAATCCCCATCTGGGTGGAGTTTCCATGTTCTCCCCGTTTCCGCGTGGGTTTCCTCCGGGTTCTCCGGTTTCCTCCCACAGTCCAAAAACATGGATCAAGTCAATTGAATTCTCAAAATTGCCCCATATAGTGTGTGTGTCTGTGTGAGTGAGTGTGTGCCCAGCGATGGATTGGCGCCCTGTCCTGGGTCTATCTGCCCAGCGCCCGAGACGTTCTCCCCTGGATGGGCATGGGGAACCCCACCGCAACCCTAATAGAGGATAAAGCGGGAGATAATGAATGAATGAATGAAAAGTTAATTGAGGTCTCTAAATTGCCCCCTATAGAGTGTGTTTGAGTGTGTGAGTGTGTACCCAGCGATGGATTGGCGCCCTGTCCTGGGTCTATCTGCCCTGCGCCCGAGACGTTCTCCCCTGGATGGGCATGGGGAACCACACCGCGACCCTAATAGAGGATAAAGTGGGAGATAATGAATGAATGAACTATATTCTTTCATTTATTCATTATCTTCTGCTTGGGTCATGGGGGGGGGGGGGGGTTCCTCAGGCCCATCCAGGGGAGAATATTTTGGGTGTTGGGCAGATACACCCAATCTATAGGAGCCAATCTATCACTGTGCACACACTCACTTAGACACAATCTATATGGGGCAATTTAGAGCTGGCAATTCAGTTCACTTGACCTTGATCCATGTTTTTGGACTGTGGGAGGAAACCAGAGAACCCGGAGGAAACCCACACGGACACAGGGAGAACATGGAAACTCCACCCAGATTGGGATTCGAACTCTCGGTGCGAACAAGGCGAACGTGCTAACCACTAAACCACCATGCCGCCCTGGAATGTTCTCCCCGTGTCTAACGAATCTCTAATAGGAAATAAATGTTGGGATGTTGCTTGACGTTGGCCAAGCAACTTTAAAACCCATGCAAATGCCCATCATGATGAAAGAATCGAACACGAAAAGCAACTTTTCTGGCCTTGACACGTTAATAAGTACCTCAGTCAAATAATTTTAAATTTAGGCTTTAATTAAAAGTCAGGCTTATAGTATCTTACAGTACGTTTGATTTTCCATCCATCCATTATCTTCCCCATGGGTTCCCCATGCCCATCCAGGGGAGAACGTCTCGGGCGCTGGGCAGATACACCCAAGACAGGGTGCCTATCCATCGCTGGGCACACACTCACTCACACAGACACACTATATGGGGCAATTTGGAGAACTCAATTGAATTGAGTCCCTAGCGAATCCCTAGCGCTGAGAGGAGAACGTGGTGACCACTAAGCCACCGTGCCGCTCTACGTTTGATTTTATTCATCATGGACAGAAAATGGACAGCTTCAAATCAAAATCTTCATAATCTTGTCTATTTCTCTGTGTTTTTAATGATTTAGTATATCTTTTAGGGTTTGCTGTTGCTTACTTTGTCACCTTCATCAGCCGTAACAATCGGATGCATCTCATCACAGAGATGCCCAGTGATGTCATCACGTTGGCTGACACCAGGATAATTTCCAGAATGCCCACAGTAACCACGAAAAAGTCGAAACGGTTAAAGATGGACATGAAATAGGCCCGGAGGCCAAAGGCGTACATCTTCATGACCATCTCGATTGCAAAACATGCAAGTAGGATCTGATTGACAACATCTGCAACAAGACACATCACAATAAAACACTGATATAGTGAGCTTTAGTTTAATGTGTCTTACATGTAACAATTATATATATTACATAAAATATGAACATGTGCAAAAACAGACCTTGGAACCGGGTCATCCCAGCAGACTGGGGGTAATGCTCAGAGGCAATGGCCAGGGTGTTGAGGAACACAACCAGGATCACCATCCAGTAGAACACCCTGGACTTCACCCAAATAGTACACTTCCTCCGATACACACGATTCCAACGGCGAGCAAGACGACTAGTAATTAAACATAACAGTAAATCACATCTCATCTCATTACCATCTGCTTCATTCTATATTAGGGTCTAAGGGGTTGGAGTCTCCATGCCTATCCAGGGGAAAGCGTTTAGGCCGCTGGGCAGATGCACCCAGGACAGGACGCCAATCTATCACTGGGTACACTCACTCACACAGACACACACACACGCACACTCTATATGGGGCCATTTAGAACATTTTATTTAACTTCAATCCAGTTTATGGCCTGTGGGAGGAAACCGGAGGGAGGACTGTGGGAGGAAACCCAGGCGGACATGGGGAGAACATGGAAACTCCATCCAGATTGGGATTTAAACCTGGATCCCCAGCGCTAAGAGGAGAACATGCTAACCACTTAGCAAATTTCCAATTCACCTTCAATTCATGTTTTTGGACTTTGGGAGGAAAGTGGAGAACATGGAGAAAAATCCACACTGACACAAGAAGAACACCGAAACTCTACCCAGAAATGACCCTGGATCTCCAGCTGAGACGCGGTGCTAACCACTACGCCACCATGCCACCCTCCTCACACAGATAAGAAAAACTGAAGTTTGCTCATTCATTAATTCATTATCTTCCACTTTATCCTCTACGGTCACAGGGGAGGGGGGGGGGTTTCCCAATGCCCATCCAGGGGAGAACGTTTCGGGTGTTGGGCAGATACATCCAGGACAGGGTACCAATATATCACTAGGCACACACTCACTATATAGGGGCAATTTAGAGCATTCAATTTACCTTAAATCCATGTTTTTTTTAAGACTGTGGGAAATCAGAGAACACGAAGAAAACCCATTCTGACACAGGGAGAACATGGAAACTCATCCCAGGGTGGATTCGAACCTGGATCCCCAGCGCTGAGAGGCGACCCCTATGGTTTGTTAATAATTGTATTTTTTTTCAGGCTTAAAATGTGTTGGTCACATAAAATTACCAAACAGGTAACACATATACAACAAAAATTAAATTAAGTTAATACACCTAGAAAATATCAACATATGGTAAATAGTGGCTTAAAATATATTTTATCTAATTAAGAAGAAGAAGAATGTCTCATTTTAGTGCACTTACTAGTAATATACGAAACGATTAAGACCCTCCACTTCATAAAGACTGTCCGCCTCGGACCCGCTGTCCTTTAAAGGCAACAAACCTGTGAACCAAAAGCACATGATTTAAGATCATCATTAAATGTTACCAGTTTTTATAGTTTTTTTTAACCCAGTAATAAACCTGACATACACTGCAGAACAAGAAAAGTGTACCAAACCCATTATTTAGGAGTCTTACAAAAACTACGATAAGAAACAGCAATTTTAAGCCCTGCGTTGTGATCTGTGATCTGCTTCTCACAGTGTATTGCTGAAGTCCACTGTTATCCCATATTGTTAGTTTGATAATAATTATTTGATGATTATTTGTTGTTAGGGTCATTGGAACCGTATTGCTGCAGGTTTGGGTTTGGGCACATTTGCTCAGGAGTGTTTGAGTGAGGGAAATTACTGTATTTAATTTGTGTGTAAATAAAAAGAAGTCATGTGTAAAAAGCCATAATGGCCTTTTATCCTGTACGTGGATGGATGGATGGATCAGGGAAAAACTTGAGAAAATGAGCACACCTTGTCCTTCACCATCAGCATCCAAAATTTCAGCTTGAGTGATCCATTCCATGTAACCTTTCAAATCTTCATCCATCTGCTGTCGCTCACGCAACTTCTGGTATTCACCTCTGGATCTACATTTCTCTCTCTCTTTTGTGAACTCTCTGTAGAAGAGTGACATCATTATATATTCATTCATTCATTCATTCATCTTCTGCTTTATCCTCTATTAGGGTCGCGGTGGGGTTCCCCATGCCCATCCAGGGGAGAACGTTTCGGGCGCTGGGCAGACACACCCAGGACAGGGCGCCAACCTATCGCTGGGCACACACTCACACACACACACACACACACACACTCTACATGGGGCAATTTGGAGAACTCAATTGACTTGATCCATGTTTTTGGACTATATATATATATATATATATATATATATATATATATATATATATATATATATATGGCAGCACAGTGGCTTAGTGGTTAGCACGTTCGCCTCTCAGCGCTAGGGATTCCCGGTTCGAATCCCCATCTGGGTGGAGTTTCCATGTTCTCCCCGTGTCTGCGTGGGTTTCCTCCGGGTTCTCCGGTTTCCTCCCACAGACCAAAAACATGGATCAAGTTAATTGAGTTCTCTAAATTGCCCCATATAGAGTGTGTCTGTGTGAGTGAGTGTGTACCCAGCGATGGATTGGCGCCCTGTCCTGGGTGTGTCTGCCCAGCGCCTGAGATGTTCCCCCTGGATGGGCATGGGGAACCCCACCGCGACTCTAATAGAGGATAAAGCGGGAGATAATGAATTAATGAATGAATATATATATATTAAAGTCTATTTTCAGTATCACTGATCATAAAGATAAACTTTGTAGTTCCACAATTACATTTTGTAGTCCATCTGTTACTCTTCATGTTTAGTTAGTCCACTTAGTCTCTCTGACCCCACAGAGGAGGTATTAGGGTGGTGGAAGATTCTCAGCACTGCAGTGATTCTGACATGGTGGTGGTGTGTTAGTGTGTGTTGTGCTGGTATGAGTGCATCAGACACAGCAGTGCTGCTGACAGACAACAGAGTACCAATCAGATACAGGTGCCTGCTCCTCTCGTTCCATGATCCACCACCCTAACAATACCTGCTCAGTGAGGGTTCTGATCATCAGAGAATAGAGTAAAGGGGACTAACAAAGTATGTAGAGATACAGATGGACTACAGAATGGAACTGTAGAACTACAAAGTCTAGCAATATGGTCTATCTATAAGTGGAGAAATAATGAGCTGTACCGAATAAGATGGCCAATATATACCCGTTACCTGATACCTGATACCTGTTCTGTGATGCTCCTGACCAATAGAGAACAGAGAACCAACAGGGGACTAACAACAACAAACACAGATGGACTATAGTCTGTAATGGTAAAACAACAAAGTCCATATATATATTACCATTACAGACTGTAGTCCATCTGTGTTTGTTGTTGTTAGTCCCCTGTTGGTTCTCTGTTCTCTGTTGGTCAGGAGCATCACAGAACAGGTATCATTTGGGTGGTGGATTGTTTATTGTCAGTTCTGCAGTGTCACTGATGCAGTGAGGGGGTTTTAGTACAGCAGTGCTGCTGTAGTTTCATTTAAACCCCTCAGTGACACTGCTGGGATAGGAATAATGCACCAACCAATAATACCTGCTCTGTGGTGCTACTATTGGGGTCCTGATCATTAGAACAGAGTAAAGGGGATGTACACAGTATGTCCTGTAGAACACAAACAGATGTACTACAGTCTGGAATTGTCCATCTTTACAGTAAGTGGAACTAAGAACATGGACAAAAAGTGGAGCAAAACGGTAATGTGTTTGGAATATTACTTTATATTAAGCAAAAAGCAATGCACTTTGGGCACATTACATTTACAGCAATGCACTTACTGCTGAATGTCTTGCTGTTTGTATATGAATTCTATCATTTAATAAGATAAAAAAAAATTTTAAAACTACTTTTATTGCCAATAGTGTGTGGACAACTATCATCTTCATGATGGATATCGATGGCTAACGAATTTTTTTTAACAAAGTTTTTTTTTTAAATAAAATTTTAATAAAGGGGATTAATAATTACCCGCTGAGTACTCCAAGAGTCAGGTTGAGGACAAAAAAAGACCCCAGCAGAATCATAGTCACAAAGTAAACAAACGGCCATTCGTTTCCAACAGCATCGTTCACCTGAAAAGCAGCAGCATCTTTTCACGTTACATCACTATAGCAACGTACTGTGTTGAAATGGTGTGAACGTTTCATACTTACCCAGTACAGCACATCGGTCCAGCCTTCTGTCGTGATACACTGAAAGACAGTGATCATCGCAAAGCCAAAATTATCAAAGTGGGTGATCCCGAAGTTGGGACCCGGCCAGCCTGCTTTGCATTCTGTGCCATTGATGGTGCAACGACGTCCATTTCCAGCCTGAGCACACGGGGACGGGACCTCATTCTCCCGTAATGCAACAATATCTGTGATACAGAACAAATACAGCTGTTTTATTTTATTACATTTTATTAAAAATGTATTTTATATTTCCCTTGCTGCCACTCAGCAGTTTTCAGTTTGGACATGCTTAATAATATTGCTATTAATCTTTAAATTTGAGGATAACAGTTATTGCAATAGGTTATCGCCTGACAGCGCTGGGGATTCCAGATTTGAATCCCAATCTGGGTGGAGTTTCCATGTTTTCCCTGTGTCCATGTGGGTTTCCTCCGGGTTCTCCGGATTCCTCCCACAGTCCAAAAACATGGATTCAAGGTAAATTAAATGCTCTAAAATTGCTATATATAGAGAGAGTGTGTGTGTTTGTGTGTGTGTGTGTGTGTGTGTGGGTGTGTGTGTGTGTGTGTCTGTGTGAGTGAATGTGTCCAGCAATAGATTGACGCTCTGTCCTGGGCGTATCTGCCCAGCGCCTGAAATGTTCTCCCCTGGATATTCATTCATTCATTCATTCATTCATTATCTTCTGCTTTATCCTTTATTAGTGTTGCGGGCGGGTTCCCCATGCCCATTCAGGGGAGAACGTTTCGGGCGCTGGGCAGATACAGCCAGGACAGGGCGCCAATCCATCGCTGGGCACAAACTCACTCACACAAACACACTCTATAGGGGGCAATTTGGAGAACTCAATTGACTTGATCCACTTGTGGGAGGAAACCGGAGAACCCGGAGGAAACCCACGCGGACACAGGGAGAACATGGAAACTCCACCCAGATGGGGATTAGAACCGGGAATCCCTAGTGCTGAGAGGAGAACATGCTAACCACTAAGCCACCGTGCCGCCCTCATTCATTATATATTATTATAATAATATTATTTATGTATTATTATAAATAAATCACGGAAAAGAGGTATAACTACACTTCACTAATATTATGCCTAATAATGCTTCTTTCCTGTGATTTATTTACAATAATGCACACCCTCTTGTGCCTTATTGCTTTATTGAACACTGCCATCTTTAAGAATCAGCATTAAACACCTTATCCATCAATATCAAAGAGACCAGCATTTAAAATTATTATTTTCATATACATTTATTTTACTGGCCAAATCATTCAGTCCATGTTTATTGGCAAATCTTGACACAAATTATATTCCATATAAATTTAACAATTCATACTAAATCAATTGCACGTCATAGTATGTGTAAATGCAAAAATAATTTAATTTGGTTAAATACTTACAATTGATCATAAAAGCCAAGCAAAGAAAGACAATGGAATAAAAATGTTCCTTACCTGTGCCTTTATAATAGCAGGTTTTATGCATCTTGCATTTAAAAAGTTCCAAGCCCATGATGGCATAAAGAGTGACCATGAAGAAGACGAGCAGGGCCACGTGAAACAAAGGTAGCATAGCCTTCAGAACTGAATTCATGACCACCTGCAAACCTACAGATACATATATTCGAGGTTTAGATCCACAGTATACAGCTTTACATTGAAAGCAGTGTAGAACTGAGAGCAGCTCTTACTGGGAACTCCAGAAACCAGACGAAGAGGTCGCAAGACTCGGAAGGCTCGAAGAGCTTTCATATCAAACCCTCCTCCTTTCTCTGTAGGAACACCAGCTATTGCATTGATGGTGTCCACTGCCAAGGTAAAGAGTCTGTAAAAATGTTTTTGTGTAAATTCTCTATTTTTGTTTTATTAATACTGAAAAAATTGAAAATCTTCAACTCCCGCAGTTTGGTGACTTCTCAGTTGAATTAACGATAAATATTAAATATTAATATAGTGGCTTAGTGGTTAGCACGTTAACCTATCAGCACTGGAGATCTAGGTTCGAATCCCAATCTGGGTGGAGTTTCCATGTTCTCCCCGTGTCTGTGTGGGTTTCCTCCGGGTTCTCCGGTTTCCTCCCACAGTCCAAAAACATGGATCAAGTCAATTGAGTTCTCCAAATTCCAAATTCCAAATTGGATGTAAAGTAAATTGAATGCTCTAAATTGCTCTAAATGCTTTAAGCTTTAAATCTAGAATGTGTGTCTGTGTGAGTGAGTAGCAATAGATTGGCACCATGTCCTGGGTGCATCTGCCCAGTGCCTGAAATTTCGGGCGCTGGGCAGATACACCCATTGAATAAAAAGGAATTGTCATTCCTGTGCTCTTTAAAACATGAATGACAATTCCAATCGTTCTAATTCAACTGTAATGCCTCCAAAAACTTTTTTTCAGGTCTGAATTATTGCCAGTGGTTTTGTAATCAGATGTTCAGAAAAATGTATAATAGTTACATTTAAATTCCATTCCATTTCCATTTGGTCATTTAGCAGACACTTTTATCCAAAGTGACAAGTATCCCATCTTGGTTGGGGTCAGATAACAGGGTTGATACAGCAGCCAATGAGGGTTAAGGGCCTTGCTCTAGAGCCCACATTGGTAACTTCAGTGGACCTGGGATTTGAACCCACAACCTTCAGATTGACAGCCGAACACACTAACCCACCCCCACTGAGCTGCCACACCCTATAATAGTTAGATTTCTACCTACAGTAGGTCATACAGGAGTTCCTGTGGTAACTAACAAGCTGCATGAAGCAATATAGTGTATATATTACATTTCCACAGAAAGCATCCGTAATGCACAGGGTAAGTGAAAACAATAAAAACAACATCGAATTTTAAGAGTGAAGGGATAAATATATAAATATAAAAGAAATTATATGAATAAAAAGAAATTCAACAGGTTTCTCACCCCATAAACACGATGACAAAATCCAATATGTTCCAACAGTTCCGTAAGTAGGCCCCTTCGTGAAATAACAATCCATATGCTATTATCTTTAAGAAGCATTCCAGAGTGAAAATGACCAAGAAGATGTACTCCAGGCTCTCCTGCAAAACAATATAATACAGTATTATAGAAAAATATTGACTTCAAAGACAAACATTTCAAATTCTAAAGGTGGTCAAAGAAATGGTGAATTGAATTGGTGGATCTATCCTTGTTTTTTATTATAGTGTGTTTGTAATCGTTGTATAAAAGCAATTAATTGTGCATTAATGTGAATAAATCACAGAAAGGTAAATCAAACTAAATAAGTCAAAAACAGGTAACTATACTCCATTTCACGCCTAAGAACACCTCTTGCCTATGATTTAATAAGTGTTACTTGGACTTTTCAAGTTTTTAAATTATCAATCCAACATTTTAAAGTGATGTACAGCATACAGTGGAACGAACCAACGTTCTCCAGGTGCTACACAGAACAGCCACTATACAACTCAACATAAAGTGCACATGTGCTAACAGCTTGTTTAAAATAAGAAGTGCAATCAATGCAAGACAATATACAGTACAATAAATATTCAGGTACTTTTGGTGGATAATGGGTAATATTTGGTCTGAGAACCAATCCCTCAAGCAAAGCCTGAACTCTGGGATCGGTTCCATCAGGTAAATGATCTGAATGTAAATCAATATGTATGTTGTATGTAAACTTAATATTACACTATGACGTTGCCTTGGAGTCTGAATATCACTACCATTAAACCTAACCCAGCAAGAACACGAGGACATGTGATGAACTTGGAATTTATAATCTAGATTCAGTGATGGCATTTAAATACTATGACATTAATACTTTGATATATATATATATATATATATATATGGAGATTCCATGTTCTCCGCGTGTCCACGTGGGTTTCCTCCCAGAGTCCAAAAACATGGATCAAGGTCAATTGAATTCTCCAAATTGCCCCATATAGAGTGTGTGTGTCTGTATGAATGAGTGAGTGTGTGACCAGTGTATATTGGTGCCCTGTCCTAGGTGTATCTGCCCAGCGCCTGAGACGTTCTCCCCTGGATGGGCATGGGGAACCACAACGCGACCCTAATAGAGGATAAAGCGTAAGATAATGGATGGATATATATATATATATATCCTAACCTTTTTCAAGCTGTTTCATTGCTATTAACTTCTTAGATTCAGTTCCAAGTTTTTTTTTTCCAAGAGTGAGATATTTAAACTCTACTGACCTACTTCTGACGTGAGTGCTTCTTAAGTCAGCGGCTACTAAACTCAGCAGTCGGCTTTGGTTTCATGATGTACTCCTCTGGAATGACCAACCTGTCAGCTAATGCCATAACAGCAGGTCATAGGCAGAACTACAAAAGCCATAACATCAGCCGCTATGAAGCCTACATGTAATCTAAATATTAAAACTACTAAACAAATACTAAATATTAAAAACATGATCAGGCCTTAGAAATAAGATGGTGACAAAACAAACCTAATTAAATTTATGATTTTTAAGCCAGTATTCTGTCATTAAGATTTAATGTACCACAACAGTTTGGAATTATAATCCCTCTGAAGGTTTTGGTGTATCTTTGCAACTCTTACTCATCCCTGTGGCCTGCAAAGCCGAGGTTCGTGCATTTCATACTCCCTAATGCAAGACTTTACATGACCCAGGACGAAAAACAGCACTCAACCACATCAGAATATATCATTCATATATTTTATAGTCTTAGCAAAGGCTGTTTATATACCTATAATATATACTGTTATATAATATTATACAGGGTTAGCACGTTCTCTTCTCAGCGTTAGGGATTCCCGGTTCGAATCCCAATTTGGGTGGAGTTTCCATGTTCTCCCCGTGTCTGTGGTTTCCTTAGGGTGCCCCATATAGAGTGTGTTTGTGTGTGTGTGTGTGTGTGTGTGTGTGTGTATGTGTGAATGAGTATAAACACCTATAACACCTTTAAAAAATAACTAATAAATAAAGAAAGAAAAGGGCGTGGGGGTGGGGTGCAGGATAGGATAATGATCAGGTTTGATAATTCTACAGTGCAGCTGGCTCTTCATTAACTACTGACTTGTGATGTTCTCATTTGTAAGTTGCTTTGGATAAAAGCATCTGCTAAATGATTAAATGTAAATGTAATGTGAATGTAAATAAATTGGCACCCTCAGTGAGTGTGTATATATATATATATATATATAAAGATTGATGATAGATAGATAGAAAGAGAAATAGGTCAGTGGGTATGTATGTAGGTAGATAGATATGTAGGTAGATAGATAGATAGATACATTGATAGATATGTAGATAGATGAATAGGTAGGTATGTAGGTAGGTAGATTGACAGATAAGTTTGTATACATTTCTAATTAAAGTCATAAAACACATTTAAGATGACTTGTGTGTTTTAATGATATACTGAATTATCTGTTTTTGTAAAACGTCTTTGAGGTCCCTAAAAGTGCTATATAAATAAAATGTATTATTATTATTATTATTATTATTATTATTATTATTATTATTATTAACATTTGAAATCAGATCATAACCGCCAACCTCAGTAGCTCAAAGCTGTCACTCTATGTATTTAGACAGACAGACGGACGGACAGATGGACGGACATTTTTGAAGACCAGATAGCTGGTCTTCAAAAATGGAATCTCGCATTTAATTACATATAGGGGTGTCAGTTCATAGCAGTGAAGTATGTTTTTCAAACCATACAATGTTCACTTCACAGACAGCAGCTGTGATCTACAGCTGAGAAATGCTTGAATATTGGACTGGGGGAAAAACATGGTAAATGTTCCTGGCTTCCATCTGGTAAACTGATCGTTGCTCCTGGAACTTACCAAGGTTAAGTTGGTGTTATTTGTGTCCTCCTCTGGCATGGGCATGAAAACAGCCAGAGCCACACAGTTAGCAAAGATGGTCAGTAGGATGATGACCTCAAACGGCCTGCAGAATGCTTGTTCAGGAAAGATTTCACCCATGTTGACAAAGCAGTACTGAACAAACTGAAGGCATTGATTTGGAGAACATGACATTTGGTTAACTTACTTTATTTAAGCAATAATATCTATAAAATGCATTAATATAAAACCAGACTCAATCATATTTTTGTCAGTGACCATGTTCAGCACCCTGCATAACCCTCCAGTAATTAATCAAATTTAACCTCAAATGATTCAGTGAAAATATCTATACATTTACAAATCTATAAAATGTCATCCAAGGCAGTTATTATGAATTCATCACTGGCTGTTTATTATTTGTAAGCATTTTATTAAAAATTGCTTTAAGTTAACAAGAAACTACACATAAACAACAAATGTTAATCTTACCTATACCCTTACCTTACTCATCCTTAACTCCAACTAAATCCATTTGCAATTAGAATGAAAATTATAATTTACAAGAACAATTTACATCTATTAAATTAGATTAAATTAGAAAACAACTATTTCAAGTTTCAACTAAAAGAATTTAGAATATGTATTTATTAATTTCTTGTGCAATTGATCCTTTTTAAATGTGTCCCAGCATTTCTTTTGTAGAAGGCAAGAAAACCTCGTCAGCTCTCTAAGGCCATCTCAGCATCGATTTTATTTATTGATTATAGGTGTCTACAAACTTTTATAAATGTGGACAAATGTTAATAAAAGCCTTCTTTAAACTAAATTATATAAATATTCATTCATTCATTATCTTCCGCTTTATCTTCTATTAGGGTCGCGGGGGGTTCCCCATGCCCATCCAGGGGAGAACGTCTCGGGCGCTGGGCAGATAGACCCAGGACAGGGCGCCAATCTATCGCTGGGCACACACTCACTCACTCACACACTCTATATGGGGCAATTTAGAGAACTCAATTGACCTTGATCCATGTCTTTGGACTGTGGGAGGAAACCGGAGAACCCTGAGGAAACCCACGCTGACACGGGGAGAACATGGAAACTCCACCCAGATGGGGATTCGAACCAGGAATCCCTATTGCTGAGAGGAGAACGTGCTAACCACTAAGCCACTGTGCCGCCTGATATAAATATAAATAATATAAATCTATAAATAAAATTATATATATATAAAATTAGAAAAGTTCAAGTTTATTTCTGAGTCTATTTATTAATTTATATAGCACTTTTTTTTAACAAAGAATCTTTACAGTGTTATAAGCCTGAACCCCTAAAGAGCAAGCTGAAAATAAAAAAAAATGGTTTTTTTTTGGGCCAAATACCAACATCAGTGAACAACTTATCACATATTGATATATTTGTATACAGTATATAAAAATAGAACTAGTTTTTCAAACCTATACTGTAGTTGAAAGGATGACTCCTCAGTGATCAGAACCCTCACAGAACAGGTATCATTTGGGTGGTGGATTGTTTATTGTCAGTTCTGCAGTGACACTGATGCAGTGAGGAGGTTTTAGTGCAGCAGAGCTGCTGTAGTTTCATTTAAACACCTCAGTGACACCGCTGGGATAGGAATAATGCACCAACCAAAGCACTATTGACCATTAGAACAGAATAAATTAGACGTACACAGTATGTACTGCAGTGGAATTTTAGAACTAGTCCATCTTCACAGTAATTGGAACTAAGAACATGGACAATAAGTGGAGCAAAATGGCAATGTGTCCAAACTTTGAAAAAATAGCTTTTCACCCAATGCTCTGCTGAAGAAGTGCGGCTATGACAATAATTTGATGGAACTTAGATTTATATATGACTGGCAGTCCCCCACTGAGTCTTGGTCCTCACAAGGTTCATTCATTCATTCATTATCTTCCGCTTTATCCTATATTAGGGTCGCGGGGGGGTTCCCCATGCCCATCCAGGGGAGAACGTTTCGGGCACTGGGCAGATACACCTAGGACAGGGCGCCAATCTATCGCTGGTCACACACTCACTCACACAGACACACTCTATATGGGGCAATTTGGAGAACTCAATTGACTTGATCCATGTTTTTGGACTGTGGGAGGAAACCGGAGAACCCGGAGGAAACCCACACAGACACGGGGAGATCATGGAAACTCCACCCAGATGGGGATTCGAACCGGGAATCCCTAGCGCTGAGAGGAGAACGTGCTAACCACTAAGCCACCGTGCCGCCCTCTTCACAAGGTTTCTTCCTTAAAATAACAACATAAAAGGGAGTTTTTTCTTGCCACTGTTGCTTCAACTTGCTCTTTGAGGGTTTAAAGGCTTATAACAGTGTAAAGCTGCTTCGTGACAATGTACTATTGTAAAAACACTCTATAAATGACTTAAACTCTATAAATGACAAAACTATATAAATTTTGCCTCAGCGATACATGAGTAAACGGTTATGTAGACAGCTCTGTGCACGGTGTATAAATTAAAGATCAATATGAAGTTGCTTCATGCATTCAGATCAACGCAATGCAACTTCATGCGGCAATGAAATAAAATCAGCCATGTGTTTAAATGTGCTAACTGTCCAGATTATACTATCAATAGATTTTGGCGTCTGGACTGGAGGTTGGGCTGGGTAATTTATTTTAGTAATGCAGCTACAGTTTTAGTAATAACTAAACTGTATATTGCTGCGGCATAATTTCAAATTTTACATTCCATGCATGGCTGACTGATTTCCAGCGCATTTGTCATTGTGCTTCATTTATATTGTTGCATTTGTCCACCAGACAGTAATCAGCATCAGGTCAGTCCACGACTCGGCCTGTGCATTCCAGCCAGCAGGCTGCAGCATCTCAGAATTTCCCTGCAAACTCAGCATCATGTCCAGCACGAGTGATCTCCCACAACAGCTGCACACCCCCAGAATATTATCAAACCATTTAAATGCACTTATTTATACTAAGCTAAAAACTGAGCCTATTTCATGGAATTGTAGGACGTCTTAAACTAATTTTATATGTCGCTGAGTAATCCTTTTTTTTATTATGCCTGTAAAACACTTCAGAAATGCACTGAGATAATTTTAAATAATTATTTAAAGTTTGATATACGGGTAATTGATAATGAATCTGCTCGTTTCTATGGGTACAATATAACCAATTTTGTTAAAATGTTTGGGTCACAAAATAATACGACAGGTCACATGGACCCTGATGCATATTTGACCAAACTTGTAAAAATGTGAAGCTTAACTTACCTTATATTATTACCTATTAATTATTACCTATTATATTAGCTATTACCTTATATTACAAACATCGTTATTTATTCTAATTAGCTTTGCTGTATTGGGTAAGCGTAAAATATTGATCACATTCAGACACATACTTATACTGTAGTTAATTATTTATTTCCTTAATTGATGATTTTATCTTAGAAATTCAATACATTTTTTGCTTTTATAGATTTACTTATAAAGAAAAAAGTTGTCATAAAAACACTAAAGGGCAAAAAAAAAAAATTACATCTTAATAAGTCAGAAAATCAAAGTGTAACACACTTGATTTTTGACTTGAATAGATTTCGAAGATAAATAATCTATTTTTTAGAAACCTCTTCTTATTTTAAGACATCTTAATCAGATAACTTTACTTACTCTACTGGCAGATCATTTTATTTGATTGATGGATATTTTTTAGTTCATTTTTTGACATAGTCCTGATTGTTTAGGTACAAAACTGTAACAGTAGCAGATGCATGTATTAAAGGATACTTCCATTCCACGATGTTAATGCACGCCTTACGAAAAGGGTTTTTTAAGGTAAAGAAGAAGAGGGAGCGAGCAGGCCGAGGGTTTCCACCCGTGGCCTGCAGTTTCTTCAGTTTCTCTCTTTGTTTTCGCTTCAGCTCCTCTTCATTCATGATGAACGAGGCCAGAGCCGCTCCTCCACCTGAATCCATTTTGGGATCTCGGTTGTAAAAGTTGTCAGTCCTCAGGAAATGAAAGCCTTCCTCAACTGGAAGGAAAAAGTCCCGGTTTGGTTCTCCTAGATGTCCATGTGAGATCTTCCAGTAAGCTCCTCCACCCTCTTTATCCTCCGTCCCCCTCAAGCTCTCCTTCACACTGTTCAGACCTCACTGCTGCCCTGGCCCCTGCTTGGAAAAGTACACCAAGCAAGAAGAAATAAGATAGGCGGAGTGCTTTTAGGTGCAGTTGGCTTGGGTCAGATTTATATATATATAGAAGAGCATCGAGTGTCTGTGCTTCAAGCTGTAAAAGAGGGTGGAGACATGCCTTTTGAGGGGGGGGCATGAAGAAAGCAGCAGTATGGGTGATTCAGCTGCTCAGAATGAACCGGAGATGAAAGACAAGCGCGAGGGCAACAGAGGAACAGACACAGTCAAAAAAATGTGGCATCCAATAGACAGTGACTGAAAATATATTTATATATTTATATAAACCAGAACTGTCAGCAAATTGTATAGTAGTTTTTATAGTGGGTTTCTGGCGTAATGAAGAGTATGACTGTGAACATGACTCCAATACATAATATGTTTTAAAGTATGTGAACATCTGACCATCAGGTCCAATATCTTTTTTTTGGTCTAAATAATTGACCTAATAATTGGCCTTTTTCATAATAATAATAATACTAATAATAATAATAATAATAATACATTTTGTGTGGCACGTGGCTTAGTGGTTAGCATGTTCTCCTCTCAGCGATGGGGATTCCCGGTTCGAATCCCAATCTGGGTCGAGTTTCCATGTGTCTGCGTGGTCCAAACACATGGATCAAGGTCAACTGAGTTCTCCAAATTGCCCCATATGGAGTGTGCTTGTGTGTGTGTGTGTGTCCCACCCGCGATCCTACTATAGGATTAAGTAGAAGATTCAGTTCCACATTGAAGAACATTTCCAATGTAAGTGGTGCATGTTAGCAGGGTTCATATTATGAATGATGAATGTCCTATAGGGCGGCACGGTAGTTTAGTGGTTAGCACGTTCGCCTCTCAGTGCTGGGGATCCAGGTTCGAAGTTTCCATGTTCTCCCCGTGTCCACGTGGGTTTCCTCCAGGTTCTCCGGTTTCCTCCCACAGTCCAAAAACATGGATCAAGGTCAATGGAATGCTCCAAATTGCCCCATATAGAGTGTAGATTAGATTGACATCCTGCCATGCTTTCTTCCCCAGTCCGGCAAGATGGACCTAAGCGTCGCATTAAGAAGTGTCCGCCGGTCCAAAAACCGTGACCATGTCTGAGTCTATGAGCATGTTTTTCTGTGTTGTTAAACTAAAGGGGAACCCCCGCCGCTACCTTAGTATAACATAAAAATTGGGTCATTTATTGGACGCTTTTATCCAAAGCGACTTACAAGGTGAGAACAGGGTTAATCACAACATCCCTGGAGCAATGAGGGTTAAGGGTCTTGCTCAAGAACCCACACTGGTAACTTGAGGGGACCTGGGATTTGAACCCCTGGGATTTGAACATAAAGTGTATGATAATAAGTGAATGATGAATGTTCTACACTGAAGAACATCTTCAATGTAAGTGTTGAATGTTAGCAGGGTTTATGTAAGAAGCTCAGCAGTAGTAGCTCCAAAAAAATGTACTTTGTTGAATTTCAATGCTATCCCACTATGCCCCCCCCCCCCACCACCACCACGCGACTCCTCTTCCACACGCCTTCACATGCTTTCTTCCCCAGTCCAGCAAGATGGACCTAGGCACCGAGTTAAAACGTGTCAGCCGGCCCAAAAACCGTGACCATGTCGGTGTCTATGAGCATGTTGTTCCGTGTTACTAAACTAATGGGGAACCACCGCCGCTATCCTAGTAGAACATAAAGTAGTATTATAATAAGTGAATGATGAATGTTCTACACTGAAGAACATCTTCAATGTAAGTGTTGAATGTTAGCAGGGTTTATGTAAGAAGCTCAGTAGTAGTAGCTCCAAAAAAATGTACTTCGTTGAATTTCAATGCTATCTCACTATGCCCCCTCATCCCCCCCCACCACGCGACTCCTCTTCCACACACCTTCACATGCTTTCTTCCCCAGTCCGGCAAGATGGACCTATGCGCCGAGTTAAAAAGTGTCAGCCGGTCCACAAACCATGACCATGTCGGTGTCTATGAGCATGTTGTTATATATATGTGCTCTGCTTAAGATGTTTTTTTTCGTGTTCCTACACTGTACTCCTTTGGGAACATAGTCTGCCGCTGTTTTTTATTAATCACATGTTTTTCTTTCCAAATGTACTACAATTCATCTTTCTTTCTCAGTTCTAAATTTTCCCATAGCGGGATTAATAAAGTATCAATCAATCAATCAATACCAGAATCATTCCTGATCCAAATGAGACATTGTTTAATAATCTTCAAGCTGTAACATTTCCATTCGTTTAACTGGCAGAATCCCAATACAATTTACATAAAGCTACTGTATTAAAACCTACAGTAAAACCTAAACATTCTCACATTTGGACTAAAGCTTCTGTTCTATACTGCTTTAATAAAAAGCATGTGAGGAACATCTCAGTGTGTTGAGTTTTTACAAAATGACCTAAAACGCTCACAAATATCGCTCACACTGGTAAAGTAAATCCTGCTTACGTACAAAGACATGTAATAAATAGGTTATTGTTATTATTATAAAGTCATTCCATCGAACACTGTACAAAATCCAGTGCAAAAGACTCTTAAGCCCCATTAAGTCCAAATGAAAATAACATAATTCCCAAAGATTTCAGGGATTAACTCAGGAGTTTCTGGTGCTCAAAGACCGTCTCACGTTGCTCCTGCACCTGTTTCTTCCAGCGCTGCTGAGCTCCATCCACTCGCTCGAGTACCGTGTTTCCATGACCTGGAGATCTCGCATCCTGCAGAATAAGAGTCACAGCAAGAACTTTTCTATGTGTAAAAAAAAAAGTGTTCCTAGAACATTTCACTACTTTGACAATCTACTCAACTCACTTTACAAACAATAAAAACGGCTGCAACAAAAAACAAGAAAATAATATAACATCCATCCATTATCTTCTGCTTTATACTCTACGAGGGTCGCTGGGGGGTTCCCCATCCCAGAGAGAACATTTCAGGCGCTGGGCGGATACACCCAGGACAGGGCGCCAATCTATCGCTGGGCACACTCACTCACACAGACAAACACACTCTATATGGGGCAATTTGGAGAATTCTATTAACCTTGAATCCATGTTTTTGGAAAGGAGAACCCAGAGGAAACTTACAGGGACATGGGGAGAACATGGAAAGTCCACCCAGATTGGGATTCGAACCTGGAATCCTCTGCACTGAGAATAAAAATGGGTTTTAAGGCTCGATCTAAAAGGGGACAGTGAAGAGGCCTGTCTAATATATAGCTGTAAATTGTTCCAAAGCTTAGGAGCCGCAATTGAAAAGACCCAATCCCTGATGAGCTCAAGCTTGGACCTCGAAACCTCCAGGAGCAGCTGAAGTGAGGCACAAAAGCTCAGAGAGGAAAGGTGTGGCGAGTCCATTTAAAGATTTAAAAACAAATAAATTAATCTTAAAGCTAGACAGATCTGAAAACTGAATCTGCAAATATCTAAACTGCTGGGTCAAATCACAAAGTGTAACAGTGAGGTATAGTGTAATAAATACATAACAGGCAACCCATCCATCCATTATCTTTCACTTTATATAGGGTCGTGGGGGGGATTCCTCATGCCCATCCAGGGGAGAACGTTTCGACGCTGGGAAGATACACCCAAGACAGGGCGCTAATCTATCACTGGGCACACTCAATCACACACACTCTATATGGGGCAATTTAGAGCATTCAATTGATCTTGATCCATGTTTTTGGACTGTGGGAGGAAACCGGAGGACCTGGAGGAAATCCATGCGGACACGGGTAGAACATGGAAACTCCACCCTGATTGGGATTACAGTTTAAAAATGTGCCATTTACAAAAAAATTATATTTTAAAAACAGTAATTATTACCCAGTATAAGTAAATCAATTTGACACTATTGCTGTTCCAAAAATAAGGTTATACACTCATTGGCCATTTAATTCGGTACAGCTCATTGTTTCTTCACTTAATATAGATGAACTTTGTAGTTCTACAGTTCCATTCTGTAGTCCATCAGTATCTCTCCATACTTTGTTCCCTTTACTCTGTTCTCTGATGATCAGGACCCCCCACAGAGCAGGTTTTATTAGGGTGGTGGGTGATGGTTCGAGTTGATCAGACTCTGTGTGTTCTGATGGTGGTGACCCTGGTGTCTGATCCTAACACTAACATACCACCATATCACTATCACAGCAGTACTGAGAATCATCCACCTCCCTAATACCTCCCTTCAATTCTACTGAAAACCCTACTAAAGTGGACCAACAATGTATATAGAGACGACTGTAATTGCAGAACTACATATTCCATCTATATGGTCAGTGAAACTAAAAAAAAACAGACAGTGAGTGTAGTACAGAGGGGGTGCACATAATAAAATGGCCGGTGTGTGGATGTATAGTACCAGTCAAAATTTGGACACCCCTCCTGTTGGCTCCACATTGTTTCTGAAGTATTATTGCTTTTAAGAAATAGTGTCCATTAATTAAAGGTTGGATTTTTCGTCAGTCATTTACGTCGATGTTCTTTGGTAAGATGTCATTTATTGTTGATAGTTTGTAAACCCTGTAAACTAACAGAATAACCTCTGAGCTCGTGAACAGACAATCCTTCACCTCAGAGTCCTCCTCATTCTGCAGAGGTTGCATGTTGGGGTGACGTCTGCGGATCAGGGGCTCCACCAAGAGCAAAAACAGCATGTACATAAGAAGAGCACCGACCACTAAAAGGTAGATGAAGATGGTCACCTAGAAACAACAATATTAAAAAAAAAAAAAAAACCACATCAAATCATTTATCTTGGCACAAGCAAAAACATTTCCCATAAAAGCGATAATGATAAAAAATATAAAACCTTAATTAAATATCTTTCAGTCATCTTTGTTGTACTTATATCATCACATACACCATATATTTATTTCAAATGCCTCAAATTTAAAATTTACTAATTTAATTTGTTTTTTAATTAACTAATTTTGCGGCAAGGTGGTTTAGTGGTTAGCATGTTCTCCTCTCAGCACTAGGGATTCCCGGTTCGAATCCCCATCTGGGTGGAGTTTCCATGTTCTCCCCGCGTCTGCGTGGGTTTCCTCCGGGTTCTCCGGTTTCCTCCCACAGTCCAAAAACATGGATCAAGTCAATCGAATTCTCCTAATTGCCCCATATAGAGTGTGTGTGTGTGAGTGAGTGTGTGCCTAGCGATGGATTGGCGCCCTGTCCTGGGTCTATCTGCCCAGCGCCTGAAACGTTCTCCCCTGGATGGGCATGGGGAACCCCACCGCGACCCTAATAGAGGATAAAGCGGGAGATAATGAATAAATGAATGAACTAATTTTATTTTATTTCAAATTATTTAATTTAACTTATAATAGTGGCGGCACGGTGGCTTAGTGGTTAGCACGTTCGCCTCTCAGCGCTAGGGATTCCCGGTTCGAATCCCCATCTGGGTGGAGTTTCCATGTTCTCCCCGTGTCCGCGTGGGTTTCCTCCGGGTTCTCCGGTTTCCTCCCACAGTCCAAAAACATGGATCAAGTTATTTGAGTTCTCTAAATTGCCCCATATAGAGTGTGTTTGAGTGTGTGAGTGTGTACCCAGCGATGGATTGGCGCCCTGTCCTGGGTGTATCTGCCCAGCGCCTGGGATGTTCTCCCCTGGATGGGCATGGGGAACCCCACCGCGACCCTAATAGAGGATGAAGCGGGAGATAATGAATGAATGAATGAACTTATAATAGTACAACAGCATTATTTTAGTATGTTTTCATATTCCATCCATTATCTTCTGCTTATTCCTCTACTAGGGGCGTGGGGAGGGGGGCATCTAGGTGAGAACATTTCAGGCAGATAAACCCAGGAGTGTCCTGTCCTGGGTGTATCTGCCCAGCATCTGAAACGTTCTCCCCTGTAAGGGCATAGAGAACCCCAAAGCAACCCTAGTAGAGGACAAAGTGGAAGATAATGGATGAATTATATGAATTTAACTTATAGTGTGTTTTTCATATTTATCTCAAAATCTAATATAAATCCATATACATGAAAAATTTGTCAAAACCTAGCTTTTTGTCATGTGTGCAATACATTGTTTGGTTTATATTGTCTTTCAGCTTTTTGGTTGTAAAACATCCACAAAATATTTTTTTTTTTCTGACTTGTTGAGATTTTTTTCCAGTGTGTGTGTGAGTGAGTGAGTGTGTGTGTGTCCAGCGAATGTTTTGCTCCTTGTCCCAGGTGTATCTGCCCAGTACTCAAAACGTTCTTCCCTGGATGGGCATAGGGAAAGATTGGCTTGATTTAGTATGAAACTTTATGCACATACCTTTATGGTATAGCTGCTTCTCTCTTCATGTTTGCATTCACAGAGCAGACAGTAGGCCTCCACATCATGCCCTGGCACTGGCATGGGTTCAACCACATGCAGGCAATTACTGTAAACAGCAACCACCCTAATTACTAAAGGTATACAGTGTCCTTACAACTTTCACTAAACTAGTGAACTTCAAGTTTTAAATATGAAGGATTGAATTTTATGCTTTATTGTGTTCAACTGTGTGTGTTTGTTCAACAGTATCAATTGTTAAACTGCATAAACAGGTAGATTTCATGAATATGTCCAGGGCTTTTCATTACAACTGACTGGATAGTCAGTATAGTCACTGCTCATTACTATCTTACACCCCGATCTACTACAACAGTGCCATAATGGTTGCCTTACTATATCTCAATTCATTAAAGAAAAGAAAATGTTCACACATCTTGCTGTTCCATTGCAGTGATGAAATCCAATGCTCACCAGTCCTCCTGTGTAAAATTCCGGTTATAAACATGGCCACTGATATTTCTGTATGGAGGGCATATGCATTTGCAACGAACATCTTCAATATCCTGTGAAAGATGAATATACCACATAGTTACTGCATTATATTTCTTTTTTTTTCTTTTCTGATGATGCAGGGTAAGGAAGACAACATTATCTGCAAGAACTGTAAAACTGCTCAAAGTTAAAATTAAGAGGAATACAGGTTAATCCTCAAAGAAATCCTGTTTCAGTCTGCAACAGACATGAGAGGGGGAGAGACGGGGAGAGACGGGAGGAGGAGATGATGGGGGAGAGACGGGATGCTAACATCCTGCCAAACTTACACAGAAATGTTTAAGAACGTCAGTGTCCTATCGTATCCTGATGGAAACTATTGTAATGTGACTCAAATCAGATTGTTCATTACTGTGTGAAGATCTAAATCTGATCTCGTTTCCTACCATAGTCCAAAAACATGGATTTAAGATGAATAAAATGCTCTAAATTGCCCTTAAATAGTGCGTGTGTCGGTGGACGAAACATTTTCCCTTGAATGGGGACCCCCCCCCCCCAGGACCCTAGTACATGATTAAGCAAAAGATAATAAATGAATTATTGCTCCTAAATTGCCCCTATCTAGTGAGTGTGTCTGTGAGAGTGTGTACCCAGCGATACACTGGCACACTGTCACAACTAGCGCCCAAAACGATCTCCCCTGGATGGGGATAGGAAAACATCCCCCTGCAAGCCTAGTAGAGTATTAAGCAGAAGATAATGAATGAATGAATTTATGACTGCTCTAAATTGCCCCTATATGGTGTGTGTGTGTGTGTCTGTGCGAGTGTATTCCCAGCAATAGATTGGCGCCCTCTCATGAAAATTTAGGGAAAGCACTGTGTGTAATCACACAAATGAAAACTAAATACATTTTTAAACAGAAGACTCACCTTACTAGCCGCTGTACAACACATCCAGTCACAGCAAAGCAAAACCAGCAGCGCTGCAGGTCCACAAAATTCTTTCAGCATCATAATCTCTTCCACTTCTGTAGCAAAAGATTTTAATGCAATAAAAATGACATGCTTCGCAAAACAAACCTGATTCCATTCAGACCAGTCTGCTTTGTGACATGTACAATTAAGGCTTTTTTAAATCTCAGTTCCTTCATGTCATAGACCCTCTAAATGGAAACAATGGATTATTATTTCCTGGTAATGTTTAGGATACAAAATGTATAACCAACATCAACTGCAAATACGCAACAAAATCACTGCCACAAATATCATTATTTTCAATGACTTGTTGATAAACCACTTTGTGCACCTGTCTGGTTGACATATTTTGGTTTTAGTACATTTATCTTAATAGCTATTTCCATACGGAAAATGTTGGTTATTGGTTTTCTAAGAGAGAATTAATTAAACATTTATTTACATGTATTATTACACTATTTATTTACTGAATTCTAAATATTACAAGGTGTTTTAGTGCACAGCACATTCTCCTCTCAGCACTAGGGATTCCTGGTTCGAATCCCCATCTGGGTGGAGTTTCCATGTTCTCCCCGTGTCCGCGTGGGTTTCCTCCGGGTTCTCTGGTTTCCTCCCACAGTCCAAAATCATGGATCAAGATCACTTGAGTTCTCCAAATTTCCCCATATGAGTGTGTTTGTGTGTGTGTGTGTGTGTGTGTGTGTGAGTGAGTGTGTGCCCAGCGATAGACTGTTGCTCTGTCCTGGGTGTATCTGACCAGCGCCCGAAACGTTCTCCCTTGGATGGGCATGTGGAACCCCCCGCGACCCTAATAGAGGATAAAGCGGAAAATAATGGCTGGATAGAAAATATTATAAGTGTAGAACAGTGGCATGGTTAGAGTTTGACTCTCAGCACTGGGGATGCAGGTTTGAATCCCAATATGGGTGGAGTTTCCATGTTCTCTCCGTGTCCTCGTGGGTTTCCTCCGGGTAAATTGATTGCTCTAAATTGCCCCATATAGTCTGTGTCTGTGTGAGTGAGTGTTCCCAGTGATAGATTGGCACCCAGAGCCCGAAACGTTCTCCCCTGGATGGGCATGTGGAACCCCCCGGTGACCCTAGTGGAGGATTAAGCAGAAGATAATGACTAATTAACTACATTTCTTAAATTCTCTAATGACTGTCCATCCTAAACACAACGAACACAACATTACAACAGCATGCGTTTATAGTTTAACGTCACATCTAATCGATTTAACAACGTTGGTTGTAGTTTCCAACATTTTAATACAAAAAAGTACAAAATTAAAGATAAACACTTACATTTGCAAATGAGCTCACAGAACCAAAACAGTATACGGAGGAATTACAAAATAAAAGACACTCGGAGACAGGCGCTTTAAACGTTTGGACATTTAAGTATATTTAAACTATATCTCTTTGGTTGATTATTTATTTATTTAAAAAGGTTAACAAAATATTTTACAAACAAATTCTCCTAAACGGAGTTAATACTAAAGCATGGTTAGGAATTAGTTTGCTACACCATCATAAAAATAAACACTTGAAAAGTTCGTGACTCGGTCATGCCAGGGTCCGTTATATAATTAACGAAAAATCGAAAACAATTTGAGCAGAAAATTAATTAATTAACGAATTCATTAATTAATTTATAAAGCATGACGTTGCAGTAATCCAGAGTATGGACAAAAACTCTTATCACGGTTTTGAGGTTGGAAAAGGCGGTATCCAGAAAGCCAAAGTCTATTGGCTGGTTCCACTGTCAGTCAAGAGGCGTCTGAGCCAATCAGCGGGAGAAAATTCAACATCACAGTTTTGGCGGTAGCTGGAACATGGCGGAAGATTTGAAAGGTAGGATTTCGTTGTTTTTAAACTTCTCTGAACTCTCGCTCACAATAAGCGAATAAAAAAGTGTGAGACTCCGAATAATCGCTTTGTATGACGATATAGAGTTTATTTATAACGGTGGGGTGGATGAAATGGACTTTTAACTTCATGAAGCTGCAGACTGAAATAAAGACTAAATTCTAACCCTGCTCTTCACTTTCATTCTGATCTGCGTCACAATAAATCTATTAATTGGTATTTTAATTACATTGTAAGGTTCTTACTACATTAAAAGTCAGGTCTGTATCACGTTAGCGTGTTAGCAACTCGCTGCTACATTAAATCGGTTTATATTCTTTAAAAGTAACGTATGATCTTATTAAAATGATATAAAGTAGCACGGGCGGCACGGTGGCTTAGTGGTTAGCATGTTCGCCTCTCAGCACTATGGATTCCCGGTTCGAATCCCCATCTGGGTGGAGTTTCCATGTTCTCCCCGTGTCCGCGTGGGTTTCCTCCGGGTTCTCCGGTTTCCTCCCACAGTCCAAAAACATGGATCAAGTTAATTAAGTTCTCTAAATTGCCCCATATAGAGTGTGTCTGTGTGAGTGAGTGTGTGCCCAGCGATGGATTGGCGCCCTGTCCTGGGTCTATCTGCCCAGCGCCTGAGATGTTCTCCCCTGGATGGCATGGGGAACCCCCCCGTGACCCTAATAGAGGATAAAGTGGGAGATAATGAATGAATAATGTAGCACAGATTGTGTAAAATATGTGCATCATGTAATTATCCCATCACATCATCTTACATTTAATGTAAGGAAGCGAACACAGTTTGTTTCAGTTAAATTCATTCATTCATTCATTCATTATCACATGATCCTCTCCTTGGGTGGAGAGAGGACGTTTAGGGCGCTGGGCAGATACACCCTGCACCGGGTGCCTATCTATCACTGGACACATACACACACACACACACACATATGCGCTATATGGGGTGATTTAGAGCATTCAATTTACCTTGAATCCATGTTTTTAGACTGTGGGAGGAAACCGGAGAACCCGGAGGATACCCACGCTGACACAGGGAGAACATGGAAACTCACACCAGATTGGAATTCGAACCTGGAATGATATAATGTAATACAGACTGTGCAAAATATGTGTGTTATCCCATTATTAAATCTTACTTTTAATGTAGGGAAAGTAACATAGTTTATTTTATGGGCGGTACGGTGGATTAGTGGTTGGCATGTTCTCCTCTCAGCATTAGGGATTCCCGGTTCGAATCCCTATCTGGGTGGAGTTTCCATGTTCTCCCCGTGTCCGCGTAGGTTTCCTCCGGGTTCTCGGATTTCCTCCCACAGTCCAAAAACATGGATCCAGGTCAATTGAATTCTCCAAATTGCCCCATATAGAGTGTGTGTGTGTGTGTCCAGCGATAGATTGGCACCCCTGGATGGGCATGGGGAACCCCCCCCCCCCCATGAGCCTAATAGAGGATAAAGCAGAAGATAATGAATGAATGGATGGATGGTTTCTGTATGTACCTGCTCTGTGGTTTTGGGGTCCTGTCCATTATAGAAAAGAGTAAGGGGACACAGTAGTGATTGTTTTTTTGGACAAACTTATGTCTTTACGAACTTTAAATGACCTCTCTCTCACTTTTAAAGAGTGTAAAGTAGCATGTCTTGCTACGGAAACGCAGTTGGAGGTGCTTTGCCGAGAGGACGGGATCATCTGCAGTGCATTGGGGGTTAATAAGAACAATCTTTGTGATTATGAAGTGGAATATCTTTGTAATTACAAAAGAGTAGTGATCACAGTTGGAAAAAGACGAGTCACACAGGTAAGAGCATATACACTGAAATAATGCACTGCAGCTGGAAGCTGTGTGAACCACATGGTTTGTGGGGGCTGCACATTTGTGCAGGCCAGAGCACTCTCACCTAAGATAGTGAGATAGTAAGAAGTTAACAGGCTTCGTTTGAGGTTGGGAGGTGGCAGGCTGTGCATTTCACACCTAGGCCGTCGATAATGTCACGTCTGAATGAATTCACCTGTCGATAACTATTTTATGGCAGAAAGGCAATATAAAGAGCCATTGCATTAATAACTTTAATAATATTATAATTAGCACTAGGGATTCCCGGTTCGAATCCCCATCTGGGTGGAGTTTCCATGTTCTCCCCGTTTCTGCGTAGGTTTCCTCCGGGTTCTCCGGTTTCCTCCCACAGTCCAAAAACATGGATCAAGTCAATTGAATTCTCAAAAAATTGCCCCATATAGAGCGTGTCTGTGTGAGTGAGTGTGTGCCCAGCGATGGATTGGCGCCCTGTCCTGGGTCTATCTGCCCAGCGCCCGAGACGTTCTCCCCTCGGGGGCATGGGGAACCCCACCGCGACCTTAATAGAGGGTAAAGCGGGAGATAATGAATGAATGAATATTATAATTTTAATATTATTAAGGAAAAAAATACTCCCTAAATATTGTGATTAAATTAATCACCAATTAAATTTGAATTGGTTCCATGAATACCCTGACATGACATGTGCTGGCTAGAAGGCTCTGTAAAGCCAACTCAAAATCTGATTGATGGAATCAGGTTTATAGACACTTTTTAATTCCACAGGGCCAGCAAAAATCATTCTGAAGGCCTAGGCAGAACAAAACCTGGCAACCATTAATTGATTCATTCATTATCTTCCACTTTATCCTCTATTAGGGTCGCGAGGGGGGGGGTTCCCCATGCCCATCCAAGGGAGAACGTTTCAGGTGCTGGGCAGACACCCAGGACAGGATGCCAATCTATCACTGGGCACACACTCACTCACACAAACACACTCTATATGGGGCAATTTGGAGAATACCTGGCAACCAATGATGCTGAAATGTGATTGATTAAATGCTTTGATTAAATTGATTAAATGAATAAATTAAAGAAAGTCTGGAAGTGGCACAACCAGAGGTAACCTTATAAAAAGAAGTATTCATGGACAAAATATAATTAACACCACTCTGATTTACATATTTATAAGCCTTTAAAGGAGGCAACTAAAGTCCTGACGGCCCATCCCTGCGTATGCAGGTTTGCCCCTCATTTCTACATAGATATCCAATCTGAGTTTAGAAGTTTATCTGCTGTTTACTCAGTGAGTTCATTAATCTATCTTAATTATAATCCTTAATTGGGTGAGTAGCTTTGAAACTGAATACATTAATGTTTTTTTTTGTGTTGTTTTTCATTTTGAGAGTTCAGCTGAGTTCAGCAGCAGCATTTTATAGTCTAGATCCAAATTAAGTTGGATGACAGCAGTGAAATGAATAGGCAGAGATTTTAAGATGATCACCTAAAGGTGCTTTCTCCTTCTGACATTTACATTTGTTGGTTTTGCTAAAATATATTCCCTAAAGCCACTTACAAGTCAAAAAAGTACCACAAGGTGAGTCAGAAAGTTTGGGATCAACATGCCAGTACCATCAGATAATGACCTCCCCTTCTCTTATCGTTACTAAGGGTGATTCTAAGTTTCCAGTTATTTTATTTGATTAACAAAGCATCCTATCTGGATTTAAACACTTAATTAATTGTGTGTAATTGACTAGGACATGAGACGGTTTAGTGAGGTGGTTAGCATGTTCTCCTCTCGGTGCTGGGGATTCCTGGTTCGAATCCCCATCTGGGTGGAGTTTTCATGTTCTCCCTCTCCACGTGTCCGCGTGGGTCTCCTCCGGGTTCTCCGGTTTCCTCCCACAGTCCAAAAACATGAATTCTCCAAATTGCCCCATATAGAGTGTGTTTGTGTGAGTGTGTGCCCAGCAATAGATTGGCGCCCTGTCCTGGGTGTATCTGCCCAGCGTCCGAAACGTTTCTCCCCTGGGTGGGCATGGGGACCCCCCACCCGCGACCATAATAGAGGATAAAGCGGAAGATAATGGATGGATGACTAGAACATACTTTTATAATGAATACATTAGGGGTGAGCTGCAATATTCGCTGATTCGACGATTCGATTCGGAGAACCGTAGTCGACTATGAACCTCGTAGTCGAATGTACCATTTTGAGCACATGGGGGTGTCCATGGCTGCTGCTAAGCATTAGTTTTTACATGAAATGTCTTTGTTTTCGTTATATATATATATATAGCCTTTTGTCAAATAAATTCATCCTAATTTGTAGGAAAAAAAAAGAAAAAGCAAAAACAAAAAAAAAGGTTTTCTTTTGTTAGAAAAACAAGTAAAATATATAAAAAAAAATTTGTTTTTTAAAACTACGCTTATAGCGCCATCTTGTGGTGAAATTTTAACTGATTCGACTATCAGTCGACTATAGGGAAAATCTGACGAATCAGATTCGACTACGAAAATATGTAGTTGAATACAGCCCTAGAATACATACAGTGTGTGCAAACACACTTCTAATAAAGTGTGTTTGCACACTGATGGCCTTCTTTTTGTCTCTCGGTTTCACACACAGGAATACTTCATGGTAAAATGGAGGGGCTATCCGGAGTCGATGAACTCGTGGGAGCCTCGGGGGAATCTGAAGTGCACAGATCTGCTCGACCAGTTCTGGCAGGACTTGATGCACGAATTGCTGAGATTAAAGAAGCGCAGCATCCCAAAGAAACTGGACGCTTCCATGGCCTCGTACCTTGTGCAACGAGCAAAGCTCAGACAGTGCCTTCAAACATGGCAGAATCACTTAAACAGTCTAGGTAAGGACCAGGGGCGCATCTTCATAGAAAACCTTGTAGATCTGGAGGGTCTGCCGAAGAACTTCACCTACATTACTGACTATAAGGTAGGCGATGGCATCAGTCTTAACGAGGTGGCTGTCGGATGCGAGTGTACGGACTGTCTGAACAGCCCTGTGAAGGGCTGTTGTGCTGGAGTCTCGCAGCACAAGTTTGCATACAACGATTCGGGACAAGTGCGCATTCGGCCCGGGTTGCCCATCTATGAGTGCAACCGACGTTGTAGTTGTGGGCCTGAGTGCCCCAACAGAGTGGTGCAGAAGGGCATTCAATATTCGCTGTGCATCTTCAGGACAGACAATGGCAGAGGGTGGGGAGTACGGTCCATGGAACGCATCCGCAAAAACACCTTTGTCATGGAGTATGTTGGAGAGGTAAGTTTGAGGAAATCTATTTTTTTATACTGTATGTCTAATTATCTTTTGTCATGTTTATTAAGCCAAAAAAGAGTAAACATTTTGTCATAAGTGACAAAGACGACCGGCATTTTGTCATAAGTGACAAAGACGATTGTCACTTATGATTTTGTCATAAGTGACAAAGAGGTCTTATACAGTCCATATATATTTAGTTCAGTGTGTGAGAACGATGTGTGTGTATGGTGGGGTATACTAAAGCAATAAGGTACGAGAGGGCATGCATTATTATGAATAAATCACAGGAACGAGGTGTTATTAGGCCAGTTACAGTTACACCTCTTTCCCGCGACTTATCCCATGCCAACCACCAACCCCTTAAGCTCCCGCTCAAATTATAAATTATGTTGTTGAATTTTTTTTTAATCCATCCATCCATTATCTTCCGATTAATCCTCTACTAGGGTTGCAGGGGGTGGGGGGTCTTCCCTATGCCTATCTAGGGGATTACGTTTCAAGTCAAGTTTATTCTTCACATGCATAGTTATACACAGTGAAATGCTTGTACGACCCTAGAAAAGTCGACGGCAGCCGAACACAGCGGCGCTATCATCAGAAATAGGCAGAAAAAGTGATACATCAGGAGAATAGGTGATAAAAAACAACCCGCTCCCAAACTATGCTTTAATAAGCACAGGTTGGGGGCCCGAAAAAAACACCTTTTAGCACACAAGCAAATACAAACATGGACAGGAAGAAGCTGTAGGAGACGTGTCCATGAGGGAACAGAAAGGAGGGGCAGTCCATAGGAGAGCAGGGTAGAGCAGTTCATCAGGAAACCATAGCAACAGTTCTTCTGGAGGAATTTCAGTAGCAGCTCTCAAGGCCGAAGCTGATAAGGGAGCCAAACAGCAGATAAGACTCAGTTTGTTTTGGTGACTGTTCGCAGCCATTTTAGCAGCTCGAAACAGCTCGTAAATTCCTGATCTCCAACTCATCATTCGTTCGCAGAGCCGATAGCCTCTCCAGGATTGATTCCATGTGGCGATTTAAATTCGCAGTCTGAGTCCCTATGGCTCTGCCCAGCATATCAATCATGTTGGGCAGTTTCCTGGGGCTGTTGACAACCGACCCAACTCTCATAATTTTGCGATACACCAGGACCATGCATAATCCAATCAGCAGAAATCCCAGGATCATAAATACGAATAGGTAGACATCTTCCACGGACAGGGGGGCCAGACACACGATCCGCCAATTCCCCCAGGCGTCCATCGTGTATCCAGACGCCAATGTGCCGTCCGGGCAAGCTGGCTCCTCCGAACCACGACTTCTCCTCGAGAAGATAGTGTCAATAGCGTTGAGAGACCATTTAATTAGTTCCATTCCATTCCGTTTCGAGCAGATACACCCAGGACAGAGCGCCAATCTATCGCTGGGCACACACTCACTCACTTACACAGACACACACACAAACACAGTCTATATGGGGCAATTTGGAGCATTCAATTGACCTTGATCCATGTTTTTGGACTGTGGGAGGAAACTGGAGAACCCGAAGGAAACCCATGCAGACATGGAAAGAGCACATGAACACAGATTGGGATTCGAATCTGGAATCCATAGCGCTAGAGAGGCGAACGTGCTAAACACTAAGCCACCGTGCCGCCCTTTTGTATTTATCATTACATTTTATTGTTGTATAAATGTAACGTTTTTGTATAAGGTTAGAGACGGCATTTTGTTTTTACTATATGTCCAAGATTTGTAGTGAATTGACAGTAAAAAAAATCTTCTCATGCCTTATTGCTTTCATAAAAATGGTTACAAACACATTATATTTGAAAACAAAAACAAAAGAATATTTAATTAATAAATGCGTTTATTAAAAGCAAAATTAATAATAATCTGGATTAATCATGGTTTTTAAAGTGAATGCTGATCGCTGATAAACAGAATCAAAAACTGCCATCTAGACAAATTACAGAATGTAGTTTATAAAAAAATTTTTGGAAAAATAATGTATTGTATATCACGCATTGATGTGAATGTGAAGCGGTCAGAGGTGTGTTTTTATCAGTAATGTCATGGCTGGACAAATCAGATTTCAAATCAGCCGATTTCGATCAGGACCAGACCTATCCGTTTTATAAATGTTAATAAGCGTCAGTTGGTACGTTAATACAATTCTATCCGGTCTGCGAGATCATTTTACATTGATCTATTATTATTATTGTTATTAATGGTTTGGCGATATGTTTTTTTTTGGAGCATGCTCACATTTTAAATTTGTATGATTTTGACAGGAACATTTTTATGGAGAGCAGAAATATTTTAAAAGATTCAAAATTTAAGTTTATTTTTCTAAAATGGCCCGAAAGCAGAGCAACCTTTTTGATTTGTTATTTTGACTTTTGTGGCAAAGCATAATTTATTTGATTTTTTCCATGTTTTTTTGCAGCGTGTTCACAATTTAATCTTTTTTTTTTTTTTGATGATCATTTAAATGATCATGGCGGCACGGTGGCTTAGTGGTTAGCACGTTCGCCTCTCAGCACTAGGGATTCCCGGTTCGAATCCCCATCTGGGTGGAGTTTCCATGTTCTCCCCGTGTCTGCGTGGTTTTCCTCCGGGTTCTCCGGTTTCCTCCCACAGTCCAAAAACATGGATCAAGTCAATTGAATTCTCATAATTGCCCCATATATAGTGTGTATGTATGTGTGAGTGAGTGTGTGCCCAGCGATGGATTGGCGCCCAGCGCCCGAGATGTTCTCCCCTGGATGGGCATGGGGAACCCCACCGCGACCCTAGTAGAGGACAAAGCGGGAGATAATGAATGAATTAAATGATCATCATCATTTTGATGATATATTGTTTTAGAGAGCAAAGTATTTAGTTCTATAAAGTATTTTTTTTTAGTTTTTTTTTGTGGAATAATATTGCTGCCTGTTTTTATTCCTTTTCCTGTTTAGAAACCATTTACTTTCAGTGTGTTCACTAAATATTTATCCTGTTCAGCCCACAACCTAAAGAGTGCTTTGAGTTTTTGCCCCCGGTGCAATTGAGTTTAATGCCCCTGCTTTACAGTATGTTGGAGGCTTGCAGGCCTAAAGATGCACCAATTTAATAGCAATTTCACAGTCTTTTTTGTAATGATTTTAATGTTCCTAAGAAATGTAGCTAAAAGGAAGCATTGTGTGCTTAGTCCTCCAGGTTGTCTGTAAAGCAGGTAAGACAAAATGTTCCTGTTATCAGTCCGCTGATTTATTTTTACCTGGAGAACTTAGTCCTGTTCGCCTGATGTCTTGCAGATGATTGTGTAATCTCGCGCGGCCCGGTGGCTTAGTGGTAAGCACTGGGTGGAATTTCCATGTTCTCTGTGGGTGTCCCTGTGGGTGTCCTCCGGGTTCTCCGGTTTCCTCTCACAGTCCAAAAACCCAGTGATAGATTGGCGTCCTGTCCTGGGTCTATCTGCCCAGCGCTCGAAACGTTCTCCCCTGGATGGGCATGGGGAACTCGCCCACTCTACTAATGTCAGCTGACATTGGTAGAGGATAATGAAGAGATGGATTGTATAATGTCATAATGATTATTGTAAGAAGGAATTAATCTCATAAGCCATTAATTTCTCTGATTCAGATGATCAGAATGGTTTATACTTGTTATAGGAATGAAAAAAAAATCATGTAATTACGTTTTTTTTTTTTTTGTAGATTTTTCTGAAGATAGTGGTAACACGCATTTTTCTATCAGAAAGTCTGACTGTCTAATTTTGTGACTCAGATCATCACTACAGAGGAAGCGGAGAGACGAGGTCACATCTATGATAAAGAAGGCGCCACCTACCTGTTTGACCTGGATTATGTGGATGATGAGTATACAGTGGATGCAGCTCATTATGGAAACATATCACACTTTGTCAACCACAGTGTAGGTGCATTTCTTAACTTTATACATAGAGAAATTAATAATATACCATGACATTTTCAGTAGAATCCCCCGGTAGGGACATCCTTACTGTTTATTAATAGCTCTGCTTTCTTTTTGAGTGATTTGAAACGTCATACACATTTCAAACTGCCCTCACTGTATCCTGGAGTTATTTAGCATCTTCAAGAAACAACCCAAAACACAAGACTTGCACAAACACTCATTATAATATAATAATAATAGGCGGCATGGTGGTTTAGTGGTTAGCACGTTCTCCTCTCAGCACTAGGGATTCCCGGTTCGAATCCCAATCTGGGTGGAGTTTCCATGTTCTCCCCGTGTCTGCGTGGGTTTCCTCCGGGTTCTCCGGTTTCCTCCCACAGTCCAAAAACATGGATCAAGTCAATTGAGTTCTCCAAATTGCCCCATATAGAGTGTGTCTGTGTGAGTGAGTGTGTGCCCAGTGATAGATTGGCGCCCTGTCCTGGGTCTATCTGCCCAGCGCCTGAAATGTTCTCCCCTGGATGGGCATGGGGAACCGCCCTGCGACCCTAATAGAGGATAAATCAGAAGATAATAGATGGAATAATAGTAATAAAGCCAGATTGGACTTGTAGTGTTCACATTTGTAAGTCGCTTTGGATAAAAGCATCTGCTAAATGTAAATGTAATGTAATTCAGGGTTTTAACTATAAATGTGACCACATCATTTACATTTACATTTAGTCACTTAGCAGACGCTTTTATCCAAAGCGATATGTAGTTATGAAGAAAACCAGCTACTCTGTAGATTTATCAAACATGATCGTTAACTGATCCTGCACCCCCCCCCTCCTCATTCTACACTCCCCTTCGGACTGTTGCAATATAATGTAGCTTTGCACAATGTAAATATCCATCCATTATCTCCCACTTTATCCTCTATTAGGGTCGTGGGGGGTTCCCCATGCCCATCCAGGGGAGAACGTTTCGGGCGCTGGGCAGATACACCCAGGACAGGGTGCACACTCACACACACACACACACACTTTATATGGGGTAATTTGGAGAACTCAATTGACTTGATCCATGTTTTTGGACTGTGGGAGGAAACCGGAGAACCCGGAGGAAACGGACACGGGGAGAACAAGGAAACTCCACCCAGATTGGGATTTGAAGTGGGAATCCCTAGCGCTGAGAGGAGAACATGCTAACCACTAAGCCACCGTGCTGCCCCACAATGTAAATAACCTTACAATATGTATATAGAGTGTGTGTGTTTTTTTCTGGTTTTTATATATTTATATTTTCATTATTATTATATAATATTAATATGGGTGGCACAGTGGTTTAGTGGTTAGCACGTTCGCCTCTCAGTGCTAGGGATTCCTGGTTCGAATCCCCATCTGGAGTTCTCCCCGTGTCCGCGTGGGTTTCCTCTGGGTTCATCGGTTTCCTCCCACAGTCCAAAAAACATGGATCAAGTCAATTGAGTTCTCTAAATTGCCCCATATAGAGTGTGTGAGTGTGTACCCAGCGATGGATTGGCGCCCTGTCCTTGTTGTATCTGCCCAGCGCCCAAGACGTTCTCCCCTGGATGGGCATGGGGAACCCCACCGCGACCCTAACAGTGGATAAAGCGGGAGATAATGGATGAATGAATTATAATTATATTTACTTTTTCTTACTCATCCAGGGTGGACAGCAAAGTAAGAATTTCATTGCGCAGGGAAACATGTTTCTATATGTGCACATGACAATAAAGCTTTGAACCTTAACACTCATTGTTCCGGGGGGACTGTATCAACCCTGTTCTCTGATTCCAACCAAGTTGGGATACTGGAAAATCACTTTGGATAAAAGTGTCTTCTGAATGACCAAATGTAATACGTCTGTAAAGTTGTAAGTTTCAACTTTAATGTTACATAATTCATTCATTCATTATCTTCCACTTTATCCTCTATTAGGGTCGTGGGGGGTTCCCCATGCCCATCCAGGGGAGAACATTTCGGGCGCTGGGCAGATGCACCCAGGATAGGGTCCCACTCCATCGCTGGGCACACACTCACTCACACAGACACACTCTATATGGGGCTATTTGGAGAATTCAATTGACTTGATCCATGTTTTTAGACTGTGGGAGGAAACTGGAGAACCCGGAGGAAACCCACGCGGACACGGGGAGAACATGGAAACTCCACCCAGATGGGGATTCGAACCGGGAATCCCTAGCGCTGAGAGGAGAACATGCTAACCACTAAGCCTCCATGCCGCCCATGTTACATAATATACATTTAAATTAACATTCATATAAAAGTAAAATTGAGTTTTGAATTCTTTTCCAATATGAAAAGGTTTTGCATCAACATTTAAGATGAAAGTAGCTCCTTCCAACACTGAACTTATTTTACATACATTACGGTAGATGAATCTTAAACCCAGTTTGGTGAATTGTTTTTTTAAATCTTTTTATGTTTTATGTCCTTCTAATGGGCGGCACGGTGGTTTAGTGGTTAGCACGTTCTCCTCTCAGCGCTAGGGATTCCTGGTTCGAATCCCCATCTGGGTGGAGTTTCCATGAAGTTATTTATTTATTTATATAGCACTTTTTACAAACGTACATTGTCACAAAGCAGCTTTACAGAATGAAAAGCCTTTAAACCCCCAAAGAGCAAGCCGAAGCGACAGTGGCAAGAAAAAACTCCCTTTTATGTTGTTATTTTAAGGAAGAAACCTTGGGAGGACCAAGACTCAGTGGGGGACTCGTCCTCCTTGAGCGGCCAGGCAGCAACAACAGTGTAGGACAGCCATGTGGAGATATTAAACAAATGGAAAATGTTTCCATGTTCTGCCCGTGTCCGCGTGGGTTTCCTCTGGGTTCTCCGGTTTCCTCCCACAGTCCAAAAACATGGATCAGGTCAATTGATTTCTCAAAATTGCCTCATATAGAGTGTGTCTGTGTGAGTGAGTGTGTGCCCAGTGATGGATTGGCACCCTGTCCTGGGTCTATCTGCCCAGCGCCCGAGACGTTCTCCCCTGGATGGGCATGGGGAACCCCACCGCGACCCTAATAGAGGATAAAGCGGGTGATAATGAATGAATGAATGAATGTCCTTCTAATCATTTATTTCTTTTATGCAGTGTGATCCGAATCTCCAGGTGTATAATGTCTTCATTGAGAACCTGGATGAGAGATTACCTCGGATAGCTTTCTTTGCCACTCGCCCCATCAAGGCAGGAGAGGAACTTACATTTGACTACAAGATGCACAGTAAGTCTTTAAACATCTGATCCCTCGCTTCCCTCTGTTTGAACAGGACCGCTCTGAACGCTAGAGCACTTTAACAGTCCTGTTTATGTATCGATGTTCTGGTAGACTGAATTTCCGATACACAGCTGGTTAATAAACCTGTATGTTTTATTTCTTTGAAGTTGATCCAGTAGATGCAGAGAGCACAAAGATGGACTCAAATTTCGGTTTGACGGCGGTGCCTGGTTCACCTAAGAAACGCATGCGCGTCGAGTGCAAATGTGGAGTGGATACATGTCGAAAGTATCTTTTTTAGAAGCGAACCGAGGTGGAATTATTCATCACATGAGTTTTGATTCAGTACTAAACACACCGGTTACCAAAAAAGGACCATTGTTGCTCTCAAAAAGAACACAGATTTATTTTATTTCATGTTTAATGTCGTATGTATGGAAGCTTCATGACTCTAGTCACTGTTTTCCTCTCTTCTGAATTGTTGTGAGTCCCTGATGACACTTCTACATATTGTCATGTACTGTCTTTGTAAAAAGAAAAAGAAAACGCAAAACGTTTCATGCTGAGGAGGGTACGATGCTGTGTGTATGTGTCTCGTGAGAATTTTAGAGTTAGGATATTTTCATATTAGATGGGATTTTAAGATTTTAAGCCAATGATGAGTGCCAAGCGATGATCCCTTCAGGCAGATATGCAGTCTGTAGTTGGGAGACTTTCTGCTTTGCATTAAATCTCCATTAGGGGGCAGGACTGTACTGTGGTTATAAGATCTTGAAGCCAAGGTCACAGTTGTTGTAACTCAAAGTATGAACGTTTACCTTTTTTTATTAAATGAAACTTGAATTCTTCTCCTTGGTTCTTCACATAAAATGGTCACTTCTTTGAAAATTAATTTCGCTGCCGTTTTCATTATCGTTTGTGACCTTCTGGAACGTTTGGTTTGATCCTTTATGTTGTATATTAAATTCTGATCTTACAAATGAATATGCTCATATTTTTCTTACAAGTTTTACATGAAACATCTTTTTCTATTTTTTTACTCTTGCCAGTCGTCTGTGTTTAGTAGTTTAAAATGCAAAATAAAATCTTCTTGTAATTCCTCAATGAAGGATAATATTCAGGGAAGTTGAGCCCTGCTATGGACTGTTAAGATTTCAAGTTTGTTGATATCCATTCTGTTGTAATATATAAAGTCAAGGAGGTTTTTTTTTTTTTCAAATATATTATATATTTTTCATGTTTTATCTTTTTTTTTATTTTTATTTTTTTATGGATTTCATGTTTCGATGTCTCCTAAGGCTTTTGGTAGCACACATATCCTCCACAAGGGTCATTGTCCCTGTGAACCCACCTGTGGACAAAATGTTCATTAAAAAAGTGGTATTAATTATTATTATTATTATTAATAATAATTTCGTCAATGTAACCATTTTCCATACTGTTGTATGGAACTAAAAATACCTCCTGCCAGTCTGCTGTCTTGCATCTTAAACTATAACATCTTCATGCATTGACGGAAGATTTGGGAATTTTCAAGTGTGTTGTCTTTTTTATCGTCATTGCCTCGTTTAGGCAGCGTGAGCACCGTCATGCGGTAATGCTCAATATTCTGATAAATACGAAAGTTTTTTTTACTTCTGAGTTTAGAGAAACAAGCCTCATGTCGTAGTGTACATATGAGGAAAAACCCAACCATTTTATTAGTTATTCCAAGAAAAGAAATGCACATTAGGACAAAATCCATTTTCAATAAAATCACCAGAGTCATATTTATTTCCCACATGAAAGTAAAAAAGAGGCATGAGATTTAAACCTTAATTTGTGTTTTCATTTTTATTACAGGTAATTAGAGTGTTTTTAAAGCAGTAACCCATGACTTCCTGTTTCTCTGGGGTGTATATCAGGAAACGGGTCGAATTGCCCTAGACATTCAACGTTTGAAACGCTCTAGAGCACAGAACTCGAGAACACAACCTTTAGAGGCGATGAAATGGTTTTAAAGAAGTTGCTTTAAAAATGCTCTTATCTACAGTTAAGGAACTTCTGAAACAGGGTCATAAAGTCAACTTTATTTGAGAGGCTTGCCAGAAAAAAAGTTTGTCATCTAACCACAAGCCTTAGCACCTAAAGCTTTTGAGACTTTCACTAGAACGTCTGTTCAGAGGTTATGAATGTTAATCTTTCTGGAAAGAAACCACTTGGTTTAAGGTGAAGACATGAGCAGATGTCTCAGAAACAACCCAAACCCAATGCAACCCAAGGCTGTTTGGCCTTTTAAGGCTCTGAGAACCTTGTTAATGTACAATAATTCATACACACTTCATAATCTACCAGGTCATTTTGTTTGAAAATATATCTCAATTATCTATTCAAATTCTCTGGCAAGAATCTTAAAATGTGTTTTCATTGGTTCTGCCAGCCGAATGGTGAAGCAAAGACATTTTTATATTAACAAACTATAGCTTCTGTCATGGTCATTTAGTTCTTTGATCTTAACCTAATAAAATAGTGTAAGTTGGAGTTCCACAGTCTCCGGTTCTCTGCTCTGTATTCTCTAACTGTATAAGGAGTTAATTAAATACAAGCTAATCCGTAAAGTGAGGTTGTGTAAACTATGAAATGTGAGAATGACAGTGTTTATGGTTTGTGTTTTTTTATGTTTAATTTGTTTTTTTAGGGAAGGGGGGGAGGTTTTTGCTTTTAAGAATAAAATTGTTTTATCTGAAGGTTGTATTTACTCATTATTAATTTCTATTATTATTAGAGGGGGCGGCACGGTGGCTTAGTGGTTAGCACATTCGCCTCTCAGCGCTAGGGATTCCCAGTTCGAATCCCCATCTGGGTGGAGTTTCCATGTTCTCCCCGTGTCCGCGTGGGTTTCCTCCGGGATCTCCGGTTTCCTCCCACAGTTCCAAAAACATGGATCAAGTCAATTGAATTCTCCAAATTGCCCCATATGGAGTGTTTGTGTGAGTGAGTGTGTGCCCAGCGATGGATTGGCGCCCTGTCCTGGGTGTATCTGCCCAGCGCCTGAAACGTTCTCCCCTGGATGGGCATGGGGAACCCCACCGCGACCCTAATAGAGGATAAAGCGGGAGATAATGAATGAATGATTATTAGAGGGCTTGAAAAAGCCAGAACCACTTAACGTACAGACTCGGTTCGAACATCAGTATGTAAGAAATGATGACACAACCTGTGCTATGTATTTTTGGACTTTGTGACGTTTATAGTTTTTAATTAATTCCCAGAGGAAATGAATGGGACGTGGCACGGTGGTTTAGTGGTTAGCATGTTCGCCTCTCAGCGCTAGGGATTCCCGGTTCGAATCCCCATCTGGGTGGAGTTTCCATGTTCTCCCCGTGTCTGCGTGGGTTTCCTCCGGGTTCTCCGGTTTCCTCCCACAGTCCAAAAACATGGATCAAGTCAATTGAATTCTCAAAATTGCCCCATATAGAGTGTGTCTGTGTGAGTGAGTGTGTGCCCAGCGATAGATTGGCGCCCTATCCTGGGTCTATCTGCCCAGTGCCCGAGATGTTCTCCCCTGGATGAGCATGGGGAACCTCACCGCGACCCTAATAGAGGATAAAGCGGGAGATAATGAATGAATGAAATGAATGGGCCGATTTTCAACCTGCCGTAACTGCCTTTTTCTGAGCTACAGCCACGAATGATGCAGATGCTTGAACCCAATTTAAATGTCTGCAAAGTCAGAGAGTTACAGACAGATTGCACTTTTTGTTTACTTTTTTTTATTACACTTTGAATTTCACTCCATTCATTTCTATGAGAGAATCTAGAGTGGGTGATTTCTCTCTTAAATTTTTATACTTTTACTTTTTACCTAAAACAATATTTTACTTATACTTATGTTTGTCCTTTCTAAAGTACAAAAGCTCATAACAGTTGAAGTTTTAGTTTTTAGTTATGAGGGTTTGTTTGGCATGAGGGACTGAAACTGCTCCATAGTTAGTTTTTTGTCACCTTTTCCTCGTATTTGAATCATCATAACTCAATCATTTATAACTCAATCTGCATAATTTTTACAACACAATGATTCCCAAGGGGTCCTCTTTCAAACGCCGTTATTGCTGAAGCGATAGGTGATAGATTTTGCGACTTATAAGCGTTTGTTTAGAGTGTGGATATGGGCAGAACACAGACTGATATTAAGAGGAGACAATGCACACTCACACACCTCCAACAGCCAATCAAGAATAGAGGGCGTGGCCAAGTGATGTCATCATCAGATTCTGCTGTTTATTTCAGCTCACAGAAGCTGTGGAGCATCAGGGCAACTTTTACTGCCACCATAGCATTTATTAATTTATATATATGGTGGTTTAGTGTTTAGCATGTTCTCCTCTCAGCACTAGGGATTTCTGGTTCGAATCCCCATCTGGGTGGAGTTTCCATGTTCTCCCCGTGTCTGCGTGGGTTTCCTCCAGGTTCTCTGGTTTCCTCCCACAGTCCAAAAACATGGATCAAGTCAATTGAATTCTCCAAAATGCCCCATATAGAGGGTGTTTGTGTGAGTGAGTGTGTGCCCAGCGATGGATTGGCGCCCTGTCCTAAGTGTATCTGCCCAGCGCCTGAAACGTTCTCCCCTGGATGGGCATGGGGAACCCCACCGCGACCCTAATAGAGGATAAAGCGGAAGATAATGAATGAATATATATATATATATATATATATATATATATGTGTGTGTGTGTGTGTATATATATATATATATATATATATATATATATATATATATATATATATAAAATGGTTTTCTTTTTTCGTCCATCCATCCATTATCTTCTGCCTGGGTCGCGGGGGCAGCAACCGAAGTAGGGACACCCAGACCTCCCTCGCCCCAGCCACCTCCACCAGCTCGACTGGGGGAACCCCGAGGCGTTCCCAGACCAACTGAGAGATATAATCCCTCCAGCGTGTCCTGAGTCTTCCCCGGGGTCTCCTTCCAGCTGGACTTCCATAATTTCCTGTGTGTTGATTATGTAAATAATCATATGATTGTCTTATAAAGACAATAATTTATTTTTATTTTCAAAATGGCAGATATAGTTTATATATGGCAGAGAAATGGCAGATTCATAGAGAATAAATAAGCATTTTATTTGTCTTGTGCTGAAAAAAAAATCTAGCGCTGATTGTTGACTCAATACTAACCATTTTGATTTAATATTCATCCATCCATCCATTATCTTCTACTTCATCCTGTATCAGGGGGGGGTTCCCCATGCCCATCCAGGGGAGAATGTTTAGGGTGCTGGGCAGATACACCCAGGACAGGGTGCCAATCCATCGCTGAGTACACACTCACACACAGACACACTCTATATGGGGCAATTTGGAGAACTCATTTGACTTGATCCATGTTTTTGGACTGTGGGAGGAAACCGGAGGACATGGGGAGAACATACTCCATACTCCATCTCCATCCAGATTGGGATTGGAACCGGGAATCCCCAGCTCTGAGAGGCAAAAGTGCAAACTACTAAGCCACCGTGCCGCCCGATTTAATATTCAAATCTGAATTTAGTATCAGTTCTGAGTAACGATGCTTTCAGTATGATTAACCAGTCCTTTATTAACTCCTCCAGATTATTTCTGAGTAGACCGTTTAAATAACAGTGACCAACAATTCATGTAAAACCAAATAATATGATTATTAAATGCAGTCTGTTTTCCTTATTTATTTATAGTTTATGTAGCGAAGAGCTATGTTTACATCATTTAAATATTTTTTTTTCTCAATTGCAACAGCAAAAAAATTTTCTTTAAAGAATAAAATATGGAATATAAACTTATGAATCTTTAAGGTTTAACATGGTTTATTCATTCATTCATTCATTATCTCCCGCTTTATCCTCTATTAGGGTCGCGGTGGGGTTCCCCATGCCCATCCAGGGGAGAACGTTTCGAGCGCTGGGCAGATACACCCAGGACAGGGCGCCAATCCATCGCTGTAACGTGGTTTATCTTTAATTTTAAAGATTCATTCATTCATTATCTCCCGCTTTATCCTCTATTAGGGTGGCGGTGGGGTTCCCCATGCCCATCCAGGGGAGAACGTCTCGGGCGCTGGGCAGATAGACCCAGGACAGGGGCCAATCCATCGCTGGGCACACCCACCCACGCACACAGACACACTCTATATGGGGCAATTTTGAGTATTCAATTGACTTGATCCATGTTTTTGGACTGTGGGAGGAAACCGGAGAACCCGGAGGAAACCCACGCAGACACGCGGAGAACATGGAAACTCCACCCAGATGGGGATTCGAACCGGGAATCCCTAGATTTTAAAGATTAATTATATATTTTAAATTTAAGAGAGAATTTAAAGGGTTCTTGCTGATTTTAATGCAATGCATTCGTATTCTAGTTAATCTTCATTCATTCATTATCTCCCGCTTTATCCTCTACTAGGGTCGCGGTGGGGTTCCCCATGCCCATCCAGGGGAGAACGTCTTGGGCGCTGGGCAGATACACCCAGGACAGGGCGCCAATCCATCGCTGGGCACACACTCACTCACACAGACACACACTATATGGGACAATTTAGAGAACTCAATTAACTTGATCCATGTTTTTGGACTGTGGGAAGAAACCGGAGAACCCGGAGGAAACCCACGCGGACACGGGGAGAACATGGAAACTCCACCCAGATGGGGATTCGAACCGGGAATCCCTAGTGCTGAGAGGAGAACATGCTAACCTAGATACGTGAACGTGCCGCCCTAGATAATCTTGTTTGTTAAAAGATTATAAAAACCTTTCTGACTGATGCTTGTTTTCAGAGAAGTGGAATAAATCAACCGTGATGTTTATTTGTAGAGGTTCTAATTCATAGAAGAGCAAAAGGGCAGAGCTGGCTTTAGCTGCCGTCTTTCAGGTTCAGCGCTCCGGGCTGATGAGCTGTAGTTTTGCTCTGCAACCTGACACTTTGACTCCAGAGCAATGTGTGACCTTTCGCACCATATCCAGGGCTTGGGTCAGGGTTAAAAGTCATCCTACAATAAGCTGTTCTTTATTTTACCATCATGCAGGGAGCTACAGTGTTTCCTCCGCTTTTGCATACTGTGGTGAAAGGTAAATGTTAATCTTAAAAAACACTGCAACGTGATGGAAAAACATGCACATAAGCATTCACACTTCTGTTCACAAGTCAGTCAGGACAGCGGAGTTTATCCAAATAAGTTTAATGTGCCGTATTATCTCTGAAATACAGAAACAGGTTGTAATCGATCACAACCAGAGAACTCTGCCTCAATTTCCCAAGTTTTGGATTAAATACAGCCAATTGGGTGTAGGCTTGTTCGGTTTGTGCAGTTCTTCTCATATTCTGCCTCCATTTCTTACACTATGATTAAAAAAAATTTTGGTTAATAAAAAAATATATTTATATTTATATATATGTATCGAGGAGATAACCACAATCTGCAGCTGTTGTTTGTCTTTGATGTACAGACTGTACTTTGATGCATCTGATTTGCTTAATAAATTTATTTTCCAACACATTCCAATTGAATGTAGTAGAACATTTAGTTATTTAAGGTGTCATTTTAAGTTCAAAAAGTTTTTTTTTTTTTTTTTTTTTTTTTTTAAATAAATGTCATGTGGAAAAAAGCTGTAACGTAAAAGTCCATGACATCACAGCTGTTACTAAAAGTAAATTGTTCACCCAGGGGTGTCAAACTCAATTGCACTTGGCGCAAAAACTCCGAGCACACTTTAGGTCATCAGTCCAATGGGGGTTCAGGTTCAAATCCCAATCTGGGTGGAGTTTCCATGTTCTACCCGTGTCCACGTGGGTTTCCTCCAGGTTCTCCGGTTTTCATGCACAGCCCCAAAACATTGATTAAAGTTTAATTGAATTCCCTAAATTGCCCCATACAGAATGTATGTGTGAGTGAGGGTGTGCTCAGTGATAGATTGGCGCTCTGACCTGGGTGTATCTGACCAGTGCCTAAAATGTTCTCCCCTGGATGGGCATGGGGAACCTGGGGGAAAAAAAAAAAAAAAAAAACCACACACACACACAACCCTGTTACAGGATTAAGGCTGAATAAACTTTGCAGAATGTATTTGTCTGTAACTTTGCTTTAAATCTTGTAATGGCCGCTCAAGGAGGATGAGTCCCCCACTGAGTCTTGATCCTCTCAAGGTTTCTTCCTTAAATAACAACATAACAGGGAGTTTTTTCTTGCCACTGTTGCTTCGGCTTGCTCTTTGGGGGTCTAAAGGCTTTTCATTCTGTAAAGCTGCTTTGTGACAATGTACTGTTGTAAAAAGAGCTCTATAAATAAATTACTTGAACTTGAAATTGTAGCAGTACTCACTGGCAACTTCAGTTTTCTTGATCTTTCTTTCAGTCAAGGAGGATGAGTCCCCCACTGAGTCTTGGTTCTCCCAAGGACCTCAAAATAACAACATAACAGAGTTTTTTCTTGCCACTGTTGCTTCAGCTTGCTCTTTGAGGGTTTAAAAGCTTACAACACTGTAAAGCAGCTTTGTGACGATGTACTATGGTAAAAAGAGCTCTATAAATAAATTACTTAAACTTGAGCGTGATCATTGGCCGAGTCTTTGCCTTTTTTGGCTCTTCATTGTTCTATTCGCACAGCAGCATCATGCTTTTGATTCATTCGGGTTTTGGTTTGCCACTTCAGTGCAGTTGAGCTCATGTATCTGTAGATTTAAAATTACGTCTCCTCTCCTCTTTACATGTTTTTTCCACTCCAATCAACTTAAAAGTATGTTCATTAGAAAAATGCCTGGAACGACCCACTTCCCCAGCATTTCAAAAGGAAGTGATCTATAACTAAAGTGGGTCAGCCTCCCACCTTAAATAAGAAGTAAACCTGACAGTCATTCTTCTAAAGAATTAATCATTTCTACAACTGTACCCATGACAGACATGTTTAATAATTCAGAAAATATCACTTTTACCAAAAACAGTGGACGGAAACTGGAGAACCCGGAGGAAACCCACGCCGACATGAGGAGAACATGGAAACTCCACCCGGATTGGTATTCAAACTTAATTCGTACCTGAGGCAATCATGCCACACCCCTTTTGAAAACCATGATGTTATAATAGAATCACATACTTTTAAAATCTATTTATTAAGTCGTTATTTTATATACTGTACTTATTAAAACTGTCAGTGTTATGAATTAAAACAGGGGTGTCAAACCCAAATGCACCGGGGACCAAAACTCAAAGCACATTTTAAATCGCAGGCCAAACAGGAAGAACATTTATTGAACACTCTGAAAGTAAATGTTTTCTGAACATGAAGAGAAATAAAAACAGACGGGAATATTATTCCACATTAGATAAGATAAGATAGACCTTTATTTGTCCCACAGTGAATTTCCCCATTGTGGGACAAATAAAGGTCTTTCTTATTAAATAAACTTCAACTTTATAGAACTTCAAATACTTTGCTCTCTATAAAAATATCTCTGATCTCATCAAAATGATAAAAGTTACAACTAAGAACTATGAACACGCTGCAAAATAACACGAATAAATGAAATAAAAATGATTTGAGGGTGGCACGGTGGCTTAGTGGTTAGCACGTTCGTCCTCTTAGCGCTAGGGATTCCCGATTCGAATCCCCATCTGGGTGGAGTTTCCATGTTCTCCCCGTGTCTGCGTGGGTTTCCTCCGGGTTCTCCGGTTTCCTCCCACAGTCCAAAAACATGGATCAAGTCAATTGAATTTCTAAAATTGCCCCATATAGAGTGTGTCTATTTGAGTGAGTGTGTGCCCAGCGATGGATTGGCACCCTGTCCTGGGTGTATCTGCCCAGCGCCTGAAACATTCTCCCCTGGATGGGCATGGGGAACCCCACCGCAACCCTAATAGAGGATAAAGCGGGAGATAATGAAGGAATGAAAAATGATTTGAACAAATCAAAACATTCAGTTTGCATTGCTCTTGGGCCATTTTAGAAAAAGAAACTCAAACTTAAAGAGATAAAGTGGTTTATTTTGCCTGCTGCGTTTACACACAGAAGAATTTGTCCTCCACATTTCTCCCATCCGTGCAGTGAAACACACACACACACTGAGTGAGTGGTGGGCAATTGGGGTCAGGTGCCTTGCCCAAGGACACTTTAGCCAGAGTACTTGGTGGGACCGGGAATCGAACCAGGGAGCTTCAGGTCACAAGGCTGGTTCTTTAATCACAAGCCCATGAATTAAAAAAATTCTGCTCTCCATAAAAATGTTCCTGTCAAAATCATACAAATTTAAAATATGAGCATGTTCCAAAAAAACATCCCCAAACCATTAATAACAATAACAATAATAATAATAATAACAATAACAATTATAGATCAATGTAAAATGATCGCGCAGGCCGGATATGACCCCCGGGCCTTGAGTTTGACACCTATGAATTAAAACAGGGTTGTATGTATGAAAATTAATTTTAACCTAATTTACATTTTTTTAAATTACATTATTACACATGGCGGCACGGTGGCTTAGTGGTTAGCACGTTCGCCTCTCAGCGCTAGGGATTCCCGGTTCGAATCCCCATCTGGGTGGAGTTTCCATGTTCTCCCCGTGTCTGCGTGGGTTTCCTCCGGGTTCTCCGGTTTCCTCCCACAGTCCAAAAACATGGATCAAGTTAATTGAATTCTCAAAATTGCCCCATATAGAGTGTGTCTGTGTGAGTGAGTGTGTGCCCAGCGATGGATTGGCGCCCTGTCCTGGGTCTATCTGCCCAGCGCCCGAAACGTTCTCCCCTGGATGGGCATGGGGAACCCCACCGCGACCCTAATAGAGGATAAAGCGGGAGATAATGAATGAATGAATGAACATTATTACACTGTTCAAAATACACTTGTAAAATGTATGCTTCTAAGCTTTTATTATTTAAAAGAGAAGTACTTTATAATCACTTTAAAATAGACTTTTAATGATTCTGAGTGAAACACATCAATAAATCCTCCTTTTTAAATAATGTGCATTTGGCAAAACGTAGTGTAACACAGAACACTGCAAACGTAGTGAACTAGAGGTTCAGGCACTTAAGGAAAATCCGAGAAAGCAATCAGAAACAGAGGGAAACCAGGAAAAGGACCACAATGAGAAAGACGGTGGGTTTCTGGAAGCCAATCACCAGAAAGACAACAGTAGTGAGGAATGCAAAGGACGGGAGTAGAGTCTTTTTCAGAATCTCATTCGACGGAGAGCAGGACGTCTCGCAGCTCTCACAGGGCAGTGGAGGCTGAGCTTCCGAGCCGCCTTCGTTCCAAAACGGCGAAGTTTTACGTTCAAATAACTGCAACTTTTTGTAGGTTAATCTCTGCTGTTCCTCCTGTACCACGGAATGTTCCCCATCCTCATGTGATGCATCTGTAATGGCAGTAGTAAATTCAGTAACCGATTCCACATTGGACTCGCCCTCTGAGACGTATTTGTTTATAAATATATCTGACCGTTCCAGTTCAGGCTCTGAATGGGACCTTTGCTCTTGATACTTTGATGACTCTGGCTCTGATGTTCTCGGATGATTACAGACAGCATCTGTTGCTCGGTCGTCTCTTGCATACATCATGTTGGACGTTCCAAAAGGTTCCTGCGTATGAGCATCCATTAACGTTAGTGATTCCTCTTTAGCCACCTGGTTATTCAGAGCACCTCTCAACATCCTGCTGGTTTCTGTGTTGTTATCAATGCCATTTTTTGTCCCGTCCATTTCAGATTTCCTAACTAAGGTAGCCTCTAAGCCGTCCATCATGATGTCACAACTTGTGCTGGGGCTGATATCGTTTTGACCTTTACTTTTCCTGGCATCGGTCCACGCGCTGAGGCTGACTCCTGCCAGAGATTTGCTCTCAGAGCCAGCTGATCTATTTAGTTCTGGTTCTAGCGCTCGTCTTTGACACAGATGTTTATGTGGTTCTGAGTTAGCCGTTCTCTGAGAAGATAAGCCACTTTGGATCTCTCTGTTCTCCTCTGGCTGAAGGTTGTGAAATGATTTCCACATACAGGGTTGTACCTTTTCCACAGTATTGAAACTCCCCCCTGACAGACTTCCTTGCTCGTCACTGCTGATCTCCTTTTTGATTTCAGACTCATGGTGCACTCTCTGTGTTTCAGGTTTCTCTGATTCAAGGCTTGTGCTCAGACTGAATCACGCTCATGGTTGTGTATACCGCTGGTGCTTGACTGTTTAACAGAATGTGTTTGTACTGATTCTGGATGCTTTCGTGATAAACGTTCAGCTTTTTCGACTTCCTTTTCTTTACTAGTCAGGCCAAGTAGGGTTCCTTCTTTCCGAGCTGTACCCGTCCATGCTGCCTCATCGCTCTTTTCCTCTTTCAGTTGTTCCGCCGCGGAATCTTGCTCTGTGCATTTGAGGCTGGCCAACCTGCCTGATAAAGTTCTGTTAAATTCAGAAGGCACTTTGGCTGTAATATTAGCGTGAGAACCATCTTTATTTCTGGAGTCTAATTGGTTGGGCTGAACTGAACCATCATGCTGTCTGATAAGGTCAGACTTTGTGGCTTGGTCACTGATTTGGTTAGACTTCGTGGATGATGGATTTACAGTGGAATCCTGTGCAGCTTGCTCGCTGACTAGCAGAGAACATTCTGTTGGAATCTGATCTTCTCTGGTTTTAGAGGATGGAACAGCTTGTGCCTCAGAGATCTGCAACCAAAAAGATCAGTATTCATTTAGCACACTGGCTGCTTTCTGATGGCTTAATAAGGAGATGTTACACCAGATGAAATGGCTCACTCACAAAATCAAACTTAGAAGGAACTGAGAAGGAAAAATGTTCTATGTCTTATCAACTACGACAACATGGTTAAATAAACAATAAAAAAAACATAAAGATACAAGTGTGACACATCAAAAGTCTATGGTAATGTCTGTTTCAGTGAAGTATAAACAAGGTGTCATGGTGATGAGACATTAGGCAGAATTCCTGTCATCATTACAGGACAGATTATAAATAGCATTTGTTTTTAATTATCCATCCATCCATTATCTTCTGCTTTATTAGGATCAAGGGGGGGTTCCAAGGGTTCTGCCACCAAGTATTGAGCCTTGTTTGCTAAAGTGATCAAATACTTTTTTTTCTCTCTGCAAAATGCAAATAAATGTATATAATTTATACAATGAGGCAGCACGGTGGCTTAGTGGTTAGCACGTTCGCCTCTCTCCATGTTCTCCCCGTGTCTGCGTGGGTTTCCTCCGGGTTCTCCGGTTTCCTCCCACAGTCCAAAAACATGGATCAAGTCAATTGAATTCTCCAAATTGCCCCATATAGAGTGTGTTTGAGTGAGTGAGTGTGTGCCCAGCGATGGATTGGCGCCCTGTCCTGGGTGTATCTGCCCAGCGCCCGAGACGTTCTCACCTGGATGGGCATGGGGAACCCCACCGCGAGCCTAATAGAGGATAAAGCGGGAGATAATGAATGAATTTCATGATTTTTGTCCCTCACTATTATTTGTTATTTTATTTGTCTCTCAGTTTACCTACCCCTAAAATTATAGACAGGTCATATCTTTGTCAGTGGGCAAACTTAATGACCTTAATGCATCATTAAAGCATCTTGGGTTCTCAAGTGTACCAGAATTGTCCAGTTGTGAACAAATAACCCAATATTTTTGTTATCTTTTAATATGTAGTGTACAGTACATACCAAAAAAAAGCTCACACACAGGTTGATGGACTGCCTTTAGCTTTAGATTATTCACAATTAAAAATGTTAAAATCAATTAATTAAAATTGCGCTTCAACATCGGCATGACGTCATTCCTTTAAGAAATATATCTTATGCCGGTGGCCAGAACTTTAGACAGCTCACACGGAACAACAATAAAAGCTCCACTTTAAATGGATATGAATATGTGTGTATATTCACTTTTTCGCCAGGCAGTGTATAAAGGTGTGAACAAGAAATATCATTTGTCCATCCATTCATTATCTTCTGCTTTATCCTCTACTAGGGGACATGGGGAGAACATGGAAACTCCACTCAGATTGGGAATCGAACCGGGAATCCCGGGCGCTGCGAGGAGAACATGCTAACCACTAAAACACCGTGGCACCCCAAAAATCATTTGTAATCCAGAGGAATCCGATGACTCCAAGCTTGAAAACTGGAAAAATAATGTGTAACCTAAAAACATTTCAAACAGAACGCAGAACGTTTCTTTTTAAGATGCTTTTTCAGATTTTCAGATTATGGATCCAAAAATCCTGCTCTTAGTGTTTACTGCATAACAATCCAGTCTCTAAGTTTCTCTAGACTATCTAGAAAAAGTACAGTGCACATGCAAATTAGCCTTTTTTAAAACATGTTAGTAAACCAGGGCTTCAGTGTTTAATTCAGTCTAGCCTAAATTTAAATTCCAAAAATGAAGTTTGGATGCATGTTACAGAAAATGTAAAAGATGAAAGCATGACGGCGGGACGATGAAGACTTTGGCGTGCAGCGTGCTCATTACCTAATCTCTCGCTGAAGCTTCAATGAGCTGTCCGGGTGAAAGAGCAAAACAACATCGCTATTAATTACATAACTGAATATATACAAAATGTTTGGCTGTGATGAATAACCCATACCAGTGTGAGGACAAAAAAAAGCAATAGTTTACCACAGGAATGCATACGTTTACTCCATTATTCCTTATAATAATCCAATAATTACTATTTTCTTTCATGTTGATTTGAACTCTGATAAAACGACAGCAGAGGAGGTAGTATTTGGTTGGTAGATGAGTCTTTGCACTGTAGTGTCATCATAGTGCTGGATGAGTTAATGTGTGTTCTGCTGGTCCTGATCATTAGACAAGGGGAAAGAGGACTAACAAAGTATTTAGAGAAACAGACAGAGCACAGTCTGTAATTATTGAAAAACAATTGCATTTTTATTGTAGGTGGAGAACATACTATGCACAATAAACAGAAAAAGAAAAATATCCTTTATGCATTATAGGTATTTATAATTGTGTGTATGCAGGTATATTTTGTACATGACCACTTTATTAGACACCTCATAGTGACTCACAACAACTGATTCCTTTGTGGAAGCTGTTCACTTTATGACTAATAGACTCTTTTAACAGAACAAAACGGCATAAAACGGACGTATTGTTATTGATTCCAGGAAAATAAATGAGTTTTTTTTTACTTATTCTTACAAGGCCTTTACAGTCTTCAGATCTAATTACATGGCGACATGGTGGTTTAGTGGTTAACACATTCGCCTCTCAGTGCTGGGGATCCAGGTTTGAATCCCAATCTTTGTGGAGTTCTACCCATGTCTGCTTGGGTTTCCTCTGGTTTTCCGGTTACATCCCAGTCCAAAAACATGGATTCAAGGTAAACTGAATGCTCTAAATTGTCCTAAATATACTGTTTGTGTGTCTGTGTGTGTGTGTGAGTGTGTGCACAGTGATAGATTGGTGTCCTGTCCTGGTTCTATCTGCCCAGCAGCCGAAACATTCTCCCCTGGATGGGCATGGGGAACCCCCCGCGACCCTAATGTAGGATAAAGTGGAAGATAATAAATGAATAAACATGAATTCAAGGTAAACTGAATGTTCTAAATTGCCCTAAATATAGTGTTTGTGTGTCTGTGTGAGTGAGTGTGTGCTCAGTGTGTTTTTTAAATTTGCAGTCCCTGGATCTTTTTTTGTGATAATGTAGCATGCAATACATTTTTTTTATTGTGGTAACAGTAGGGTGAGCTGCAATATTCGCTGATTCGACGATTCGATTCGGAGAACCGTAGTCGACTATGAACCTCATAGTCGAATGTACCATTTTGACCAGATGGGGGTGTCCATGGCTGCTGCTAAGCATTAGTTTTTACATGAAATGTCTTTGTTTTTGTTATATATATAGCCTTTTGTCAAATAAAATCATCCTAATTTCTAGAAAAAAAAAAACAAAAAAGAAAAACAAAAAAAAAAGGTTTTCTTTTGTTAGAAAATATATATTTTTTAAAAACTACGCTCTTAGCGCCATCTTGTGGTGAGATTTTAACTGATTCGACTATCAGTCGACTATAGGGAAAATCTGACAAATCAGATTCGACTATGAAAATCTTTAGTTGAATACAGCCCTAGGTAACAGTGAGATATTTTTAACATAATATATTCCAGTATTCCAGCAAAACAAATTTAAAACCTAGTGGAATCTATTCATGATGAACCCGCTGCAGATCTAAAGAACAAATTAAGTTTACTGGACTACGTGCTCGTGTGTCTCTAATAAAGTGGCCATATATATAGTTTCTAAGGTATTTTTAACATCTTAACATTGCAGTATACTGACCTCAATGTCGATCTCTGGCTCGATGACGAGTGGACATGTCTGTAAACATTCCTCACATTCGGTTTCTCTGTCTGCACTGGACACGTCCCCTAAAAGTTACAGATGAATGATCTGAAAACTAGCAGTATTAAAAAAGGCTGAGAATTAGTTTTAAGAATCAACCTCTTACTGTATTTACTCAGTATTTACTCAATTTTATGGTTAGAGCCATTAGTTCCAGTGGAGGGCAATGCAAATTTTAGAACATCAAGGACATCACAGACACTGTGTGTGAGTTGGGGGAAGGCAAAACGGTCTCCCTGTGCGCATAGTGTTATATATACTCTATACAGGGCAATTTTGAGAATTCAATTGACTTGATCCATGTTTTTGGACTGTGGGAGGAAACCGGAGAACCCGGAGGAAACCCACGCAGACACGGGGACATGGAAACTCCGAACGTGCTAACCACTAAGCCATCGTGCCGCCTATATATATATATATATATATATATATATATATATATATATATATATATATATATATATATATATATTCATTCATTATCTTCTGCTTTATCCTCTATTAGGGATGCGGTGGGGTTCCCCATGCCCATTCAGGGGAGAACGTTTTGGGCGCTGGGCAGATACACCCAGGACAGGGCGCCAATCTATCACTATATATATATATATATTGTTATATGAGTTAGGAGCTCTGTAGGAGAATGAATTAGAATTTGTGAATTATGGGATGAATTCGAATTTGTAAGACAGATCTCAGCAAACAGTGCCTGTAGATAAACAGCACATTAAATCTCGAATGCACATTAAAAGGTTTATTCCATAGATCTATCCTCATGCTTTTAAATCTTTGGTTCTTCATATAGTCTGCTACATATCTCCTGAGTTTAAACAGTAGTTAAAATTGAAGGAGGTTAAGAAGCTTTAAAAGAGTTTTTTGCCGTTTTTCTTTCTTTTTACAGTTCTTTGTGTTTCATTTTTGCATTGCTTTGTCTTTTTTCTTTAGGTAATGTATTCTCACACTCAACCAGTCTTGTATATGTCCTTTATGCAAACCTTGTGTCAACAGCTGATTCCGTTAAAACATCATTTTGAGATAATATACAAGTACAAATATGTCTGGCTTCGGAGATACGATCTTCTTAAAATAATGATTCACTATTAACAATATAATAAAAATAATAATTTACAAGAATTAAATTACTGTAATTGTTTTGTGCCCATATGTGAGTTTTTTTTTCTTGCCAGTAACTTAAAAGTAAAACATGTCATAGAATTAAATTTAAGAGAAAGGAGGGGCGATTACATGCTTTTAAAAAATACATTATTCATATGGATGATCCTCTATTGAATGTGTGGTCAGTTTGTATTGTGAAGTCTTGTGTGCTTTAGAAAAATATAAATAATTAAAGAACAAAATGAGATTATAACGTTGAGTGTTAAATTACAATTATAATAATGTCAAAATAATGTTTTAAACATGGCACTAAATAGAGAAACAGTCTTATGAGGCTGGTTGCTACTATCTGGCTCTGCACGCAGGAACTGAATATCCAGGAAATAGAGCTGGTACAAATGAAGAGCACTGAAAACAACAAAATGGCCTCCAAGAAAGCCTTTTCTGATCATTGTAAAATCTTTATTAAAGGTCATATCTATTCTCATATAAAAAATTAACGTATGCATTCTGAGGAAGGGTGATGTTTCATGTCATTTTTATATAAACTAGTATATTTACAGCTGATATAAACACATTTGAGAAACAATCCAAAAATATTCAAAAGAGCTAAATCTCCTTAACCGACTAGAATTCCATACCTTCATTGTTCTCCTGAGAAAAGTCATGGTCATCCTCCGCCCTAAAAATGTAAACAAAAATATATTTTACTGTCAGCACTGCAGGATTCGATAATGAACTTTGACTAAGACTTTAAAATCATTAGTAATCAAGTTGAAAGCAGTTATAGGTTGTTATGTGTGATGTGCACGTCAGTTAACCCATTGTGTAAACCACTAGATAAACTTATAATGGCTAATTAGAGGCGATCAAGAAAATAGTTCTTTGAACTGTTGGAGGTAATATCTTTCTGTCCTCAGAACCTTTTTTCTGGATATTTAATCTCAGCATAAAATGAATCACATGTATGATGACTGCTCCAGACGTAAGTATATTGTATAATGCTTAAAAGAGAGCGTAATTACCAATCTGTATAAAATGCTGACAGTGCAAACAACGGCTTACTCTTAAAAATGGAGAAAAAAAATATGAGCAAAGGACAATGACACCTTCGTTATCAAAACATTTAGAGCAGCCAATTAACCTTAAATCCATGGTTTTGGAAAATCCATACAGACAGAGGGAGAACATGGTAAGTCCACCAAGACTGGGATTCAAACCTAGATCCCTAGTGCTGAATGGTGAACATACTAACCACTACACCACTATGATGCGCCTAATAAATAATAATTTTGTGAAATATATTGAAATAACTGTATTAAATAGGCTGCACGGTGGCTTAGTGGTTAGCACATTCGCCTCTCAGCACTAGGGATTCCCCGTGTCCGTGTGGGTTTCCTCCCACAGTCCAAAAACATGGATCAAGTCAATTGAGTTCTCCAAATTGCCCCATGTAGAGTGTGTCTGTGTGAGTGAGTGTGCCCAGTGATAGATTGAAACCCTGTCCTGGTTGTATCTGCCAGCGCCCAAAACGTTCTCCCCTGGATGGGCATGGGGAACCCCCCCCCGCGACCCTAATATAGGATAAAGCGGAAGATAATGGATGAATGAATTAATGAATGAATGAATAACTGTAATGAGCTGAAATATAAAAATAACTGAAATAAGCTGTAATGGCTGCTTTAAACATCTCTATTTAATAAAGTTGAGCTGAGGTTAATCCACATTTAGGATTTAGGTTGAACGAGTTGACTGGCCAGTCAAGCACTGTGATGTCATGGGCATCAAATCAGGTTTAGGTACTTCTGGTGGCATGGGAATCTATAAATCCTGAATCTATAGTCTGTGAAAGTTTAACTTTTTAAATGGAATTATGAAAATTACTCAACTTTTCCAATTTTTTGTAAAGGGTCTGTATGTGTGTGTGTGTGTGTGTATATATATTTAAATGACTTTATTGTCATTTAAAATTTTTAAATATATACTTTTTTAAATAAATAAAATGTAAACATTTTTTTAAAATATTAAATATAGCAGGGCGGCAGTGGTTTAGAGGTTAGCACGTTCGCCTCTCAGTGCTAGGGATTCCCGGTTCAAATCCCAATCTGAGTGAAGTTTCCGGTTCTCCGGTTTCCTCCCACAGTCCAAATACATGGATCAAGGTCAATTGAGCCCCCATATAGAGTGTGTGTGTGTGGGAGTGAGTGTGTGCCCAGCGATAGATTGACGCCCTGTCCTGGGTTGTATTTACCCAGCGCCCGAAACATGGATGGGCAGAGCCCACCGCGACCCTAGTAGAGGATAAAGCTAGTATATATATATATATACAGTGGGTTGCAAAAGTATTCATACCCCTTGAACTTTTCCATATTTTGTCACATTACAACCACAAACATAAATATATTTCACTGGAATTTAATGTGAAAGACCAACACAAAGTGGTATACAATTGTGAAGTGGAAGGAAAATTATACATGAATCAACATTTTTTTTACAAATAAAAAACTGAAAAGTGCGACGTGCAAAAGTATTCAGCCCCCTTTTGCCTGAGTGCAACCAATTGCATTCAGAAGTTGCCTGATGAGTGCTAATGACTCAAAAGGGTCCACCTGTGTGTAATCTAATCTCAGTACAAATACAGCTGCTCCGTGACGGCCTCAGATGTTGGTTAAGAGAATATTGGGGAGCAAACAGCATCATGAAGTCCAAAGAACACACCAGACAGGTTAGGAATATGGTTTTGGAGAAGTTTAAAGCAGGCTTAGGTTATAAAAAGATTTCCAAAGCTTTGAACATCTCACGGAGCACTGTTCAATCCATCATCCGGAAATGGAAAGAGTATGGCACCACAGTAAACCTGCCAAGACAAAGCCGTCCACCTAAACTTACAGGCCGAACAAGGAGATCACTGATCAGAGAGGCAGCCAAGAGGCCCATGGTGACTCTGGATGAAATGCAGAGAGCCACAGCTCAGGTGGGGGAAACTGTCCACAGGACAACTATTAGTCGTGCACTACACAAATGTGGTCTTTATGGAAGAGTGGCAAGGAGAAAGCCATTGTTAAAAGAAAACCATAAGAAGTCCCGTTTGCAGTTTGCCAGAAGCCATGTTGAGGACACAGCAAACATGTGGAAGAAGGTGCTTTGGTCAGACGAGACCAAAATTTAACTTTTTGGCCACAATGCAAAACGCTATGTGTGGCGGAGAAATAACACTGCACATCACTCTGAAAACACCATCCCCACTGTCAAATATGGTGGTGGCAGCATCATGCTCTGGGGGTGCTTCTCTTCAGCAGGGACCGGGAAGTTGGTCAAAGTTGATGGGAAGATGGATGGAGCCAAATACAGGGCAATCTTGGAAGAAAACCTGTTGGAGTCAGCAAAAGATCATCGACCCTAAACATAAAGCCAGAGCTACAATGGAGTGGTTTAAAAAAAAGAATATTCATGTGTTAGAATGGCCCAGTCAAAGTCCAGACCTAAACCCAATTGAGAATTTGTGGCAAGATCTCAAAACTGCTGTTCACAAACGCTCTCCATCCAATCTGACTGAGCTTGAGCTGTTTTGCAAGGAGGAATGGGCAAGAATTTCAGTCACTAGATGTGCAAAACTGGTGGAGACATACCCTAAAAGACTTGCAGCTGTAATTGCAGCAAAAGGTGGCTCCACAAAGTATTGACTCAGGGGGGCTGAATACTTTTGCACGTCGCACTTTTCAGTTTTTTATTTGTAAAAAAAATGTTGATTCATGTATAATTTTCCTTCCACTTCACAATTGTATACCACTTTGTGTTGGTCTTTCACATTAAATTCCAGTGAAATATATTTATGTTTGTGGTTGTAATGTGACAAAATATGGAAAAGTTCAAGGGGTATGAATACTTTTGCAACCCACTGTATATATATACTAGCTTTATCCTCTACTAGGATCGTGGTGGGCGACCCTATATATTAGATGTATCTTTTTAACGTTCCCAATTACTGTCACTTTGCTGCTTAGAATGTGAATTTCCACATGGTGAGACCAATAAAAGCATCATTTACTGTATATTATACTATATATATTACTGTATATCTTATATTATCTTTTCTTATTTCAGGCCTGTACTGTGCAATTACCACTGTTTATATCTAACCATAAATGGTTGTGCTGAGTGGCTCCATTAATAATAATATACGTGCTTGATGAGGGCTCTAGGATCTGGTCCACTGAGAAAATTGAGAATGACATGTTGTTTTTTCCACTGTCTTTGGGGAACAGTCATTTGATATGTGGGAAAGGTCAAGAGATCATTAGCTGCTATGCTTGTTGTAAGATGCTTTTTCAATTTGTCAAAGTTGCATAACCGTTACGTTTGTTCTAATAGTTAAAAAATGCACCTAAGATGCTTTAAACTGCTGAACTGGAAACAGGCCATGTTTTTCTTTACGAAGCAGCGCTGCCAAAAGGTCAAGCTGTAGATTTGCAACTGCCAGTACTGAAAGTGACACCTGCCTTGCCCTATTTTGCAACCTCTCCTGTACTCCAAGACAGCTGTCTTAAGTCTATGTATTTTGTGGGCTTGTGGAACACATTGGATTTTGTATCGGGTTTTCAGGGATGTGTTTTACAGGGGTGTCTGAAAAACATGCTATAAAAATTTTAACAATCTTATTCAAAGAAGGCAAAGAAAGGTCTTCTGTGTCTTCCAGATTAACTCCATATCACACTTAAAGTACCTAAAAAATATTACCATGGACTCTGGACTTGTTTACCTCATGGATGCACATGTTTGTTAAAAAATACTTTAAGTAAAACAACAATTTCTTGAGCCCAGCGATGGATTGGCTGCCCAGCGCCCGAGACGTTCTTCCCTGGATGGGCATGGGGAACCCCACCGCGACCCTAATAGAGGATAAAGCGGGAGATAATGAATGAATGAATGAATAATTTCTTGACTTTTTAAATATTTTAATGAAGATTTTTGTTAGGGCTTAAGGTGGTTTAGTGGTTAGCATGTTCTCCTCTCAGCACTAGGGATTCCCGGTTCGACGTTCTCCACTGGATGGGCATGAGGAACCCCCCCCCCCCCCCCAACCCTAATAGAGGATGAAACGGAAGATAATGAATAAATGGATTTTTGTTAGTAAACCATTTGACATAAAAGCATCAATTAAGCACTTCATCAAATGCTCTTTTGCAGAATCCCCAACTTTGCAGGATCTTAAACCTCGATAATTTAAAGAGAAATAATTCAGTTTTTTCCCATTTAATATCATTCCAAATGTTTTTAGTTTTACTGATCAGCTCACTGTTTTTTTGTGATTTTTTTTTTGATGTATTGGGCAATAATGTTAATAAGAGTGCTAAAAAAGTAAAAGTAACTAAATGTAAAAACTAAATGTTGGTGCCATGAAGAACTGTATCCTATACCCCATGTTTAAGGCAGTTATACTTATCGCCACTTATTTGATGAGTTTAAATGTACAGGGAAAAGTTTTCCATGACTGACAAATTATAAATCTCTACAGCTTCAAATTATAAAAATGTTCTTGCTTGTTTTGACAAAACCATGACATGAAGAACACTTTTTGAAACATCCTGTGTGATTATGCTGCCCTCCTGATCACTGAGTCTGAGATTCCAAATTCACAGACATAGGCTGTGGGGTTTTTGTTAATTCCTTGAGTATTGCATTTGTATAAGTATTGCTGTTAAAAGCCTTGTTTGTAACTGATGTTCTACTCTCACCTAAAGGTTATCAGTGAGGTAAAAGGCCACTGAAGTTCTCACAACATAATCCTCTTCAGGGTGTGATATGCTCCAGCACCCCTGGAAATCCTTAATGACAATACCTGGCTTCAGTATAAAATGAATTCATATATAAATGTCAGTATGCATTAGCATACACTTACATTGACAGTATCCCTTATATGAATTGTACAGTTGTTCTGTACACAGTTGTAAATCTTTAAACAGTTGTAAACACTGCTTTTTGTAGCAGAGGGAACATTATTGGGAACATATTATTATACAGATCAGAGCACCCATCATTGTAATAAACTTCCCCCTTTCACCACCCCCATTTTATTCTGAATTCTTATCACAACATAGTTCTCAGATTGTGATGCTCCAACAATCCTGGAAATCCTTAATGACAATACCTGGCTTCAGTTTAAAAATATATTGATTTAGTATACACTTACATTGACAGTATCCCTTATTTGAATTGTACAGTTGTTGTGTACACAGTTGTAGATTTGTGAACAGTTGTAAACACTGCTTATTGTAGCAGTGTTTACAACCTCCCTACCACCCCCCCCCCCCCCAACAGATGTAAACACTGCTTATTGTAGCAGAAGGAACATATTATTATACAGATCAGAGCGCCCATCATGGTAATAAACATCCCCCCTTCACCACCCCCATTTTATTCTGAATTCTTATCACAACATAGTTCTCAGATTGTGATGCTCCAACAATCCTGAAAATTCTTAATGACAATAAAATATATTAATATATAAATGTCAGTATGCATTAGTATACACTTACATTGACATTATCCCTTATTTGAATTGTACAGCTGTTGTGTACACAGTTGTAGATCTGTGAACAGCTGTAAACACTGCTTATTGTGGCAGTGTTTACAACCTCCCTACTACCCCCCCCCCCAACAGTTGTAAACACTGCTTATTGTAGCAGAAGGAACATATTATTATACAGATCAGAGCGCCCATCATGGTAATAAACATCCCCCCTTCACCACCCCCATTTTATTCTGAATTCTTATCAAAACATAGTTCTCAGATTGTGATGCTTCAACAATCCTGAAAATTCTTAATGACAATAAAATATATTAATATATAAATGTCAGTATGCATTAGTATACACTTACATTGACATTATCCCTTATTTGAATTGTACAGTTGTTGTGCACACAGTTGTAGATCTGTGAACAGTTGTAAACACTGCTTATTGTAGCAGTGTTTACAACCTCCCTACCACCCCCCCCCCCCCCCCCCAACAGATGTAAACACTGCTTATTGTAGCAGAAGGAACATATTATTATACAGATCAGAGCGCCCATCATGGTAATAAACATCCCCCCTTCACCACCCCCATTTTATTCTGAATTCTTATCACAACATAGTTCTCAGATTGTGATGCTCCAACAATCCTGGAAATCCTTAATGACAATAAAATATATAAATGTCAGTATGCATTAGTATACACTTACATTGACATTATCCCTTATTTGAATTGTACAGTTGTTGTGTACACAGTTGTAGATCTGTGAACAGTTGTAAACACTGCTTATTGTAGCAGTGTTTACCCCCCCACCCCCACCCACCCCCCACACCCCGGTATATTCTGCGTGAACCTTAACCCACCCCTGTGCTTACCTGTATCTTGGAGGCTTCAGGATGCCCCGTATTTCTCGCTCTTCATTCTTGGGCAGGTTTTTATCTTCGAACGCAACGAGCAGAGTTACAGAATAATTTCGGCCCGAATTATTAGCCCAGAACTCTCCGTGGTCCGTTTGGTACCGCACCACGAAGTCGATGCGGGCGCCGTTGAAGAGAAACGGCTCTGCGAACGCGAGGCGCACGCTGAACCTGTCGGTGTCTCCGTCGTTGGAGCCCTGCACGTAGTCGGCGGGACGGTCGGCGTGGGTGAGCCAGCCGTCCGTGGTGAAGCGGACGGAGACGCTTTTGTGGAAGGAGACGTTGAAGACGCGGATGAGCGCGTCGAAGGCGAGCGGCTGCTCGGGCACGGGGCTCACCCGCTCCACCTCCACCTTCCCGACGCGCACTGCCAGCGCCAGCTCGCCGCCGGTCCGCGCCGGGAACTCGGGCCAGACGCTGTACACGGGTTCGAGGTAAGTCCTGCGACACATGGCCTCGTCCTCCTCCCAAGTGCTGCTCTCCTCGTCGTCGTCGTCCGAGTCGAAGGCCACGAACTCCCGCACGTCCACCAGGTCCGCGCCGGCGGCGTCGGCGAACGACACCCGCCGGGACAGCACGAGGCGAATGCGCATGTACTCCGCGGTCTCGTCCGCGATGGAGGAGCCGCGTTTCCGCGGGATGGGGGAGCAGCGCGGGATGAGGCGCACGTCCTCCTCCGTCTCGTCGTCGTCGTCGTCGGGCGCCTCTCCGGCCCGGCCGCTTTTAATGGTGCTGAACAGACCCTGCGGCTCGGGGAGGTTTAGGAATTGCTTGCCCTGCGCCATTCTTCGCTGACCTTGCGAGCTGCGGCGGCGTCCTGCTCGGTGTCTGGAGCGCTGGAGCTCGGGACGCTGTGACCCTCCGGGAGAGAGAGACAGAGAGAGAGAGAGAGACAGAGAGAGAGACAGAGAGAGAGAGAGAGACAGAGAGAGAGAGAGAGAGAGAGAGCTTCAGTCCAGCGCTCGTTTGCTGCGACTTATCCTGCCGCCGTTAAGCCGCTGAGGAGACCTGCGCTGCGGCGCTCAGTCGCTGAGACTGCAGCTAAATTTAGCCCGTAGCTGCGTGACCATCGTTTCTCGGAGGTCAGAACCCTGATTAAGTGTGTGAGGAGCGCAGCGTTGCCCCCACGAGGCACCACAGCCTCCACGCCCCCCCTGGAGCAATAAGAAGCTTAGCACGTTTAAATGGACTATATAATATCCATCCATCTATCCGTCCATCCATTATCTTCCTCTAGGGTCGCGCGCGGTGGAGGGGGGGAAGAGTGGGGGTTTGGTCCCCATGCCCATCCAGGGGAGAACGTTTCGGGCGCTGGGCAGATACATCCAGGACAGGGTGTCGATCACTGGGCACACACTCACACACACAGACACACTCTATATGGGGCAATTTGAAACATTCAATTGACTTGATCCATGTTTTTGGACTATCCATGCAGACAGGGGAGAACATGGAAACTCCACCCAGATTGGGATTCGAACCGGATGGAGTTTCCATGTTCTCCCCGTGTCCGCATGGGTTTCCTCCGGGTTCTCCAGTTTCCTGCAACAGTCCAAAAACATGGATTAAGTCAATTGAGTTCTCCAAATTGCCCCATGTAGAGTGTTTGTGTGCGTGTCTGTGTGTGTGTGTGTGCCCAGTGATAGATTGGCGCCCTGTCCTGGGTGTATCTGCCCAGTGCCCGAAACGTTCTCCCCTGGATGGGCATGGGGACCCCCCCCCCCCCCCCCCGCGACCCTAATATAGGACAAAGCGGAAGATAATGAATGAATTATTATTATTATTATTATTATTATTATTATTATTATTATCCATCCATCCATTATTTTCCGCTTTATCCTGGGGGGGGGGGAGCATGCCCATCCAGGGGAGAATATTTTGGGCGCTGGGCAGATACACCCAGGATAGGGCACCAATCTATCACTGGGCACACACCCAAACACACACTATACGGGGCAATTTAGAGTGTTCAATTTACCTTGAATCAATGTTTGAAACCCACATGGACAGGGGAGAACATGGAAACTCCACCCAGATTGGGATTCGACCCTGGATCTCCAGAGCTGAGAGGCAAACGTTGAAACCACTATGCCACTGTGCCACCCTATTATTATTATTATTATTATTATTATTATTATTATTAAAATAAGAGATAAGATGTACCTTCATTGGTCTTAGCGCTGGGGATTCCAGGTTCGAATCTCAATCTCAATAGGGGTGTGGTAGCTCAGTGGTGAGGGAGTTGAGCTATCAATCTGAAGATTGTGGGTTCAAATCCCAGGTCCACTGAAGTTACCAGTGTGGGTCCTTGAGCAAGGCCTTTAACCCTCATTGCTCCAGGGCTGTTGTGCTTAACCCTGTGCTCACCTTGTAAGTCGTTTTGGATAAAAGCGTCTGCTAAATAACCAAATGTAAATGTGGGTGGAGTTTTCATGTTGTCCGCGTGGGTTTCCTCCCACAGTCCAAAAACATGGATTCAAGGTAAATTGAGTACTCTAAACTGCCCCATATAGAGTGTGTGTTTCTGTGTGAATGTGTACCCAGCGATAGATTGGCACCTTGTCATAGGTGTATCTGCCCAGTGCTTGAAACGTTCTCTCCTGGAAGGGCATGGGGAACACGTCCCATGACCCTAGTAGAGGATAAAGCAGAAGATAATGAATTAATTAATTAATTAACTATACAAAAAGTTTAGTTGTTTTTACTGACCTAATTTGTCATATCTTGTAAATGTAAATGTAATTTCAATATGTTTTCATGTTACACACTTACAGAGTTTGGGATGGAGCAACTTAACTGTAAAACATATCATATAATAGTCAGGATATCTATGACATTTTACAATGTTGAAACAGATAAGAGCATCATGCCTGACAATAAAAACATCCATCTAATATTCTTCATGCATGTTATGTTTCTTTAGCTAAGGGCTAGGTATTGCAAGGAATCAGTACTGTTGTATGTATGTACAGTATATACAGTAGCCACACTCTTATCTTGTGTTTCTGTACAAAAGTGTGCAGCTCATCTGTATACAAACCAGGTAAGCTGCTTACCTGGTTTGTATACTGAAGCAATATGATGTCACCAGGTAAAGTCAACGAATATAAATCCACATTCGCACATATTCTTGTTTCTTCACCTATTTTCCACATTATTAGTCCTACTTTCTCTGCATACTTTGTTCGTCCCTATTACACTGTTCTTCTTTAATCATTACTAGCACTGAACAGGTACTATTTGTGTGGTAAATTATTCTCAGAATTGTTTGAGACTGATGTGGTGTTGGCAGCCCTAGTTCGTAGCGTACTTGTTAAACAGAGAAAACAGTGCTGCGGCAGTTTAAAAAACACTTCTACCTTGTTACTTCACTTTATCTGTTTATGCACAGTTACTGGTATAAGCACTGATGAAGGATTAATGAATTATGAACACAACTGTGTTTTGGCATACAGAATGCTGGTGGCTGGATATATTTTGTTTGGCAGATTATTCTCAGTCCACAATGTCACTGTGATGTTTAAAAATTACACCAGCACAACACACAATATCATACCACTCATCAGTGTCACTGCACTGCTAAGCATCTGGCAGCATCCAAATAATTTTCTCCCTGGCGCATTTCTAAATATAAAAGAACAAAGTAAAAAAAAAAAAAAGGGAGTAGCAAAGTACGCAGAGGAATGAATAGTCTTTGAGCTGTTACCGCAGAACCGCATCTATGTCTTTTTTTTAATTAACATGATCTTATACAAACTTTAAACACATCTCTCTCATTCGCTTGCAATCTTTAATTTTTGGAATATTGTATTATATGTATTATATGATTTGAGGAAGCCACTTTTAATATGCAGGAGATTCCTTAAACCTCTGGGAGAGGTGTGACAATACTGTAAGTTCCAAGTCTGCCCCAACCTTAACCTCTGCAGGACTGAATCCTAATGATTCTGAAATCCTTTAGCTGATAAGGAATATACTTCAAGCTATAATTAGTTATTTTTGAAAATTGTATTAATAAGATAACTGATCCGTTTAAATAAATTTAGTCACAACAAATGTAGTCAAGAGGGTGTGGTAGCTCAGTGGTTATGGTGTTGGGCTATCAGTCTGAATGTTTTGGGTTCAAATTCCCATTGAAGTTACAAATGTGGATCCTTGATCAACACCATTTACCCTCATTGCTCCAGGGATGCTGTGGTTAACCCTGTGCTCAGTTTGTCGCTTTGGATAAAAGCATGGATAAAATGACAATGTAAATGTAAAGAAATTGTTGCAGTAATGGCCTGTAATGACAAGTGATAATTCTGGGCAAATGGATGGTTTGTGTGAGTGATTATGAATTTGTTATGTTTAATATATAAATGGGAGTAGGGACCAACACAGGCACAAATTAGTTACAAAAGGTAATAATATGAGTGGGACCCATTGGAACTGGGAAAAGTAATGAATATGGCATATTTGAAAAAAATATATAATAATAATAATTATATATATATATATATTTTGTGTGTGTGTGTGTGTGTGTGTGTGTGTGTGTGTGTGTGTGTGTGTGTGTGTGTTAAAAAAAACATGATATTTATGACAATTACCAAGAGTATGTATTATTAATTGTATTATTATTAATGCCCAAGTTTGGATCAAGGACCAAAAAGAATTGGGTGCGAGCTCCAGTTCATGTTGTCTGTAAATAGCAGAACCTGCTCCTCAAGTCAAGGTTTTTGCAAGGAGACTATATTCACATTACTATCACTTTTAAAAACTTTTATAAGTCCCTAAATATGATTTCTAAATATCCAAACTTATACTACTATATTTAGACAATTTGCAATCAGGTTTAAAGTCTTAATATAACACTGAGACTGCATTAATAAAATAATTTGATACCATTATAATATTTAAAATCTGTCCATTTTTTGTTGTATGAGATTAATGGATCATATGTCACCATAGAATATGTTTTTTAACTATATAGATTACCGAGCGTAGTCGTTAACCTTCACTCGGTTGGTTAAAATCACAACCCATTTGTTTTTGTAAGTAGTGGCTGTTTCTTGTGCGTAAATATAAAGAACGGATTTTTTCAAGGGTGATTATTGGTCACTAACATGACATAGCTTCCACTTCTATATCAATGATATATTGTTGCTTATAGCAGCTAATCAAATTGCTTAATTAGTAAAATTAAGGACTATATAAAAGCCGGTAATAAATTAGTGTTTTTTTATTATGCATTTAGCAAATTTTAGATAAAACAACAGTCCTTATTGGAGCCAAATAGTTTATAGGAATCATTGTCATTCATACTTCTTAATACATATATAATTTTGATTAAATAATTTATTAATCTCTTTCTACATCCATATTAGTAAAACAACTAAAAGTTTCTTCCTCTGTAAGGTTTATATTGCCAAGCTAAGCAAAATACTTTCTGTTTCAGGTACAAATTAATTCATGCTTTTATAACATACCATTACACTAATCAAGTATCTGGTGTTTTTACTGTCACATCAAAACAAAACAAGGTTCGCGTGGACAGAGATGCTACAGGACAGTAATCTACACAATACAACAAAAAGTGCAAGAGAAATGTGCAAAAACGCAACACTTCAAGTGAAAAATGTAGTAAAAATTTTTTATTCGCAGTCACGATTGCAGTGACGATATTAAAAATGCAGCAGTTACTGTTATGATAAGCACTAGAAAGTTAAATTTAATAAGCACGGTTGTATCAAACTTGTCCTGACTTGTCCTTTGTTAAAATTCTTTAATAACATAGAAAGTGATCTGCAGCGGTACCTGAGTGAAATCATTGAGTTTTATAATACACTTCATTACAAAGCTTTAAAACTAAATTAAGCCATGTTAATTTGCTTATGGATTTCTTAATTGATTTCCATTAAGTAAACCTTTATACATCATTGTATATGTTGTAATGGCACATTATTTATTTTAAAACCGCTTCACATTCGTATCAACATTTGGATAAATATTATTTTAAAACATGTAGTATTTATGGAAATACAATTAAGATAAACCTGGGAGACTGTCTACGGTGCTCATTTGTACTTACCCAGTTAAACTCGTATAAAATAATTCATCAACAAAAATTCTGATATGGACTCTCATATATGATGCAAAGTATTATAATAATAAAATATGATAATATTTAAAAAAAAAATGTTTTCTTTATTATACTTCCTCTGATATAGATGTCTTTACTTCTGGATGTTTTTAAAGGCTTTATAAAGATTATTATCATACCAACCACCAGTACACATTAAATCCAACATGAGAATAAGTTTTGTTTACTTTGAAAATGAGTTAAGATATCAGCCCAACTAGTAAAGATTTTTCTTTGCATTGACAATGATTTTCAGCCTGCTTTTTCATTTGGATCTCAAAATAAACAGTAAATACATAATATTTATAAATAAAAATATTTTAGATGCTATAAACTGAGAAGAACAATAATATAGGTTTTGTTTAAATTCTGTAGAATACTAATAATAGCCTTTTGTATGTTAATGTAAATGTACCTGTTTTTATACCTTTGGTGTGTAATTAAAATCCATTTTGAGAAAAATAGACTTTCAAAGCTTAATAAGATGATTTGAGAAATGAGTTATATATATATATATATATATATATATATATATATATATATATATATATATATATATATATATATATATATATATATATATATATATATATATTAAATGTTACAAGTTCCTTATGAAAAACACATATACGTTTTTTTTTATCTTTTCTTATTTCTGTAAAAAAGTTAGTAAAATAATGTTAAACCAGTCATTTATTAAATGATTTCTTATAGCACTGGTTTAAAAAATCATGTGACTTAGAATCATCATCTTAGAGTAATGGTTTATGATTTAATTTTTATACAGTTATTTATGTTAAATAGTTGAAGAGAGGAGGACTTTACTGTTTGTTTTTGTCATTTTCATGTTAAAACTGTTGCTGAAATGCAAAAAGAAATGGTGGTTTTAAACCAAAATTAATGTAATTTGTTTTTAATGTGTCATGTTTTAATGTTTATTACAATCAGCTATTGTTTCAAATGCTGTGGTTGTTGTTGTTTTTATGTTTAAAGTGCAACTAATAAAAATGATTCATTATTTTCAGTTTGTGAATTAATATCATAATTTAAATCAGGATTTACATTCTTCATTCAAATTATTTCTACAACAGTGATATTGACAATGCTTTAAATTTAAGAACCATAAAATCTGGCTCTTTGATTTTTTATTGGATCTCTTATTCGGTCAATCCTCTTTCATAAATTCTGTGGTTTGTTGTAAATGATCAGCAGTGACAAATCTTTAATTTGTTAATTAATTCAGCCACAATAAAAGAGAAATAACAATTCAGTAAAGGTATTTTCTTAAAAACTCGAAAGATTAATTTTTAAATACCTCAATCTTTAGGATTGCAAAACTCATTTGCATTTGCAAGAGTCAAATTTATTTATTTAAAAGCATTTCAATTTCTTCTCAGTCAGCAGATTTTCTTTTAAGGTTATTAACAGAGAAACATGTTGGTAAAAAAATCAGATGAATACTGAGAAAAAAATTGTTCGAACAGCCAATAACAGGATGAAGGTTTTTTTTTTTGTATTTTAAACTAATCCGACATGCAATGTACATATGCCCCCCCCCCCAACCATAGTGTCACATCACGCACATTGTACATGTACTTTCCAAACACGTAAAAGGTTATGTCTGTGTACTTTAGTTCATCGGAATGTTCCGGAATGATTATACAACGTAATGTTGCTGTCAGTGTCTTAGAAACACTATGTTCTTTAAAAAGTATATTTTAATGTATATTTCCTTATAAAACAAGATCAAAGTATACTGCTCAGTGAAAATTTTTAATCAAGCATCATAATATATATTTGCAGAAAATGAAGCATTTATTTTTTGGTATAAACAAATGAAATATTCCGCAAATGTTTGCATTAACAATAATTTACACTAATTACTAAACATTTTTTGCAAAAAAAAGCACATTAATGTAAAGCAATTTTACCTGTGTGCATGTCTAAAGAAATTATTAAGACACACACACACACACACACACACACACACACACACACACACACACACACACACTAATGATAAGGGGAAGTGTTCCAGTTAAATGTCAACGTTATAAAGGGCCTGACCCAACAATGAGACATCATTCGTCCATCTACTCGAACAAAGAAATGCTTCAAGGTCCAGGTAAGTTCTCATTTAGTGACTTGCTATTTTAAAAAAGTGTTTGGAAACATCTCAATGTGACTTAATGTATAATGAAACTGTAAGAACTTCATCTGATTTCATCATAAGGCATCTTTCAAATCAGCACCTTAAGGGTTAAGTCTGTGACTGTGATGTCAGAGCTGCAATCTGCAGCTTATTAATAAAATCTACACTGGTTTGTAATTTAAAATATTAAATACTCATCCATATGTGTGTCTCTATATATATATATATATATATATATATATATATATATATATATATATATATATATATATATAAATAGGTTATATATATCATAATGTATTAAACTTTCATTATTATTTTTTTAGAATTCATTCATTATGATATATATGATATATATATATATATATATATATATATATATATATATATATATATATATATATATATATATAAAATAATCTAGGTTTTTTTTCTGAATCATATGTATTTCTCTTGAATCTTGGTTGTCATTTCTCTGATTTATTCTAATTAATTATGGATCCAACATGGGTTTCAGAATGTACCATTTTCCTACATTTTTAACGAGGTCAAACAGAGCAAATGACTTCAGCGAGACATTTTCACTACCACTAACACTAAGTGAAGAACTAGTCTAGTTTTCCTTCCTGTCAAAGGACCCACATTGTTTTCCTTTTCTGCAGAGCTGCTGAAACCAAACAAACTTGAGCTGGAAAGACAGACAAAGAAGAAGCCAGTGGGAGGTAACAGTGACATACTTATTTTCAGACAAGCACTCGCAGTATAGTACTATTTCCATCACCATGATTCGTAAGCTTAAACTGTGGGTTTTAAAAGCACTTTTCTTTACCACTGGAAGATATCTTAGATGACAAGGTTAAAGGTAAGTTACGCATTCTCTAAATGTATCAAAATCTTCACCTGAAACCTCTGAATGTGAAGAACAAGTTTTAGACTTTTAAGTAGTAGAGAAACTTTTAATTGTTCAGCCTCGATTTTCTGTTATTGCATCATGTGCTCCGTAAGTTACATTTTCATGCAGAGGATAAAAGGGTGTGATAAAAGAACAACCACATTCTTACCATATCGCAGAGTCCATCTACATTTCAGCTAATTAAGAAATTAAGAGATTGATTAAGATGGTCAGAATGTTAATGGTAGTGGACCAATGCTGTTTTATTACCGATATATCATAATGTATTAAACTTTCATTATTATTTTTTTACGATTCATTCATTATGATACACACAAAAAGAACCAAAATTGTAAAATTTCAAAGAAATACAAACACATTGAGAGAGTATTATTAATACTGTCTGTAGTACGAATTGTTTATAGGCATGATTTGTTAGTAAGCTGTGCTCTAGAATTTGTATGTATTTGTATGATGACTTCTGTAATGTGCAGATACACAATGGCATTTTTAGAACTGTAATAGCATGCTGCTGGGTTAATGAAAATAGTACATAAAGGAAAACATCTTGGAATTAAAGCTGATTTTGCTTATATATGTTCATCGTGTACTTCATTTCAGTGGAGTTGCAGGTTAGTGCATCGGCATCAGCAAACCCACTAACATGTCAAAAGTATGTCAGTGTCATTGATGTGTTGAGAACACCTGGTCACCTGAGGTTTTGTGGTTGGTGGTCTTTTTACTTTGAAGTCGATATTAAAAAATATCATGTTAGTAACAAATGGTCAATATAAACACATTTTTAGAGCTGTTAATATGAATATGTGAACAAATAGACAACTACACAGTAAATCCAGTCTTACCACAGTTCTTTAGATGAAACAGGACCTCTGCGTTTACACACGCCAGACATGTTGAAGAACCTCAACCCCCCGCCTTATTGATGATTAAAAACAGAACACAGCACAGACATATTTCAGATAACTGCCTGGTATCAAAGTGAGTCTAATTCAGTATTTGACATATCTGCTGTAGTCTGTAGTATTCCACTGTAATACTGTGGAAAAAACTGCAAATGAGACTCTCGAGCACTGAGTCAGAACAAAGCACCAGCAAGACATAAAAAGCTATAAACGTGGGTGGTGAGGTCATCAATTGATTTTTTTCTTTTACATATCTGTAATATTACTGATGACTACTGCGAAGGATGTCTGTATCAACTTTACTGCTTACCGCAGCATAAGGCACAATTACAAGCTTAAGCTTCTAGACACATTCAGAATGAAAGATCCACTTGCTATATTTCTGAAGGTGTGTGGTGGAGGTGTAAGCAAGACGTGAAAAGGAAACTTTGGGGATGGGGGTCGGTTGTCATTTCCTAATTTATCTGCCTAAATGAAACGTAACTCATCGTATCAGTGCGTAGATTTATTATTTCCGGCATTTGCAGAACTAAAAACATAAAAGAACTTAACCACCAGACCTTTCTCACCCCAATACTTAAATACTAGAAAATTAGACAGCTTATCAAGCAGTTATTAGTCGATACAACCAGTAACTTTTCTTTTCTTTTTGTTTTAAATTATAGTAATAATATAAACACATGTATTGCAGATGGAATCATTTGAGACTTCTACAGGTTTCTATGGTTTAATCAAAGAATTCTTTGTTTAATTACTGTACATACAGATGCAGTTAAAACATTTTCGAAATCACACTGTTTTGGCTGACTGTCATTTTTAAAGTTAAACTGGTATTAATAAAAAAAAATCTCTTTTTAAATTGTTTTAACATTGTCTCAAATTAATAGTCAAATAAGAAAGTTATTAATAATTCTTTACTAGCACTCCTATTTTTGCTACTAATGATCAAATTGTAAGAAATAGACAATGCTATAATTATTCATGGTGCAGCGCCATAACTTATTTACTGAGTTTGAAATATTTTTTTCATATGATGTTGTGTACACTTACATGAAATTAAACTGCACACATACTTCTAATGAATGTTTTAAATCTGTTGGTAGAAAAATGAATTTAGACTAATATTTTTAAGGGAAAATTATTTCAATGGGGATATTATATTTTTTTAATAGTTACTATAATTAATGTCTATCGCTCCTTGAATCTTGAAAGTTGTTGTCGTGATTTTATTATTTAACCCGGGTAGAATACTGTAAGAAATACTGTATGTATTTCCAAAAGTAACATAATGAATGAACTGAGAGTGAGCTATATTCAGACTGAGAAAAGCATATTACATGCCAGTCTAGTGAATGAATATTCACATAAACACTCTGCATCATTTATAGAATCTATAGAGTATATAATGACAATTTTGTTTTATTTATACAACTACAATATTTTGAGAAAGGTTCTTTTACATGAGATCAGTTGCAAAGCAAAAATTTGATAATAGCTAATTGGAAAACTTATTAGATATTCAACATAAAAAACTGGATTATTTGTTGTTTAGGCATGACTTAATTTGGCACTTGGTGTAATTCCAGTTTTTATTAAAATGATCTGAAAGTAAACACATAAAACATTGTTCTGTTAAACACTTGCGAGACTGAAACAAGTAAACATCTCTTCATTTCCTCTCTCACAAACTGGCCTCTGTTGCACTGCTGGAGGTGATATGTTCACAAACTGAGAGGGTTTTATTATAAGGCTCTCTGTGAGAAGCGTACATCTGGCTTATTGAGCTCTCAAAATTGTTGGCATTAGTATATCCACCTGGTTTCTCCTTAACTGAAATTAACTTAACTTGTGTTGTTGTCACATTTGTAAGTCGCTTTGGACAAAAGCGTCTGCTGAATGACTAAATATAATCCATTAAGGATAAAGATCCGCCTGCTTTAATAATGTGCATAGGTGCTAGTTATATTTTTACATAGTATATTTTTCAGAAATTAAATTATTAATTTAATTTTTTGGTCTATAATTGTTGTGTTATCCTTAACATAATTCTTGTATATGCTCTATATACCAAGAGAAGCAGTGCGTAGCATTCTCAGCAGTATGTTACTATTCCTGGATGAGGTGGACTTAGGTGTGAAGTTTGCATGTTTGTTGATAAGCATCTGATCACTGAGATTTACAGATATAGACAAGAATCAGGAAAAGTGATATATACAAGCTTTTCAGTATATATGCCTTCTCATATTTGTACTCCTATGATGATCCTGTAACAGAAACTCAAATGACGGTTCTCGAAAATCTCAGTGAGAACCTTTATTAACCATTTTTTAACCATGTTTTTTTAACGATTGCAGTCTATTGTGATTTGTGTTGATTATTATCTTACTGGGAGAGCAGCTTTCCTTTGAGGCGTTATGCATGTTTCACATTTTCCAGAAAGTTTTACTTTATAGATATAAGTCTACATAATGCATCGCGTCAAAAGGGCAAGAGAAAAAAGAAACTTCTTCCTTGCGGCACTTTCGTAACATTAATTAACCAATGTAAACTTTTAATTAAAATGTTGCTTCTTTTTGATATAAAGCTTAAATCAAATGCATCACTGGTTTACATCCAACATTTTTTATTTTAATTTAAATGTTATGTGCAATGCATTGCTAGCTATATTTAACAAGTTCCTTCAAGATATTTTATTCTGGCTCTATTTTCTAATCTTTTTAGATTCACACTTTTAGAAGAAATCAAAAGGAGCTGAATATTATGACTTTTTAAAAATAGGACCTGAATATTTTGCTGACTGCGACAATGTAGTTTGGCATTTGGCAGTATAGAAAGTGTTTTCCATGTAGATAAACCTGCGCTTACATGTAGCAATGTGTCTCCTGGCATAATCTGACTCGAAAATGTCATTTGTTAAAGTAGTGTTCATGATGCAGCAGCATAAAAATTACATTAAATTCCACATTGCATATGCAATACATATATACAAGTAAATAGTTGGCATAGTTGGTAAATAGTTTGTGAAACAAAACTCTTTTTAAGTATTTTTGTTCAAGTTTTATATTCATAAAACATAAAAACTCCACCAATGAGACAGTATCTTACTTCTGAGGCTGCAGTGTGTCTTTAATTGTTAACAATACCAAATATTACAGATTTGTACAATGTAATACAAGAGTTCACTTGATTACAATTTTTTTTTATTTATATATTTTATAAAAAAATTTTTAAGGGAACAATACACACACCAGGGATACAGATGCATAAACCAACACAAACACGTCTACAAAATGATGGGAATATAGATAACATAAATAGCTAAATAGTAACCAAAATCAATATAGAATTATGCTGTCGTGTGCAAATATATACATGATAGATGAAACATGAGTACTAGGAATTTTATTTAACTGTAATAGAGAATATATACATTGCTCTAGTAGCACATTTTTCCTCTTATGGACCTTTATAGCTATGTCATGAGTAGGTAGCACCCTTTTGCATGAACTACGTTTGGTCATCGCTTTGATAGAATAATTAATATCCTCTTTGTTTACATTAATCTTTGTTGTTATTGCTTTTGTATGTTTATTATCTATCTTTAGTTATTTAAGCCTCCTCTGATCTCTCCACAGCGAGAGATCGTCCTATGAAATGTGTCGTGCTATGTTTGTCCGTATGCTTACCTGAGCATTCTATTTAATAAACTTCCTTAATTTAGTTGCTACCTGGCTCCATTATACTAGCAACGCACCGTTAACCTGGACGATGCAATAATGTGGCAGATTATAGTAATCATCTTAGGCCTCTTTATAGTAAATCAGCCTTTTTCGAATCAAAAAGCTGATGAACTGTGCTGCATTTTTTCAAAACTTATGTTTAGTTTATAATTACTTTAAATTACTAATTCAATATCTTAACATACCTTTGAAAAGCTTTAATGGGAATGCAAATTATTCATAAAGCTTTTAATAATAATTACTGCAGTAATATCTAAAGTGGTACATTAAATTTGGAAATTATAAAGACAAAATAAATTATCTGTGCAAAGATAAAGAGAAATACAGTTGAGTTAGGGTTAAGATCAGGTTTAATGTTTCGAATGAGCTACATGTTTTTATTTGATATTTGCAGAAATAAATGACTTTTTTATGCATGCATAGTTTTGTTAAGGGTTCACTGTATAAATTTGAAAGTGTATTTTTTTTATATGTTAGTTTAATGCTGCATAATATTAAGCTGTTTAATTAAAGTACAAATGTACATTCCCGTACAGACAAAAATAAACTTTTAACTGCATGTTAAAATGCACCCATTCACCTCAGTCACAAAACAAAAAACTTCCTCTCCTTCTTCTTTTATTTTGCCAAAGTTTGACTCTTGAAAAAACCCCAAGTTAAAAAAAAAATCTGACATTTATGTGGTTACCTGCCTCTAAATGTCACCTGTCACCTGGGAGAAAGAAGACACTTACTTTGCAAATGCCTAAACATTAACACAAAACCACAAGAGCAAAAGTGAAGGTGAAACTTATTTTCTCGATAATTTTGTTATTATTTCTAATTTGTTTAAATAAAGCTGATTACAATGGATTTGAAATATGTCATGGCTTATTTTTAACAAAAAATTTTAGATATTTTAATGTGTATTGATATTAATTTTTTTTGTTTAATTTCTTTACTCTGCTAAATTATGTCTAGTTACAGTATACTAATTACAGTCATTACAGTATACAGTATACTAACAAAAAAAGACTTTAAACATAAATAACTAACACTTAAAACATTGTAAAAAAAAAAAAAAAAAAAAAAAAAAAAAAAAACAAGGTAAGTTGCTGTAGGCAGAAAAATGTTTCTTCTTTTCCTCGAACACAGGGGGCCCAGCACACGCGGGGGTGTGTATATGTGTTGCTTCCATTTGCAAACTTTCCTGTGGTCCCCAGGTTGCTTCCTACATTGTCGGTTCAGCAAACACCTGTGTGATACCACAAGAGCAGAGAACACCCATAGTTGTTTTTTAGCATAAGCAGTTGTATACAACCAGGAAAAATATCTAGTTATGTCAATTTTATGTAGTAAAAAGTCAATTTTACAGGGGACAATTTTTTTTTCTACATTTCTAATACACAATTATTTAAAAAGTGTTTACAGCAAAAAATTCATATATACATCTGTCCTATTGACATTTTAAAATCAGCGAAACATGCAGTTAAAACACGACTGTCCAAAACCTAAAGACTTAATACATTAAATGTGTGTGTGTGTGTGTGTGTGTGTGTGTGTGTGTGTGTGTGTGTGTGTGTGTGTGTGTGTGTGTGCGTGCGTGCGTGCGTGCATGCGTGTGTGTGTGTGTTGAAAAAGAAACATGTCTTAACATGTGTGTGGGTGTGTGTGTGTGTGTGTGTGTGTGTGTGTGTGTGTGTGTGTGTGTGTGTGTGTGTGTGTGTATATATATATATATATATATATAAAAAGGGTAACTCATTAAATCTGATTGGCTGAGCCGTTTGTCCATCCATGACATTACTGACATCTCTGATTACATAAATGCATGACATACAATTATTTTACATTATAAAATATAGACTAATATAGACAGCAAGCTGATTCCAAATGAGTACTAAGCCTGTTACTGCTGTTTTTATAAACTGTGTTCTGTAATTTGGCCACTATACAGTATGGCAGGTTTTTTGTGCAGTTTAGAGAAACCTGAATTCTGTTACTCAGCGATCAGCATTCACTTTAAAAACTGGACTACATTTTGCTTTCAATTATCGCATTCATGAGTCAAACCTTGTTTTTTTATTATAGTGTGTTTGTCACCATTTTATACAAGCAATAAGGCCCTCAAAGTTGTGCAAAATTGTAAATACATCAGGAAAGAGTTGTTTTTAGGAGCACGCCCTCTTGTGCCTTATTGTTTTAGTATACACTCATTGACTACTAAAAGTTTGGACCACATTTTAACTTCAGAACTATTGTAATTGTTCGTGGTAGAGTTTAAACAAGGTTTTACAAACATACATGTGAGATTTTGGTCCATATTGAAATAATAGCATCACACTGTTCATGTAAAATTCATTCAAATTGATTTTCCACCAAATTCCAAAGGTGCTCTATTGGATTGAGATCTGGTGACTGTGAAGGCTATTAGAGTCACTTAAGTCACCTTCCATTCCCAGTATGGTGCTCGGTTTGCATTTCAGCAAGTTGTCTTGAGCACCTCTACATGCCTAAATGCATTGAGTTGCAGCAATGTGATTGGCTGAATAGCTATTTGCATTAGCAACATTTAAACAGGTGTACCTACCTGCTCTCAGTCTGCAGACAGAAGTTTGTCAGGACATTTTGGCTCTGTAACCTTTAGATTCAGGGGTTGGTAGACGTAAACGTACACTACTTTAGTCAAAGCAGTCTAAAGTGGCCGGTAAGTGTATATAGGATACAACATCAGGTCACTGGTTATTAAATTTTTGTTTTTTATATCCAGCTATGCTTCAAAATGGTACTGGAAACAGAGGAGGCCGAGGCAGCAGCATTACAAAGTGCCAAAGAGATTTTCATCACTTGGAGGAAGACACCCGTGATACCTCCAGATCTCAGCTAAAGGCTTCAGGCAGCACTTCACCTCCAACATCAGCACAGTGCATCATCAGAAAGGAAAACGAATCAAAGACAGTCAAGTGCATGGTCAGTATCAAAGGTGTAGCAAAAGTCATTTGACGGAATATTACCAAAACTATAAATCCTTATTTAAAACAAATTTTTTTTTAATTAATATTCCTTATATTATTAATATATTATTAATATTAATATATTATATTTATATAATAATATTATATTATATTATTAATATTCCTATAATACTGAGTACAAGTACACAGTGGAATAAAATCACGTTCCTCTAGGACATAGGTATCAAACTCAAGGCCTGTGGGCCATATTCGCCGATAATGCAATTCTATCTGGCCAGTGAGATTCTTTTACACTGATCTATCATTATTATTGTTATTAATGTCCCGGCAATAATGGCCAGAGTCAGTGACTTGTACTGAATGCGAGCAGCTACAGGGAGCCAATGGAGAGAAATGAGTAGTGGAGTGACATGAGTTCACTTGAGTTGGCTGAACACAAGTCGGGCTGCAGAGTCCTGAATCAGTTGTAGAGGTCTGATTGTGGAAGCTGGGAGACCAGCAAACAATGCATTACAACAATCGAGTCGAGATAGGATGAGGGCTTGGTCAAGAAAGATTTGATCTTCATGATGTTTTACAGAATTAATCTGCCATTATAGTGACCTGATCAGAGAGTTTAAGATCTGTGCCAATTGTGAAACCAAGGTTATGGACCGAGTTGGTTGGAGAGATTGTGGAGCCATTCATTTGGAAGGTCAGGTCATGGTAAACTGAGGGTTAAGCTGTCAAATAGTCATAAGAGTGACTCTTATGACTATCTCTATCTTATGAGAGAGATGTGAGGCGGCTGGATAAGTGGTCAGACGTGCGGAGTCAGTGGTGGGTGTAGACCTGTAATTAAGGTGGCAGGGAAGAGGACACTATACAAACTGCTCTGAAGTTCAAGTTCAAGTAATTTATTTATATAGCGCTTTTTACAACAGTACATTGGCAGCTTTACAGAATGAAAAGCCTTTAAACCCCCAAAGAGCAAGCCGAAGCGACAGTGGCAAGAAAAAACTCCCTGTTATGTTGTTATTTAAGGAAGAAACCTTGGGAGGACCAAGACTCAGTGGGGGACTCATCCTCCTTGAGCGGCCAGGCAGCAACAACAATGTAGGACAGCCATGTACAGATATTAAACAAATGGAAAAACTAACAACTGGAAAACTATATGTGAGTCCATTAGGGGTGTCCCGCAGGACCGCCAGTCCAATTGATATTCAGGTTCCATCCAGTATTCTTCAGCAGAGCCATGGATGAAGATCTCCAGGAAGCCGGTCAGACCTCCAAAGAAACAGACAAGGAAGGCAGTTAGAGCTAATAATGAAGTACGGCATTTAATTAATAAGTAATTAATTGACACAGTGCAGCATGTGACTCCGGCATCACTGACTAGAACAGCAGAACTAAAAGAGGCAGATACTGCAGACTCTACATAGTTGAGATGGCGCCCCGGAACAGCATCATTTCAGCGCCACATGATGATTAATTAATGATGAGGTGGGTGAAGAGGTGAAACGCCAGCATACACTGATCACAGATTACCCCCCCCCCCCCCAACACAGCCAAGTCTGCGATCTACATCTTTATCTACAGGGGATTAATTAAACACAAGATTAAAGAAATGTGTTTTTCATTTATTTTTAAAGATTAATAGTGATTCAGAATCATGGACGATGATGGTCACCCACTGCACACCATCATTATGGACCAGAGGAGCACGTTCAGTGGCAGGCTGCTGTCGCTGAGTTGCTCTACAGACAGACTGAGGAGATATTTTGTTCCGAGGGTCATCAGTCTTTATAATACAACTGTTTTGGGTTGGAAGGACAAATAAAACAACAGGACATTTAAATACTGTCTCTTATATTTTGCACACGATCACTTAGGTCACTATCCATACAGGACACTTTATTTTTATTTTTATTTTTTGGTGTTATTACACACTTTGACACTTTATAATGGTAAATGTAAATATATTTTTAAAATTCATTCCCTCTATTAAAATGCTGTCTATTATTTTATTGTACTGTTACTGCTACTGGCTGCTAAATTTCCTTCGGGATAAATAAAGTATTCTATCTATCTATGTATATAAGAGCACATTGGTGTAATTTGTACTTCGGAAGATAGAATTATACTCCTGTTGTTACCCTTATTACTAACTGTGTAAACCGTTAATATGTCTACTTTGTCTTCAGAGTGACAACAATAAAACTAACTATCAACAATGGTTGTTCACGAGGCCATCAGTTCTTCGCAAGGGCAATCAGATGCTTCCAAATGGTATTTTTTTGTTTTAACTTAATTTAAACACAATAGAGTCAAATGTCATTTTTATTAAAGTCAGCTGATGAGGAGCTAATTGCTGACTCTGCATTTCCATAGTTTCATCCAGCCAGTCCAACCTGAGTGTCACCTCCAAGGAAATTGTTTACAAATCTGAAATGGATGTTCTGATTTTTGATGAGACAGAAGGTCCAAGACGTGAAGGAGCCTCAAGATCAAGTTTAAAACCACACATACAAGACTGTCTAAAAAAAGAGTGAGTAAAAAGTTCTAACAGTGCAATCATTTCTTCATCACCTTTTCCGAGAAGACCTTAAATTTTGTTCACTCCTATTTTTGTAGAATGTCATATTCATATGCCAGGTTCACTGAAGTTACCAGTGTCCTTGAGCAAACCCCTCATTGCTCCAGTGATGCTGTGGCCAACACTGCGCTCGCTTTGAATAATGACCAAATAAAATGATAATTTTATACAGGGGCGGCCCCCATTGCTGTATACTTTGTTTATGATTCTACTTTCCCCACTTTTCGTTTTATCCTGTCAATCTTATTGTCTGTTGCCTTCATTTGTCTTCACCACAGGTCACCACAGGAAAAGTCAGAAAGCTCATTATCCAAAGAGGTGTGCCAGAGAAAGCCCAGCAATAAGGACACACTTAAAGAACATACACATTTATTGAAGTAAGTCTCCGAAATTATTATGTATTCCTGTTGAACTTAATCAGCAATAAAATATTAATACAAATATGGTTAATTATTTAAATATATTGTAGATTTATACATATGTTTTAATAATTAACTGAAATAAAAAAATAAAATAAAATAAATTTGTCACGTACATGTGTGCAATGTAGTGCAATGTACACGGTACCTGTAGTGAATGGTTTTGATGACTGACACCACATGTTAAGTGAGAGTAATAGGTAATATATATATATATATATATATATATATATATATATATATATATATATATATATATAGTCACGGTAGTCTACCTCGGGCTGAAGCGGTTGCGCATAGGGAGCGCAAGCCGCCGCGTATACACGCGATGAAGGGAGCCAGGCACGCAGGTAGCTGAGAACAGGTTTATTAAAGGTGCAGTACACCACAAAACAAGAGGTACAAATGACTATGTGACATATAACACAAACGACCAGCACCGAAGACAAGAAACAATGGACATAAATACAAAAAGACACCCGATCACGTGCACAAGACAAACCAATTACAACACCGAGTTAATTAACGAAACTAATGAACTAATGAACGTTAATTAACTGAAACAAACGGAACGAAACACAAAACAGGTGACAGGTGCCCTAGGCACCTGTTACATATATATATATATATATTAACTTACCTTACCTTATTATTTAAACCATATGTATATATATACACACACACACACACACACACACACACACACACACACACACACACACACATATATATATATATATATATATATATATATATATATATATATATATATATATATATATATATATATATATATATATATATATATATATATATATATATATATATATATATATATATATATATGAATGTCACCTTCCATATCCTCCTTATCCAATATCTGTATTTGCTTTCAGGGAGTGAAAATACTTTCGTTATGGCAACAGTTTGTTATTAGGATGACCTCATTTTTATTCTATTCACAAAGTAACTGAAACTTTGTAGTTGCATCCTAGTAATATCAAGTATACACTTCTAGATAAACCAGTTGTCTTAAGTTATATGAATTATTTGAAGGCTAACATTAATCACCAAGCTGTTCAGCATGTAAAGACTATTTATTTTAGGTTTTTCTGTTTATTAAATATCCTTTTTTTTAAGTGAATGAGGCACAGTCATGAGAAACATTTTCTAAACTAATTGCATATATCTATAAAGCATATTCAGTCTCATGCAAAAGTTTGAAACCCCCTGGTTAAAGTCTAGGTTATATAAGTGGTTTAAAAGGAAATACCACATCCTTTGCAAGGAACAAACCTCTGCACATTTCACCTGACAGCTATTATTTATTTACTGATTTCAACATATTAGGGGAATCACATTAAACACATCCTGTAGAAATGTAGTTTATTTTTTGACAACATGTTTATTTTAGGAAATAATCATAAAAATGATTACCTTTTAAAATTCAGAATATGAAGTAATTAAGTAATAAATATTTTTTATGTTGTTTTATGTTGTCATTTGTAATAAATTTTACCTTGTTAGACCGGCTAAGAAAATATATTTAAGCATACAGCATACAGTTTATACAGTATTTAATTTAATAATTTATATAAATGATCTTTCTTTTATTATTAATTATTTAAAATATTTTTTCATGGGCGGCACGGTGGCTTAGTGGTTAGCACGTTTGCCTCTCAGTATTAGGGATTCCCGGTTCGAATCCCCATCTGGGTGGAGTTTCCATGTTCTCCCCGTGTCCGCGTGGATTTCCTCCGGGTTCTCCGGTTTCCTCCCACAGTCAAAAAACATGAATCAAGTCAATTGAGTTCTTCAAATTGCCCCATATAGAGGGTGTCTGTGTGAGTGAGTGTGTGCCAGCGATAGATTGGCACCCTGTCCTGGGTGTATCTGCCCAGTGCCCGAAACGTTCTCCCCTGGATGGGCATGGAGAACCCCCCCCCCACGACCCTAGTAGAGGATAAAGTGGAAGATAATGAATGAATGAATGAATGAATGAATGAATAATTGTTCATACTTGGTAAGGTATAATTGTGTGTATATATATATATATATATATATATATATATATATATATATATATATATATATATATATATATATATATATTATATATATATATATATATATATATATATATATTAATTTAGGACATAACAGTATTAATTTACTGTATTATTACATTACTTTTTTCAGCCAATTAAATTCTGAGGATGATTCAAGAGACAATAGCCTGGAAGAATGGAGAAAACAGAAGGAAACGGTCCAGCGTATGGAAAATCAGGTAGGAGACCGCACATACACGAGGCAATGTTTAATTTCTGCAATTATTATTTATACATTGGCATCAGTAATTACATCTAAAATTACCCAAAACTTTTAAAATATTAAATAATAAGGATTGACTTGCAAACACTATCTAGAACTTTCAAAAGCAGTTCTTTAGAAAGAATTTCATATACATATTTCATGTAGGGACAATTTAAGCATTATCTTCATGCATACTTTTAGATTAAATTAAAAAACCCACACAGACATGGGGAGAAGATGCAAATACAAAACACACAAAATAAGACATTCCATTCTAGCTAGAATGCAAACCACAGATTTCCAGGTGAGACCATGGCACACTAAACTATTTAACCACTATACATTATTTATTTTATTCCCTAAAATTAATATTTTAAAATAATACCAGAATGTGTGTCTTCTGGAGTTCTGTTCTGTGGACAAAGTTTAACTTAATAGATTATGTATTTTGTAGAAAATTCACTGCACAATCAAAATTCTAGTAGGACCTACATTTGATTCCCGAACTATGCATCTTTGTGTGATGTTGGCATGTTCTCCCCATGTCTGTATGAATGTCCTTCCCAGTATAAAATACTGAAGCTATTAAACTATTCAATTATTAAATTGTTGCTTGGTGCAAATGAGAGTGTGAATGTGTTTTATATGTTGAGTCTTTAATGGACCGCTGTCCTGTCTTTTGCGCACCCCTCCAGCATCTTTTGGAGAAATGTTTTTTTTATTAAATGTTACATTTTAAAACTGTATATAAAAGTTTTAAAACTATAAAATTACAAAGTTAAAAACTATGAGATTAAGAATATTTTTATGTTTAATACCAATACATTGCAGGAAGGTATGTATAATGACATATTTTTGACCCTAATGCTTATAGGTGGCTTATATTAGGTAATAAATGTTTATGCAAATAAATAAAAAAAAATCTAAAACTGTAACCATGATGAGCAGAACTGATAACATGATTTGTATTAATTGCAGTTACTTGTGGAGAGACAAAGACTACATGCCCTGTACCTGCATATGTTTGATGTAAGATCCTTTAATTCTGTAAATCAAAATTCTTTTGATTCGAAATCATTCATTTACGATCCATCGAACGTCTACAGGCTCCATCTGCAGATTGCCCCGAAATCTAAATATTAATGTCTTTTGTCTTCAGACTAATCCGATACTGAAGCAGTCCTCTCAGGCAGGAAGCCTGCAGTCATGTCAAAGATTAAGTAGTGTGCACAGCCAAAACACAGTCCCTGCTGATATACTGCCTCCAGGATTCTGGCAGTTCCCAACCACACAGTTCATACAAGGTTTGAGCCACTTGACAATGAATAAAAAGTTGTTGCATTGTTTTTGCAAAAAATTGTAGCATTGATGTAAAATTTGTATTAGTTCTGTTCTGAGAACTCCAAGGGCGGCATGGTGTCTTACTGGTTAGCATGTTCTCCTCTCAGCACTAGGGATTCCCAGTTCGAATCCCAATCTGGGTCCATGTTTCTATGTTCTCCCCGTGTCCACGTGGGTTTCCTCCGTGTTCTCGGTTTCCTCCCACAGTCCAAAAACATGGATCCAGGTCAATTGAATTCTCCAAATTGCCCCATATAGAGTGTGTTTGTGTGAATGAGTGAGTGTCCTGGGTGTATCTGCCCAGTGCCCGAAACTTTCTCCTCTGGACGGGCATGGGGAACCCCCCCGCGACCCTAGTAGAGGAAAAAAGTGGAAGATAATGGATTGATTAATGAGAACTCCACATTTTGAAGTATGTTATATTGTACGTTGGGTGGCATAATGGTAAGCACGTCTGTCTCTCAGTGCTGGGGATCCAGGTTTAAATCCCAATCTGGGTGAAGATTCCATGTTCTCCCTGTGTAGTGAGTATTCTTCAGGTGCTCTGGTTTTCTCCCACAGTCCAAAAACTTGGATTTAAGGTGATTTGGCTATTTTAAATTGCCCCTAAACACTATGTGTTTGTCTGTGTGAGAAGTGTACCCAGCGATAGGATAGCACTAACTGTGATTCTTTTTTGTTATTATACAGCAGGAATTGTTCAAAGCATGGAGTGCTACAAATATACAGATATTAGACCACCGTTTACTTATGCCTGCATGATTAGATGGGTGAGTAAGCTAATTATATGTATTGCTAATTACCTTTTCCTACACAAACCTCACATAGAAACTACCTTGTTCACCCTGCCTGGTATTGATCCCCGGAACCTGGAACTATTGCTCTTTGCACACACCTTCTTTGCTCCACGTATTGTCCATATTCTCAGTTCCACTTACCGTAAAGATGGAATTTGTAGTTCTAAAATTACAGACTGTAGTTTATCAGGATCCCAATAGAACCACCACAGAGCAGGTAATATTTGGTTGGTGCATTAATCCTATCCCAGTAGTGTCATTGAGGTGGAGAAATGAAACTACACTAAAACCCCCTCACTGCATCAGTGTCACTGCAGAACTGACAATAAACAATCCACCACCCAAATGATACCTGTTCTGTGATGATCCTGACAATAGAGAACAGAGAACCCACAGGGGACTAACAAAACAAAGAACAAAGATGGACTACAGTCTGGAATGGTAAAACTAACAAAGTCCATCTATATGGTAAGTTAAGATAGATGGTGATTGATAAATAGACAATGGAGCAAGAAGGTGGTGTGTCCAAACTTTTGACTCTTACTTTATATGAAAACGTTAATAATATTAGGAATATTAATGTTATCTACACAACAGTTTGGGTTATTCTATTCATTATTATTTGTCTTTAAACCTTTCAAAAAAAAAAAAGTTATGGGCTTGTGGTTAAGGAACCAGCCTTGTGATTGGAGTACTATGGATGGAGTGTCCTTGGGCAAGGCACCTGACCCCAATTGCTCCCCGGGCACCGTGTACAAGACTGCCCACCACTCTGGGCATGTGTGCTCACCAGGCGCATTGTTAGACCTGGGCTTTTGGGGCTATAGCCCCGGTTGTTTTGTCAGTAGCCCCGGATCAAATGAAAGCAGCTTTCCCTGCCGCCTTTCCTCCAGCAGTGGGACCGAACGATGGAGTCACCGTCAGCGGTTGTGTATTTTTCGCCAGTATCGGGAGTAAAGTTTAAAGTAATAACTGTATGTTGGCTGTTAAGAGCAGCTTCTCAGCTTTTATAAACCATCTGATTTTTTCTGGAGGCGCAATCTGTTGCAAAGTTACGGTATTTCAAAGCAAAACCTTAAAAAGTTAAAACTCTCATCAGCGACCGACTCGTAAAACGGATTCATGCTTTTCTGCCGAAGCTCAGGTTTGTTTATTCAAACATTTTCATCCAAAACCATCATTTATTAGAAGTGAATGTGCTCTCCACTGCTGACAGACATATTTCATATGTAATTTAATTTATAACTAATGAATGATGAAACAAAATGAATGTAACAACAGTTTGAAAAATGGATAAATACACTCATGAAAGGGCAATTTTTTAAAGAGGACAGAGGGGGAATAAGGGATCTGGGATAAAGCCCCTGATGTTTCTAAACCAGTGAATTTCAATTATTTTCTGTTAAGCCCCCCTAGGAAGAAGAAAACGTTTTGCCCCCCACCACACACACTCACCCACACCCCACCTGACAAAATGGGATGAAAAAGTATTTTTAAACGCCCACTGTAGTATCTTTTGTCTATAAATTTGTTCTAAGTACACCTCTTTTATAACAACGTATCCTTATTAACAATAAAGAAAACAAAAAAGAAAGAAATATAGATCAACTTAGACCAAAGAATTATTTTATTAACTTTGTTTTTTAGTTTGTAACAGAAACGAATAAAATCCTTATTTAAACTAGAAACGTTTTTGAACTGACTGGCATTTGATACTGAAAAATGAAATGAAATAAAATCAATAAATAATAATAAATTCAAATTCATCAACAACATTAATTCAGGAGCACAATGTATTAACACTTTAACCTACAAAACTAAAATGAACACAACAATTTGTGCTGTTTTATTTTTATTTTTTTTTATCAAAATGAGGAAGTCAGAACTAATGTCTCCAACGCACCCATTCTGCAGCACACAGCTTTTCTGAAGCAGTTTTTATAAAGCGGGATGATTGCTGCTCTACTCGTCACGTTTACGATTTAAAAACTCAAGCGGTTATCAGAGCGATTGGGGTGTAATGTCTTTAAGTGACGCCTTCATCTATTTGGCTTCATGCTGTCCGCTGCCAACATTTAAAGACACAGAAGACACGCCGGTCTTTCTTTGTCTCCCACCTCAGTTATAGTGAAGCCAGGCGCTACATACACTTTGTCACATTTCCTCGTTTTAACTTTCGGTTGACTTTTGTTTCTCTCATTATCTTCGTCTCTCCTCATCTCTGTTAAATATTTCTCCATGTTGACTCTTGAGGGTTTGTTTAGTTCACTTAATATCACTTGCTCTGTGATATCTTGTTATGCGCCCCCCCAGGCACCGCACTGTGCCCCCCCAGGGGGGCACGCCCCACTATTTGAGAAGCACTGTTCTAAACCCTTAAAACGCCCCTGGTGCTCACTTCACTCAGTGTGTGTATATGTGTGTGTTGTGGAGGACAAATGTGGAGGACAAATTCCTCTGTCTGTACACACTGTAGGCAAAATAAAACATTCATTCATTCATTATCTGGCACAGGACAGGGCGCCAATCCATCGCTGGGCACGCACACTCACTCACACAATTACACTATATGGGGCAATTTTGAGAATTCAATTGAATTGATCCATGTTTTTGGACTGTGGGAGGAAACAGAGAACCCGGAGGAAACCCACACGTACACGGGGAGAACATGGAAACTCCACCCAGATGGGGATTTGAATCGGGAATACCTAGTGCTGAGAGGAGAACGTGCTAAACACAAAACCACCGTGCCGCCCCAAAATAAAACACTTTACTTAATTGAAGTATTTAAAAAGTATTTTGCCAAGTTTTAATAATGTACAACTGCTCTTTTTAGGCAATTCTTGAGGCTCCGGAGAAACAGCTTACTCTAAATGAAATCTATCACTGGTTCACACGCATGTTCTACTTCTTCCGTCATAACACAGCCACATGGAAGGTAAGTTTCAGCTTTAATGCTCTGCTCTGTGACTCTGTGCACGGTTTACCAAAGTCAAAAACCACAGCTTTACAGCGTTTAGTTCTCACTGACACACACTTTAAGATAAGAGATAAGAGTAAAGTGAGTCCAATTATTACCATTTCAAACTGAAGTTAATGAACTGATATGAACTCATATTTATAAGTACATATTTATATTAATAATGGAGCATGACAGAATAACTCTGACGGAGTCCAATCCATTGTCTCGAATACTTGGTTTAATGAAGTTCACAAGCACATACTTCACTCCTCCCATTCATGGAGCCGTTCTAAAACCTGTGTGGTGCCCCAAAAGTATGTGGATACCATGCAATACCACATATGCCACAATACTATATGGGGCAATCAAATACATATTTTATTATATCCATCCATTATCTTCCACTTTATCCTATATTAGGGTCGCGGGGGGGGTTCCCCATTTCAAACTGAAGTTAATGAACTGGGTCGTGTAAAAGTGCACAGAATACAACCCATCGTTCTATAATGTTTTCATTTGTTTAACGTAGAATGCAGTTCGTCACAACCTCAGCCTCCATAAGTGTTTCGTGCGAGTTGAAGGAGCAAAGGGCTCTGTCTGGATGGTGGACGAGGCAGAATTTCTGAAAAGGAAGGGACAAAGGTTACACAGGTACACTTAATAATAGTACTAGTATTTGTTTCGGCTTTTAAAAAAAAATTGAAAAGTTGAGAAGGACTTCTCTTAGAATAAATCTGCCGGTCTTTCCAATTGTTTTGCCCTAGAAGGACTGAACGCTTTACTACTGCATTTAATGTTTTAAATGTAAAATGTGGGCAACAAGGTGGCTTTGTGGTTAGCATGTTCTCCTCTCAGCGATGGGGATTTGAATTCTAATCTGGGTGGATTTGTCCACATGGGTTTTCCCTGGGTTCTTCAGGTTCCACCCACAGTCCAAAAACATGGATTCATGGTACAATTGGCTGCTCTAAATTGCCCCATATAGTGTGTCTGTCTGTGTGAGTGCTGTGTGCCCAGCGATAGGACTGAATTTTTTCTCTAAATAACAAATATTTTTGTATTTTTAGGCTTTGCTTTAAAATCAACACACTATTTAGTCTTAACCATAGTCAGTCATATTTATAAGTACATATTTATATTAATAATGGAGCATGACAGAATAACTCTGACGGAGTCCAATCTATTGTCTCGAATACTTGGTTTAAAGTTCACAAGCACATACTTCACTCCTCCCATTCATGGGGCCGTTCTAAAACCTGTGTGGTGCCCCAAAAGTATGTGGATACCATGCAATACCACATACGCCACAATACTATATGGGGCAATCAAATACATATTTTAGAATATCCATTCATTATCTTCCACTTTATCCTATATTAGGGTCGCGGGTGGGTTCCCCATGCCCATCCGGGGGAGAACGTCTTAGGTGCTGGGTAGATACACCCAGGACAGGGCGCCAAACTATCGCTGGGCATACCCTCACTCACACAAATACACTCTATATGGGGCAGTTTGGAGAATTCAACTGACTTCATCCATGATTTTGGACTGTGGGAGGAAACCGGAGAACCCGGAGGAAACCCACGCGGACACGGGGAGAACATGGAAACTCCATCCAGATGAAGATTCGAAGCGGGAACTCCCTAGTGCTGAGAGGCGAACGTGCTAACCACTAAGCCACCGTGCCGCCCCATTTTAGAATGTGACTCTGAATTACTGATGTTGGACTCCCCGATACAGAATTCGCTTTGGTTACATTCATGCAACGTTGAGAGCATGGAACTTATAAAAAAATAAATAAAATAGTTTTGTATGCTTAGGCGGCACGGTGGTTTAGTGGTTAGCATGTTCTCCTCTCAGCACTAGGGATTCCCGGTTCAAATCCCCATCTGGGTGGAGTTTCCATGTTCTCCCCGTGTCCATGTGGGTTTCCTCCGGGTTCTCCGGTTTCCTCCCACAGTCCAAAAACATGGATTAAGTCAAATGAGTTCTCCAAATTGCCCCATATAAAGTGTGTCTGTGTGAGTGAGTGTGTGCCCAGCGATGGATTGGCGCCCTGTCCTGGGTCTATCTGCCCAGCGCCCGAGACGTTCTCCCCTGGATGGGCATGGGGAACCCCCCCGCGACCCTAATAGAGGATAAAGCGGGAGATAATGAATGAATGAATGAGTTTTGTATGTTGTGTCAGGAGGCCCGGTGGCTTGGTGGTTAGCACATTTGCCCTCAGCACTGGGGATCTAGGTTTGAATCCCAATTTGGTGGAGTTTCCATGTTCTCCGAATGTCTGCGCGGGTTTCCTCTAGGCTCTCCAAATTCCGCCCCCAGTGCAAGAACATGGATTCAATGTAAATATTTTCATTTTCATTTCATTATCTCCCACTTTATCCTCTATTAGGGTCGTGGTGGGGTTCCCCATGCCCATCCAGGGAAGAACGTCTCGGGCGCTGGGCAGATAGACCCAGGACAGGGCGCCAATCCATCGCTGGGCACACACTCACTCACAGAGACACACTCCATATGGGGCAATTTGGAGAATTCAATTGACTTGATCCATGTTTTTGGACTGTGGGAGGAAACCGGAGAACCCGGAGGAAACCCACGCAGACACGGGGAGAACACGGAAACTGCACCCAGATGGAGATTCGAACCGCTGAGAGGCGAACGTGCTAACCACTAAGCCACCGTGCCGCCTCAATGTAAATTGAAAGCTCTAAATTGCCCCATATAGTGTGTGTCTGTGTGAGTGAGTGTGCCCAGAGATAGAGTGGCACCCTGTCCTGGGTGTATCTGCCCAGCGCCTGATACATACTCCCCTTGATGGGCATGGGGAACCCCCCTGTGAACATAGTAGTGGATTAAGTGAAAAATAATGAATGAATGTTGTGTAAAACATTTACTTTTAATGGAACTACTTTTGGTTATGATCTGATCGTTACAAATTATTTAAAAAAAATAATTATAAAATATACCCATTATAGGGACCAGGATATGACTTGGATGGCACACTACTCCATGTTTCATTCTTGAAACTGAGTTTATCACTGTGGAGGTACACTTTATCAAGTCACCCACCGAAAAACCAAGACGACACTGTGCCTGATGTAGAAGTGCTATTTGTATTTTTTGTGATTTCTTTTTGTGATATTCAATTTATTGAAGGCAAATTTTATTTTCATTTTTTATATAAAACATCATTATATACATATTTTTTACCAAATAAAATTTGACTGTGTTTGAATGTTACATGCATTTTTCTCTTTTTTGTGTGATTTAAAAAAAATAATAAATTATTACGTGGCGGCACGGTGGCTTAGTGGTTAGCACGTTCGCCTCTCAGCGCTAGGGATTCCCGGTTCGAATCCCCATCTGGGTGGAGTTTCCATGTTCTCCCCGTGTCTGTGTGGGTTTCCTCCGGGTTCTCCGGTTTCCTCCCACAGTCCAAAAACATGGATCAAGTCAATTGAGTTCTTAAAATTGCCCCATATAGAGTGTGTGTGAGTGAGTGTGTGCCCAGCGATGGATTGGCGCCCTGTCCTGGGTGTATCTGCCCAGCGCCCGAAACGTTCTCCCCTGGATGGGCATGGGGAACCCCACCGCGACCCTAATAGAGGATAAAGCGGGAGATAATGAATGAATGAATGAATAAATTATTACGATCGGGCGGCACGGTGGCTTAATGGTTAGCACGTTTGCCTCTCAGTGCAGGATCCGGGTTTTATCCGAGTTTCCATGTTCACCTCGTCTCCATGTGGGTTTGCTCTGGTTCTCCGGTTTCCTCCCACAGTCCAAAAACATGGATTCATGGTAAATTGAATGCTCTAAATTGCCCCATATAGAGTATACTTGTGTGTGTATCTGTGTGAGTAAGTGTGCCCAGTGAGCCTCTCAGCACTAGGGATTCCCAGTTCGAATCCCAATCAGGGTGGAGTTTCCAAGTTCTCCCCGTGTTCTCCACTGGGTTCTGCGGTTTCCTCCCACAGTCCAAAAATATGTCATATACCCCCCCCCCCCAACACCCCCTCCCCCGACCCTAGTATAGCATAAAACTCAAGATAATGGATGGATGGAATTACGTTACGGTCATCTTCTTTGACACTTATAATAATAATAATGATAATAATGTATAATTATATAATAATAATAATGTATAATTTAATTATAGTGTCAAATGGGGTGTTCACTGTCATAGTATTGAATAATAAATAAACTCAAATGAATTTTACAATGCGTAATATGTATCTAGTATAATTGTAATTTTCGTAGTTCAATATAAAAATACAAAGACGATTTCTTGGGTGGCACGGTGGTTAAGTGGTTAGCATGTTCTCCTCTCAGCACTAGGGATTCCCGGTTCGAATCCCAATCAGGGTGGAGTTTCCATGTTCTCCCCGTGTCCGCGTGGGTTTCCTCCCACAGTCCAAAAACATGGCTCAAGGTCAATTGAATTCACCAAATTGCCCCATATAGAGTGTGTTTGTGTGAGTGAGTGTGTTTCCAGTGATTGATTGGCGCCCTGTCCTGGGTGTATCTGCCCAGCGCCCGAGATGTTCTCCCCTGATGTGCATGGGGAACCCCCCACGACCCAAGTAAAAAAATTAAGCAGGACGATAATGAATGAATGAATTCACTTCTCACTTATATGTTCTAAAGTGGAGGCACGGTGGCTTAGTGGTTAGCATGTTCTCCTCTCAGCACTAGGGATTCCCGGTTCGAATCCCAATCTGGGTGAAGTTTCCATGTTGCCCCCGTGTCCGCGTGGGTTTCCTCCAGGTTCTCCAGTTTCCTCCCACAGTCCGAAAACATGGCTCAAGGTCAATTGAATTCACCAAATTGCCACATATAGAGTGTGTCTGTGTGAGCGAGCGTGTGCCCAGCGATAGATTGGCGCCCTGTCCTGGGTCTATCTGCCCAGTATCTGTCCTGGGTTTCCTCCAGTTTCCTCCCACAGTCCAAAAACATGGCTCAAGGTCAATCGAATTCATCAAATTGCCCCATATAGAGTGTGCCTGTGTGAGTAAGTGTGTGCCCAGCGATTGATTGGCGCCCTGTCCTGGGTCTATCTGCCCAGTATCTTTATCTGTATCTGTCCTGGGTTTCCTCCAGTTTCCTCCCACAGTCCGAAAAAATTGGCTCAAGGTCAATTGAATTCACCAAATTGCCCCATATAGAGTGTGCCTGTGTGAGTGAGCGTGTGCCCAGTGATAGATTGGCGCCCTGGATGGGCATCCCCTCACCCCCCAGAGGATAAAACTAAAGATAATGGATGGATGGCTTTGATTCTTTCAAAACTTGGAATCGACCCCGACATCAGGCAGCGGCCCTTCGCCCGGAGTCGTTCTGCTCGTTGGGCTTGTTCTGCTTTGCGATTGGTCCAAGTGATTTTTGTGCCCAGTGAGCCTCTCAGCACTAGGGATTCCCAGTTCGAATCCCAATCAGGGTGGAGTTTCCATGTTCCCTCCGTGTTTTCCACTGGGTTCTGCGGTTTCCTCCCACAGTCCAAAAATACTGTCCTGGGTCTATCTGCCCAGTATCTGTATCTGTCCTGGGTTTCCTCCAGTTTCCTCCCACAGTCCGAAAACATGGCTCAAGGTCAATTGAATTCACCAAATTGCCCCATATAGAGTGTGCCTGTGTGAGCGAGCGTGTGCCCAGCGATAGATTGGCGCCCTGGATGGGCATCCCCTCATCCCCCAGAGGATAAAACTAAAGATAATGAATGGATGGCTTTGATTCTTTAAAAACTTGGAATCGACCCCGACATCAGGCAGCGGCCCTTCGCCCGGAGTCGTTCTGCTCGTTGGGCTTGTTCTGCTTTGCGATTGGTCGAAGTGATTTTTGCGCCGCGCGGCTCGACCAATCAGGACATTGTTTTTGTCGTCGTACGAAAAACAGCGCAACCTCCAGACAAATGGCGAACGGAAGGACAAATTATAAACAAGTACCAGAACCGAAAATGGCGAGGCCGAGCGCTGCGTCTGAGTAAGAGAACCCATCTGTGCTTTTTGTGATTGATGTTGAAATAAGGTTATTAATAAGTTAGGCCTCGGTTGATTTCGACGGCGCGGGGTGGCTTTGATGTGAACTCGTTAGCCGGCGGCTTAGCTGTTTGGCTAAGCGCGATTCAGGCGGCATTAAAGGTGAAAAGAGAAAGAGGAACGCGAGCTAGCGTCGTATTCATCGAACGGAAACTCGTCCTCGGTCCAGGATGAGCACCGCCGCGGACAGCAGCTCTAATAAGAAGCGAGGCGCGACCCCGCGGGACTCCCCTCCACCCAAACACGCCAGAGTGGACGCACCGGACGCCGAGCCTCCACACAGTCCCGCTGGAGCACCGGAGAGGAACGGGGTGGCTGCGCGCTGCGACAAACCGAACGGAACCAAAGGCGGGAACCCCGAGCCAAGTCCCGCTTCGGCAGACCAGGACCCGAGCGCAGGAGCCGCCATGGCCGCGGCCGAAGCCCTGGCGAGTCTCACAGGCGGCGGGGACGACGACCGGGAGGAACCGTGCTCATCCAGGCAAGCCCTCGAGGAGACCGAGCCCGAGCCTGAGAGGAGCGTCCACGCTGACAGCTCGCCCCGAGCACGGGGGCGCCCCCGGCGTATGATCGAGGTGGAGGATGAAGATGAGGATGACTCCCTGCGCGGCTCCTTGTCAACGGCGAGCTCATCGGACGACAACGAGGAGGAGGAGGAGGAGGAGGAAGAGGGGGAGGATGAGGAGCCGGCGCAGGAGCGCGATGACGGCGAGTGCTCCATCGTGTCTGTGCAGATGGCGCCCGAGCTGCGGCGCTCCGTGGCGATGCTGGCGCATGTGCAGATGAGGCTGGAGGCGCTGGACAAGAAGGGAGCGCGGCTGCACCGGAGGGTCGAGCTGAAAGTGAGCCGACAGAAGCGGCCGCACCTCGATCAGCGCGCCACCATCGCACAGAACATCCCGGGGTTCTGGCTCACTGCTGTATCCTTTTTATATGGCGAGGAACACCGTGCTGGGGTCAGAAGAGGAGAGGAAGGTTCATCTGAAGGAGTGAGGAGTCAGTGATGTTGTTTGTAGTTCCAGTTATATAGTACATTTACATTACATTTGGTTAAGGGGCTCAAGGACCCACATTGGTAACTTCAGTGGACCTTGGATTTGAACCCCCAACCTGCTGGGGTCAGGAGAAGAGCGTGAGGTTCATCTGAAGGAGTGGGATTACATGTGAGGAGTTAGTGATGTTGTTTGTGGTTCCAGTTTTATCATTTGGTCATTTAGCAGAAGCTTTTATCCAAAGCGACTTAGGTTAATCACAACATCAGGGTTAATCACAACATCCCTGGAGCAATGAGGGTTAAGGGTCTCGCTCAAAAACCCACATTGGTAACTTCAGTGGACCTGAGATTTGAACCCCCAACCTGCTGGGGTCAGAAGAAGAGCGTGAGGTTCATCTGAAGGAGTGGGATTACATGTGAGGAGTTAGTGATGTTGTTTGTAGTTCCAGTTATATAGTACATTTACATTACATTTGGTCATTAATTGGACGCTTTTATCCAAAGCAACTTACAAGGTGAGCACAGGGTTAATCACAACATCCCTGGAGCAATGAGGGTTAAGGCTCTCGCTCAAGGACCCACACTGGTAACTTCAGTGGACCTTGGATTTGAATCCCCAACCTGCTAGGGTCAGAAGAAGAGCGCGAGGTTCATCTGAAGGAGTGGGATTACATGTGAGGAGTCTGTGATGTTTGTAGTTCCAGTTTTATCATTTGGTCATTTAGCAGAAGCTTTTATCCAAAGTGACTTACAAGGTGAGCACAGGGTTAATCACAACATCCCTGTAGCAATAAGGGTTAAGGGTCTTGCTCAAAAACACACATTGGTAACTTCAGTGGACCTTGGATTTGAACCCACAACCTGCTGGGGTCAGAAGAGGAGCGAGGTTTACCTGAAGGAGTGGGATTACATGTGAGGAGTTAGTGATGTTGTTTGTAGTTCCAGTTATATAGTACATTTACATTACATTTGGTCATTAATTGGATGCTTTTATCCAAAGCAACTTACAAGGTGAGCACAGGGTTAATCACAACATCCCTGGAGCAATGAGGGTTAAGGCTCTCGCTCAAGGACCCACACTGGTAACTTCAGTGGACCTTGGATTTGAATCCCCAACCTGCTAGGGTCAGAAGAAGAGCGTGAGGTTCATCTGAAGGAGTGGGATTACATGTGAGGAGTCTGTGATGTTTGTAGTTCCAGTTTTATCATTTGGTCATTTAGCAGATGCTTTTATCCAAAGTGACTTACAAGGGGAGCACAGGGTTAATCACAACATCCCTGTAGCAATAAGGGTTAAGAGTCTTGCTCAAAAACACACATTGGTAACTTCAGTGGACCTTGGATTTGAACCCACAACCTGCTGGGGTCAGAAGAGGAGCGAGGTTTACCTGAAGGAGTGGGATTACATGTGAGGAGTCAGTGATGTTGTTTGTAGTTCCAGTTATATACTACATTTACATTACATTTGGTTATTTAGCAGAAGCTTTTATCCAAAGCGAATTACAAGGTGAGCACAGGGTTAATCACAACATCCCTGGAGCAATGAGGGTTAAGGGTCTCACTCAAGGACCCACACTGGTAACTTCAGTGGACCGGGGATTTAAACCCACAACCTTCAGATTGATAGCCCAACGTCCTAACCACTGAGCTATCGCTCCCTTATCATTCATTCATTCATCTATCCATTTATCGTTCCATCCAGGGCACAACGTTTCGGGCACAGACAGGACGCCAATCTATCGCTGGGCATACACTCACTCACTCACATACACAAACACACTCTATATAGGGCAATTTGGAGCATTCAATTGATCTTGAGCCATGTTTTTGGACTGCGGGAGGAAACCAACGCAGACACGGGGAGAACATGGAAACTCCACCCAGATTGGGATTCGAACCGGGAATCCCTAGTTCTGAGAGGCGAACGTGCTAACCACTAAGCCACCGTGCCGCCCTCATTCATTCATTCAGTCATTCATTCACAGGATAGGCCAATCTATCTCTGACATACATACACACAAACACTTTATATGGGGCAGTTTAGAGCATTCCATTTAGGTTGAATCCATGTTTTTGGACTGTGGGAGGAAACTGGAGAACAAGGAGAAAACCCACACGGACACGGGGAGAACATGAAAACTCCACCCAGATTGGGATTCGAACCTAGAATCCCCAGCGCTGAGAGCCAAACGTGCTAACCACAAAGCCACAGTGCCACCTTCATTCATTCATTCATTCATTCACAGGATATGCCCCATATAGACACACTCTATATGGGGCAGTTTAAAGCATTCAATTTAGATTGAATCCATGTTTTTGGACTGTGGAAGGAAACCTGAGAATGCAGGGGAAACCCACACTGACACAGAAAGAACATAGAAATTCCACCCAGATTGGGATTCGAACCTAGAATCCCCAGCGCTGGGGCGAACGTGCTAACCACTTAGCCAAAAAAAATTGCGCTGGAAATCCAGGTCTGGGAATCCAGGAATCCATGTCTGCATGAGATTTTCTTCGAGTTCTCTATTTCTGTCTCACTATCTAAAGACCTGTATTCAAACGGGCTGCTCTAAATTGCCCCTATATAATGTGTGTGACCGCGTGCCCAGCAATGGATTGGCACCCTGTCCTGGTTGTATTTGCCCAGCGCCCAAAACGTTCTCCCCTGGATGGAAAAACTAGTCCCTAGATGAAATGAGTAATAAAGAAAAAAACTGGATAAATGGCATGTGGAAATATTCAACACTTACCAAAACTGTAACACTTGCACACTAACACAGATTTAACACTTTGGTCTAGTGCACACAAACAGGAATGAAAACATAATTCACACCATGACACAAGAACAGAACACAGGGTCTGTTATGATCCAGCACGTTCGAAGCAGTCAGGGTTAACTAATCTGAACAAAATAGTTACATGAGTCTATACCTCAAACAGCGCACATTTCAGAATCAGAATACTTTATTATTTCCCAAGGGGAAATTGTAGCATTTACAGTTATCCCATTTTATAGTAAACAATAAAGAATAAAGGATAAAAAATACTACTATTAATAATAACAATGATAATAAGAACATCAATAAACTGTAATATCCTCATTCATTCATTATCTTCCGCTTTATCCTCTATTAGGGTCGCGGGGGGTTCCCCATGCCCATCCAGGGGAGAACGTTTTGGGCGCTGGGCAGATACACCCAGGACAGGGCGCCAATCTATCGCTGGGCACACACTCATTCACACAGACATACACACTCTATATGGGGCAATTTGGAGAACTCAATTGACTTGTTCCATGTTTTTGGACTGTGGGAGGAAACCGGAGAACCCGGAGGAAACCCACGCAGACACGGGGGGATACTCCACCCAGATGCGGATTCGAACCGGGAATCACAATATCAATTAATATGTGCAATACTTTAGTCAGTACATTTAAAAAAAAAAAAAAAACAAAAAACATATATGTATATATGTATTTTTTTTATTTTTTTTATTTTTTAAAAATGTACTGACTAAAGTATTGCACATATTAATTGATATTGTGATTTTCATAGTCCATATAAGGTAAACATTCTATTGCCAGTGTTTCAGCTCAGGTTAGTGCATTAGACAGAATTATTATATTGTGTTAATAAAGAATTTAAAGCCTCAAGGACATAGAACTTTCTTTGGGATAGGATTTTTAGGATAAATCCATCATATCTATTTATGACATGCTAAAATATTTTTTCGGCTGTTTCCGATAGGGGTCGCTACCATCACCTTGATTACCTTCATCCTTATCTCTTCCACTGAGGATTGCAACATCTTCATCTGTGTGACATGTTGATATCCATTAAGTTTTTTATTGAGAGGAAAGTCTTGCACCCAGATATTTTTGCTCCAAACAAATGTATACATGAGCAAATATATACAGATTTTGCTTAACTTGGAGCGTTTTAGCTTCTCAACCATCCCCACCTGTCAGCACACATCGATGAGAGTGATGAAGATGCCCTTAGCTACATGTCTAATTTGGAGGTAAAGTAAATACTTCAGGTTTTTGTACACACTTTGGAGTTTCTTAACATTTGCTATGTCTCTTAAATAAATATGTATCTAACTTTTTTTAATTGTCAGGTTGAGACCTTCAAAAACGACAGACTTGGCTACCGAATTTGCTTTCATTTCCGCCGGAATCCGTTTTTCCAGAATAATGTCATAGTAAAGGAACTCCATCTTGGAATGGGAGGTGAGATCTGCACATTAAGAGTTTTTTTTATTATAAGATTTATACTTCAGTTTTTGTGCTCATCTTTGTACTGCTTTTTTATCAGGATCCCCAGTTTCACTTTCAAATCCTATTCGTTGGCATCCTGGGGAGTCTTTAACAGGAAATAGTCCACCAAGGCGTGATGCAAGAGGACTTTACAAGAGTTTCTTTCATTGGTTTATGGACCATGTCAATCCTGGAAAAGACGAAATAGCACAGGTATCACACAGCATCAGTTTGACGAACTTAGATGCATAAGTAGTTGGGGCAGTCATAGACTTGTGGGTAAGGAACCAGCCTTGTGACCTTAAAGTCCCTGGTTTGATTCCCAGTCCCACTGGCTGAAGTGAACCTAACACCAATTGCTCCTCGGGCGCCGGGTACAAGGCTGCCCATCGCTCTGGGCACATGTGCTCACGCTATACACAGTGTGTGTACGTGTGTGTTTCGCTGCGCGAATGGATTAAATGTGGAGGACAAATTCCTCTTTGTCCTAAAAAGTAAAAAAGGGGGCAAATAGACAATTTCAAAATATTGAGCAGTCCACAGTTTTCAACACAAATTGAGTTGATCAGAAAAAGATCAGTGGATTGGCAAAAAATTAGGCAAATGGATTAAATAAGACTGGCTGCTTTTTAATGCTTAGATAGTGCTGACTCAGCAAACATCCTGATTGTAATAAACAATCGACCATATGATTAAAAAATTGTCCCAAAACAGTTTCATAGCTTTTCTGTGGTTTGAATTCCATTCATCCATTATCTTCCGCTTTATCCTATATTAGGGTCGAGGTGGGGTTCCCCATGCCCATCCAGGGGAGAACATTTCGGGCGCTGGGCATTACACCCAGGACAGGGCGCCAATCCATCACTGGGCACCCCCTCACTCACACAGACACACTCTATATGGGGCAATTTGGAGAACTCAATTCACCCTGATCCATGTTTTTGGACTGTGGGAGGAAACCGGAGAACCCGGAGGAAACCCACGCGGACACGGGGAGAACATTCAAACTCCACCCAGATGGGGACTCGAACCGGGAATCCCTAGCACTGAGAGGAGAACATGCTAACCACGAAGCCACCGTGCCTCCCGTGGTTTGAAAACATTCATTCATTCATTATTATCTCCCGCTTTATCCTCTATTAGGGTCGCGGTGGGGTTCCCCATGCTCATCCAGGGGAGAACGTCTCGGGCGCTGGGCAGATACACCCAGGACAGGGCGCCAATCCATCGCTGGGCACACACTCACTCACACAGACACACTCTATATGGGGCAATTTGGAGAACTCAATTGACTTGATCCATGTTTTTGGACTGTGGGAGGAAACCGGAGAACCCGGAGGAAACCTACGCAGACACGGGGAGAACATGGAAACTCCACCCAGATTGGGACTCGAACCGGGAATCCCTAGCACTGAGAGAAGAACATGCTAACCACGAAGCCACCGTGCCGCCCGTAGTTTGAATACATTTCCTCTAATTAATTGCCATGGCTTGTCCTTCCATGTTTTTGGATTTTGGGAGAAAACAACACAGAATGCTTGTTTCAAACCTAAATGTGCACCTAAAAACCTAATGGCAAAAAGACTGCAAAACATGTTTCTAGTCCATGATGAAACCAACCATCAAGAAGCAAGAACATAATTAAAATATAAGAATTAAATAACGGTTCCTTTTGAACATGCACAGACAACGTGGATACTTTAATTTATGACCTTGAGCATGCAACATGCAAAAGAATAAATATATAGACTCAGCAAACATTTATAGAGTTCTGCTTGTTGAGTAAGATACTCAGGGCATAAATAGTTTGCTTATGTGTGTATTTATGCTTATATTTTTGTAAAGGGATCTGTAAACGCCAAATGCCAAGCAACTAATTAAGTTCATTTAATTTATGTTACAAAGTTATAAAATGAAAATGCTAAATTGAGTGTATGCCATGCATGAATGCCACTGTTCATGCTGTCATTTGCTTAAAGTTCATTAAGCTTGAACGTTGAACGTGTCTTCTGTAAAAATGACTAAACTGATTATAAAATGGCGGCACGGTGGCTTAGTGGTTAGCACGTTCGCCTCTCAGCACTAGGGATTCCCGGTTCGAATCCCCATCTGGGTGGAGTTTCCATGTTCTCCCCGTGTCTGTGTGGGTTTCCTCCGGGTTCTCCGGTTTCCTCCCACAGTCCAAAAACATGGATCAAGTCAACTGAATTCTCAAAATTGCCCCATATAGAGTGTGTCTGTGTGAGTGAGTGTGTGCCCAGTGATGGATTGGCGCACTGTCCTGGGTCTATCTGCCCAGCGCCCGAGACGTTCTCCCCTGGATGGGCATGGGGAACCCCACCGCGACCGTAATAGAGGATAATGTAGGAGATAATGAATGAACAAATGATTATAAAATCCTGAAAACTGCATTCATCTGTAAGCATAAGCAAGTGGTGCACTACCACATACAACCAGAAGCATGCGCCAGAGTGCAGTGATTGCATCAATTTGCATCACTCGCGCTCTCTCAGTTAAACTTTAGTCTGGGATTATTTTCTCTTCAAGCAACTGTGCTTGCATCTATCCATTAATCTTACAACACCACTTATCTTATTATTCAGACACTATTTTAAGTTCCATCATCATATGTTAAAAATGTTATTAGTTACTGAGAAATAAAGACAAACTTACATGCAGAATACTGTACGGTCTGTATTTATCCATCCATCCATTATCTTCCGCTTATTCTCCATTAGGGTCACGGGGGGGTTCCCCATGCCCATCCAGGGGAGAACGTTTCGGGCGCTGGGCAGATACACCTTTTTATACACAGATACACACTCCTTTTTATACAAAACGATTAGCTTGGGCTTGCTCTTTGGGGGTTTAAAGGCTTTTTATTCTGTAAAGCTGCTTTGTGACAATGTACTGTGGTAAAAAGCGCTATAGAAATAAATAACTTAACTTGAACTTGATACACCCAGGACAGGGTGCCAATCTATCGCTGGGCACACACTCCCTCACTCACACAAACACACTCTATGGGGCAATCAAACACTATATGGGGCGATTTGGATAACTCATTTCACTTGATCCATGTTTTTGGACTTGATCCATGGTTTTGCACGCGGACACGGAGAGAACATGGAAACTCCACCCAGATTGGGATTCAAACCAGTAATCCCTAGAGCTGAGAGGAGAACATGCTAACCACTAAGCTGGTAGGGTGTGGTAGCTCAGTGGTTAGGGTGTTGGGCTATCACTCTGAAGGTTGGGGATTCAAATTCCAGGTCCACTGAAGTTACCAGTGTGGGTCCTTGAGCAAGACCCTTAACCCTCATTGCTCCAGGGATGCTGTGATTAACCCTGTGCTCACGTTGTAAATCACTTTGAATAAAAGCTTCCAAATAAATAACCAAATGTAATGTAAATGTAAGCCCGTCTGTATTTATGTTAAGATAATAGTCAATAATCAAGCATTTGTTTTTGTCTAGATCCTAAAGGATGACTTGTACAAAAACCCTCTCAGGTACTACCTGACTCCACTGTGGGAGCCACGAGAAAATGGCAGGTAAAAATATCAAATGTTTCCATTTTTGTGTTTAGTTTAGCATTAGGATAGTCACTGTTTTCCAAACGTCTGGCCAATCGAGCATCACACATGTGAATTCCAGATCCTCCTTTTTATTTTTGCTTCTGCGTCTGTAGAAGCTGCTGTCAGTTGTCTGGAAAAGTAGAAATTTGGGCCGGTTGAGTCAAATAAACACTTAGAATATCAGCCAGGACAATAAGATCTTACTTGCTTTAACATCTCAGTCTACACCAAAGATGTGCAGTGGAGTATTTTTACACTAATCTCTGTAACAAGTTGTAATGGATTTCACTTTGTGCTGTTTATCTGAATTGATTTAAGTGTTTTTTACCACATTGTCCAGTTTCACAGCATGTCTGTGGTTTGAACACCCATCCATCCATTATCTTCCCCTTTATCCTATATTAGGGTCGCGGGGGGGTTCCCCATGCCCATCCAGGGGAGAACGTCTCGGGCGCTGGGCAGATAGACCCAGGACAGGGTGCCAATCCATCGCTGGGCACACACACACACACACACACACACACACACTGTATATGGGGCAATTTGGAGAACTTGTTTGACTTAATCCATGTTTTTGGACTGTGGGAGGAAACCAGAGAACCCGGAGGAAACTCACATGGACACGGGGAGAACATGGAAACTCCACCCAGATGGGTATTCGAACTGGGAATCCATAGTGCTGAGAGGAGAACATGCTAACCACTAAACCACCATGCCGCCCTGGTTTGAACACATTTCTTCTAATTAATTGATGTGGCTTGTCCTTCCCTGTTTTGGGATTTTGGGAGAAAACAAAACAGAACTGGAACGTGCAGACTTTCCAAAGGAATGATCCTGACCATTTCTAGGAATGTAACCCAGAGCCTTCGTGCTGTGAAGGTGAAAGCTTGTTTCAAACCTTAATGTGCACCTAAAAAGTGTTTAAGCTCATGGTAAATAGTCAGTGGAGTATTTTCACTAGGGGTGAGCTGCAATATTCGCTGATTCGACGATTCGATTCGGAGAACCGTAGTCGACTATGAACCTCATAGTCGAATGTACCATTTTGACCACATGGGGGTGCCCATGGCTGCTGCTAAGCATTAGTTTTTTTACATGAAATGTCTTTGTTTTCGTTATATATTAGGGCTGTATTCATCTAAAGATTTTCATAGTCGAATCTGATTCGTCAGATTTTCCCCATAGTCGACTGATAGTCGAATCAGTTAAAATTTCACCACAAGATGGCGCTAAGGGCGTAGTTTTTTAAAAATATATGTTTTTTATATTTACTTGTTTTTCTAACAAAAGAAAACCTTTTTTTTTTTGTTTTTCTTTTTTCTTTTTTTTTCTAGAAATTAGGATGATTTTATTTGACAAAAGGCTATATATATAACGAAAACAAAGACATTTCATGTAAAAACTAATGCTTAGCAGCAGCCATGGGCACCCCCATGTGGTCAAAATGGTACATTCGACTATGAGGTTCATAGTCGACTACGGTTCTCCGAATCGAATCATCGAATCAGCGAATATTGCAGCTCACCCCTATTATATATATAGCCTTTTGTCAAATAAAATCATCCTAATCATCCTAAAACTCATTGATCTGAGTGTTTTAGGTTTTTCCTTTGAAGTGGAAAAAACTCCAGAATGGGGATCCCATTTACGGTGCTCTAGAAAAACAAGTAAAATATAAAAAAATATATTTGTTAAAAACCACGCTTATAGCGCCATCTTGTGGTGAAATTTTAACTGATTTGACTATCAGTCGACTATAGGGAAAATCTGACGAATCAGATTCGACTATGAAAATCCTTAGTTGAAGACACCCCTAATTTTCACACTAAACTCTGTAACTAGTTGTAATGGATTTCACTTTGTGTTGATAACAGCACTGTTTATATCTGATTATATATCCATATGTCTATCTATCCAGACATCACTGCACATCCTTAGCATCAAATGAAATGCATATAGCAGTTTGGTTTTACTGTCCTAGCTGACATTACAAGTGCCCTGGCCTTGCTGAAACAGGATATTGCCCTCCCCGGACAGTCTAATTGGAACAATAAACAGGAGGAATGACTAATCTGATATCGTATAGTGCTTTTGAGTTGTGTTACAGTTCCCACTTTATTTTTTCATTTCCTGATTATTTCTTGCAGCACTCCGAAACCACCTCAAAACAGTAATGGAGATGAATGTGTGATCATCTCGGATTCAGATGAGGACCAGGAACCAGTCAGTGAAAACTTAGAACAGAAACATGAAGAACACGATGAGGGTGACGATGACGAGGGGCGTGTCACAGGTAATAAACTAAACCACAGTGAGGCGCTCTTATCAGCTTTCTTACAATCACTTGTACACCTACTAAAACACAGCATGTGTGTATATATATATATATATATATATATATATATATATATATATATATATATATATATATATATATATATATATATATATATATTTTTTTTTTTTTTTTTTTTTTTTTTTTTTTTTTTTTTGTTCTAGAATAAATAGGGAGATTGTCATATCCGATTTTCATTATTCCACCGTTATTGTCTCCCTTTCTTTTCCCCACACAATTTTTTTTTTTTTTTAGGTTCTTAACCCTTTACATAAGGATTCAATAAAACTTTAAGTCATTTGCATCACACATGGTACATGGAAGGAAAACAAAATTCTGTTTCACGGACCCAGTTTTGACCATAAACAATTTCTTTTTGAGGTGGAATTCAAATTTTAAGTTTGAATATTAGATTTAGAATGAAATGTTTAACATTCAAAATGATTTCATAGAGGGCAGCACGGTGGCTTAGTGGTTAGTATGTTCTACTCTCAGCACTAGGGATTCCCGGTTCGAATCCCAATCTGGGTGGAGTTTCCATTTTCTCCCCGTGTCCGTGTGGGTTTCCTCCGGGTTCTTCGGGTTCTCCGGTTTCCTCCCACAGTACAAAAACATGGTCAAGGTCAATTGAATTCTCCAAATTGCCCCATACAGAGTGTGTTTGTGTGAGTGTGTGCCCAGCGATATATTGGCGCCCTGTCCTGGGTGTATCTGCCCAGCGCCCGAAACGTTCTCCCCTGGATGGGCATGGGAACCCCCCCGCGACCCTAATAGAGGATAAAGCAGGAGATAATGAACGGATGGATTAATAGAATAAAGTCTGCATATTGTGTTTTTTACTGCAGTGGCTCAGAAAGATCACCACAATGAGCCGTCTGATTGTTGGTGGGATCTGTAATCAGACTCACATGAGGTACAGACTTTAGGGAGAGGCATTTAAACATCATATCTTAGTTGCTCAGCCCTTGAGCGTGTGTTGATAATGTGGCTACAAGATCTTATTTATGACTTCATTTTGTGAGTTGAAACACTCCTGAAAAAAAGTCACCAGTATGGATTCTTATTAAACATATTTTATATGAATTCTTATTAAACATATTTTATATGAATTCTTATTAAACATATTTTATATGGATTCTTATTAAACATATTTTATATGGATTCTTATTAAACATATTTTATATGGATTCTTATTAAACATATTTTATATGGATTCTTATTAAACATATTTTATATGGATTCTTATTAAACATATTTTATATGGATTCTTATTAAACATTTTATATGGATTCTTATTAAACATATTTTATATGAATTCTTATTAAACATTTTATATGGATTCTTATTAAACATATTTTATATGAATTCTTATTAAACATATTTTATATGGATTCTTATTAATAGGGGTGAGCTGCAATATTCGCTGATCCGACAATTCGATTCGGAGAACCGTAGTCGACTATGAACCTCATAATCGAATGTACCATTTTGACCACATGGGGGCGCCCATGGCTGCTGCTAAGCATTAGTTTTTACATGTCTTTGTTTTCGTTACATATATAGCCTTTTGTCAAATAAAATCATCCTAATTTCTAGAAGAAAAAAAAAACAAACAAAAAAAAAAAAGGTTTTCTTTTGTTAGAAAAACAAGTAAAATATAAAAAAATATGACGAATCAGCCCTTAGCGCCATCTATGAAAAACTGATTCGACTATCAGTCGACTATAGGGAAAATCTGACGAATCAGATTCGACTATGAAAATCTTTAGTTGAATACAGCCCTACTTATTAAACATATTTTATATGAATTCTTATTAAACATATTTTATATGAATTCTTATTAAACATATATTTAAAAATGCCAAGTTCTGTTAAAAGTGTATAAAAATCAAAGGTTTTAAAACAAACTGTTGATGGGAACACATTAGTTGCAATACATTGGATTCCACACTTTTTTGGTAATTTGTAAAAAACAATTATGGACACAAGGTGGATTAGTGGTTAGCATGTTCTCCTCTCAGCGCTAGGGATTCCAGGTTCGAATCCCCATCTGGGTGGAGTTTCCATGTTCTCCCCGTGTCTGCGTGGGTTTCCTCCGGTTCTCCGGTTTCCTCCCACAGTCCAAAAACATGGATCAAGTCAATTGAATTCTCAAAATTGCCCCATATACAGTGTGTCTGTGTGTGTGAGTGTGTGCCCAGTGATAGATTGGCGTCCTGTGGTGGGTCTATCTGCCCAGCGCCCAAGACGTTTTCCCCTGAATGGGCATGGAGAACTCCACCGTGACCCTAATAGAGGATAAAGCGGGAGATGAATGAATGAATGAATGTCATTTAAGAAACGTATAAATAGCAGGATGGCGGCACGGTGACTTGTTGGTTAGCACGTTCGCCTTTTAACCTGGGGAACCAGGTTCGAATCCCATTCTGGGTGGAGTTTTCATGTTCTCCCTTTATCTGCATGGGTTTCCTCCCACAGTTCAAAAACATGGATTCAAGGTTAATTTAATGCTCTAAATTGTCCCATATAGAATGTGTGTGTGAGAGAGAGATTGGCACTCTGTCCTGGGTGTATCTGCACATTCTCCCCTGGGTGGGCATGGGGAACCCCCCCCCCCCCCCCCACCAACCTAATAGAGGATAAATGAATGAATGAACGAATGAATTGCATGTTTTCCACACATCTTTTATATTTAAATATGACAGAATAAAATATTCAGGTGGCACGGTGGTTTAGTGATTAGCATGTTCTCCTCTCAGCACTATTGATTCCCGGTTCGAATCCCAATCTGGGTGGAGTTTCCATGTTCTCCCCGTGTCCGCGTGGGTTTCCTCCGGGTTCTCCCGTTTCCTCCAACAGTCTAAAAACATGGATCAAGTCAATTGTCCAAGTCCAAATTGCCCCATGTAGAGTGTGTCTGTGTGAGTGAGTGTGTGCCCAGCAATAGATTGGCACCCTGTCCTGGGTGTATCTGCCCAGCGCCCGAAATGTTCTCCCCTGGTTGGGCATGGGGAACCTCTCCACGACCCTAATAGAGGATAAAGCTGAAAGATGATGGATGACTGAATAACATATTCATTCTTATACAGTACCAGTCAAAAGTATGTATTTTTTTCTTGCCCTTATATTTTAGGCTCTGATGACAGTGACCCAGATGCACTCAGGTCTTCCACTGTAGAACGAGAGGAAGAGGACGTAGAAATAGAGGAACTAGAAGATTCACGGGACTCAGGAAAAGGACAGGGCGAAGACGACGACGAAGAAGAAGAAGAAATCCAGGTCGACAAAGAGGAAGAGGAAAACTAACAGCAATAATGCTAAGAAGGTTTCTTAAATCGAGTTTCTACTTTGGTAAAAATGATGAACTCATTGGGGCATTATTGAGGCATGTAACACATTTGCTCAAATTCCAGTTCATTTGGATTTCCCTCGGACGTTAAAGTGCACACAACTGAGTGCCAGCCCAGGGGTGCTACAAAGGTTGAGGGTTAAAACTTCACATTACAACATAGAACACCGTTAGTTTCCACGCAGAGCACTTACAGTGAACTCGCACCGTCATTAGTCTCATCAGTGATATTCAAACAGATTCCTCTGTAACACTTTCTATAAATGTTCATAATGCATTATAAGTGCATTTATGAAGTATTCATTATGATTTCTAACATTAGGCATAAGCCTTTGTTACCGTACATAGATGTTCATAACCTTAGTCGTAAATTGTTACAGCTTGACATAAGGCTTCATAACACAAAGTGACATAATGCATTATAATATGAACTTTTCTTTCTCAAAGCAAGCTGATTACTTAAAGTCTGTAAAGTGCCTTTATAAGTGTTTATGTACTATGTATTCAGTTTCTTTCGACGAGGTAATTAATGAAAACACTTTATAAGCCCTTAAACTTTTTTAAAGAGTTATAAGCGCTTATAGAGTCATTTTCAGGAAAAGCGTTCGTTAAACATGAATATTATAATGCTCTATGTTGCTCTATGATAAGTTAATAAACAGTTAAAATATATCATTTATAATGCATTGTGCCACTTTGTGTTAAAACCTTATGGCATGTTCTTATTGGACATTTTTGGACCTTAACAAAGACATATGACAGAATTATAAAGCATTCTGATTACTTTATAAAGCTTTATCTATCCATCCATTATCTTCTGCTTTATGCTCTATTAGGGTCGGGCGGGGGGGGGGTACCCATGCCCATCCAAGGGAGAATGTCTCCAGCGCTGGGCATATACACCCAGGACAGGGCGCCAATCTATCACTGGGCACACACTCACTTAGACAGACACACTCTATATGGGGCAATTTGGAGAACTCAATTGACCACTAAGCCACCGTGCCGCCCTTTATAAAGCTTTATATATGTTTTAATAATGCATTATGAATACCGGAGTTGGGCGGCATGGTGGCTTGGTTCAAATCCCAATCTGGGTGGAGATTCCATGTTCTCCCCGTGTCCGCGTGGGTTTCCTCCGGGTTTTCCGGTTTCTGCCCACAGTCCAAAAACATGGATTAAGGTCAATTGAATTCTTCAAATTGCCCCATATAGGGTGTGTCTGTGTGAGTGCCCAGCGATAGATTGGCGCCCTGTCCTGGGTGTATCTGCCCAGCGCCCGAGACGTTCTCCCCTGGATGGGCATGGGGAACCCCCCAGCGACCCTAATAGAGGATAAAGCGGAAGATGGATGGATGGATGGAATACCGGAGTTCGGTGAAGAGTTTGTGACTCTAAATTGGAAAGCGATTTGATCTGTAGTTCAAATGATGCTTAATGTCAACAATGAATGCACTTACTGCATAAATACCATCTTCTCTGCGCCCACGTCATCTCTCACACTCACTGAAACCCCGGAGTCGAGTGGAATACAGCGCCGAGCACGTTCATCCCGGTTTCATCATGCTTTCCTCGAGGCTGCGACATTGTTTCATCATGAATGTCAGCATGTCAGCAGCCCACCTCTCGCTGTGAAATGCCCTGCACTCGTCTAGGCAGTTAGAACCAGATTGATGACATGCATGACGGAACAATGCTGCAGTACTGAGCTCGACTGGCATCAGGTGACCTGCACCCTTTACATCCCGAGTTTATCATACAGCATTACAGTGAGTTTTTTGTTTTAGTTTGAAGTGTTTTAGTTTCCTGCAGGAGCTCGTTCTGTCAGATCAATTGTAGTTGTCTGAATCCTGCTTCTTATTGAGCAACAGACTTCATGATGAGAGACCCCTGAACATTCGCAGTAATGACCTGCGCACCTCTCATTAGCACACATAACCAAGCCTTTTGTTTGTCACTGTTGTTAGTATATGATGCCCACATCTAACTGAACTGTATTAAATTTTTGGAGAATAGTCCTGAAACACATCTGCCACTTCCACATACAGACCCTTTCCAAAAAATTTGAATATCATGAAAAAGTTGATTCATTTTATTCCAAAAGTTTAACTTTCATTGATTATAGATTCAGGGCCTGCAATTTAAATGATTTCAAGTATTTCTTTATTTATTATTTTTTTTTTACTTAATTTGGGCTTCCAGCTCACCCACAGAAACAGGAATTTTAGAAAAATTTGAATACTGTGGCGATCCTTTCATTCATTCATTATCTCCCGCTTTATCCTCCATTAGGGCACACATGCCCATCAGAACTCTCAGGCGCTGGGCACCCAGGATAGGGCGCCAATCCAGTTGGGCACACACTTTTTATATGGGGCAATTTTGAGATTCAATTGACTTGATCTATGTTTTTGGACTGTGGGAGGAAACCCACGCAGACACGGGAAGAACATGGAAACTCCACCAGATGGGGATTCGAACCAGGAATCCCTAGCGCTGAGAGGCGAACGTGCTAACCACTAAGCCACCGTGCCGCCACTGTGGAGATATCAGCCCAAATTTTGCAAGTCATGAATGTTTTAAACAGAGTGTGAGACACTAATCATCTACTAAACAGTAGAGCTGAGGACCAGAACCCAAACTGCTTGAGGTCCAGTGTGAAATCTCCAGTCAGTCAGGATTTGGGGTGTTTGCGGGTGTTGTCCGGGGGTGCAGGTGTTAGAAACTTTGCTTTCTTAAATCCGAGGTCAGTATTACATTCTACCAGTTCATGATTCCTTCTGTTGAGGATCTGTATGGAATGCAGAGTTCATCTTCCAGCAAGACCTGACCCTTGAACATGCCGCCAGAAGCACCAAGACCTGGTGACATACCTTCATAGTGCTCGACTGGCCAGCCAACTCGCTGGACCTAAACCCCGTTGCGAATCTATGGGGTATACTCAAGAGGAAAATGAGGGGCACCAGACCCAACAACAAAGAAGACCCCATTGATTTTCAACGGGGTTTAGGTCTGGTAAGTCAAGCACTGTGATGGCATAAGCATCAAACCAGGAATTCTTGGGTTTTATGAGCTGAAAGCCCAAATTTATTTCGAAATACACAAATAAAAACTTGAAATAGTTTAAATTGTGGGCCGTAAATACATAATCTATGAAAGTTAAACTTTTCCATAATATTCAAATTTTTTGGGAAGGGTCTGTAGCCTTGCCTGTAGAAAATGTTCGTGATCTCAAATGAGTGATATTTTGATATCACCAATATTTTCTACAGATGAAACTATGTGGAGGTAGCAGATGTTTCGGGTTTGTGCTCAAAAGGTTAATATAGTCGCTCATTAGATGCAGAAAGTTTTCTGCTGAAAACTCTTTTTTTCAGTTTTATACAAGACGTGAAAATGTCGTGATCATGTTACACTGCCTCAGTTTGCAACTACCACTTAGATTTAGAGTCTGAAAACACTTAAAATAAAGGGTTAAATAAACTACACTCGGATGGCCACAAGTGACGGGGTGGCTTACTCTATGCAGGAGTGTGCAAACCGGACGGGGTGGAGTCACTGTACCATGATGTATCCACATTACATCAGCTAATTGGTGGTGGTGCAGCTAAAGAGAGCAGACTGCTGTTGTTTTTGCTACCGGATGGTGGAAAGTCACTTTCTGCAGATTTAAACATGAAGCTTCGTACCCTCGCTGTTCACATCGCAGACCGAACTAATCTGACTTTGTGTTACAATTTGTTAAATATAAGAGCTACTGAAAGTGAGCGACTTAATCCTGTATGTTCCTGTGGTTACCTTTACTAAATAATTATATGGCCAAAACTATGTGGACACCCCTTCTGAACGAATATTCCGAATGGCATTAGAACTGCAAGGGATTTACTGACTTGATGTCCATGGAAATAAAATGCAATCCATGTGTATAAAAAAACACGCACAGTCAATAATGTATCAAACGCTCCTGTTCATATTATTTAGGTTTTTTTTAAGTCGAAAGCTTAGTCCTATTTTTAAAATAGCACAACCTGCAAGGTTTGGTAAAAATCCAGTGCTTACATAATTTTGGCCATATTTTTATTGTGTTTTTACACGTAGCTTAATACAATCTGATTCCCTCTATGCATAACACGATCTGTGTACAGTGTCATCTAAATGAACTAAATATTTCTGTTTCTAAACAAGTGTCATTTTATTTTTCCTGGAGAATGGTTCTGGCGCATGTTCTAAAATGAAAACGTTGTAGATGGTTTTAGGTCTGAACCAAAACTGGACCACTCAGGGATGCTGGTTTTGTTCCAATAAGTTAATTTTTATGTGTGAAAATCTGGGGATTCTTAAACTTTAATTATTATTTTGAAATTGTCTGCATTTATTTGAGTGATTCTCATTTTACCCATGAATTGGTGATGTCATCTGTTCATGAATCATGGGTCTTTGGGGGTCACGGTTTTAGGAATATAAGGCAGCTCGCAAAAATATGTGCAGCCACAAACTTAATGTTCCAACCTAAAATGATAAATCATCCATTATTAATACAGGACATGTTAAGATGACCTCAGTTCTTTCATCTTTTAAGTTAGAAAACGTGTAGGGGTTTCTACAACCCATCATTCCAGTTTTTGTTATTTATTTGGATTTGTAATTAAGCAAAAATAAGCCATTTTCATATATGGATCGTGATTCTCTTCTCTTCTTTTCATAGAGCTATTACTTTGAGGCTTTCAAACACTGATGTAATCCCCAACTCTTAATATAAAGTTTCTGGTTTGTTCATTACGGACCATTAGAGTGAAATTAATGTAGAATAACAGAAAAAGCAAGTTATTTTTGTGTGGTAAATTTTATAGCTTTAATGTTAAAAGGGTTGAATATGTGCTATAAGTTGACTTTAAATAAATGTTCAATTTTTTTTTACACTGATGTTGTGGTCAGTTTGTACATATGGGCACTTTCCAGCATGTGTACACTTTCTTATAGCGTTACAAATGCTTAAAGGTATTTTGGTAAATGGTACACATGACGTGTAGGTTACACTACCATGTGGTTACCAACAAGGTCCCAGGTTCCATTCCCGGTTTCACCAAGTACTATGGACAAAGTGCCCTTGAGCAAGTCACCTAACTCCAATTGTTCCCCAGGTGTCGTTTAAAGGGCTGCCCACCACTCTGGGCATGTGTGCTGACTTCACTCAGTGTGTGTACTGTATGTGTGTGTGTATGTGTATCACACCATGGATGGGTTAAAAGTATGTAACCACTGTTTAAAAAATGTGCAAACACTAAATTTGCGCTGGTTGTGTTTTAATCCAAAGGGACTTACAAATATCCCAACTTGGTTAAAGTCAGAACACAGGCATCACTGGAGCATTCATTCATTCATTATCTTCCGCTTTATCCTCTGTTAGGGTCGTGGGGGGTTCCCCATGCCCATCCAGGAGAGAACATTTCGGGCGCTGTGCAGATAATCCCAGGACAGGGTGCCAATCCAGCGCTGGGCACACAGTCACCCACACAGACACGCACGCGTACACACTCCACATGGGCAATTTGGAGAACTAAATTGACTTAATCCATGTTTTTGGACTGTGGGAGGAACCCGGAGGAAACCCATGCGGACACGGGGAGGACATGGAAACTCCACCCAGATGGGGATTCGAACCGGGAATCCCTAGTGCTGAGAGGTAAACGTGCAAACCATTAAGACACCATGCCGCCATCCCTGGAGCAATGAGGGTTAAAGGTCTTGCCCAAGGACCCACATTGGTAACTTCAGTGGACTTGAGATTTGAACCCACAACCTTCACACCCTAACCTCTGAGCTACCACACCATCATAGCAGTGCCACAGTGCCACAAAAGTCACCCACACAACAGTTCCACATTCCCAGTGTTCTATATGTTGTCTATATATATGTACTCCCAATGTCTGTATTTCCTTTTAATTATCTGGTTTCCACAGGCTGAAGACATGCAAGTCAGGTGAGAGATACTTAATTGCTCCTAGGTGCAAATATCTCTGTGTTCACCCTGTAAATGTTTCCTCATTTTGTCTTGTGAGCAAACTAGAATCCGGCAAACCACAATTCTAAAAACTGGATACTTTCATTTGAGCCAGAATCATCATCATTCATCCATTATCTCCCGCTTTATCCTCTATTAGGGTCGTGGGGGGTTCCCCATGCCCATCCAGGGGAGAACGTTTCGGGCGCTGAGCAGATACACCCAGGACAGGGTGCCAATCCATCGCTGCAGAATCATCATAATCAGATTTATTTTGCCAAGTATGTTACACACACGGCTTAGTGGTTAGCATGTTCTCCTCTCAGCACTAGGGATTCCCGGTTCGAATCCCAATCTTGGTGGAGTTTCCATGTTCTCCCCGTGTCCGCGTGGGTTTCCTCCGGGTTCTCCGGTTTCCTACCACAGTCCAAAAACAGGGATCGACTCAATTGAGTTCTCCAAATTGCCCCATATAGAGTGCGTGTGTGTGTGAGTGTGTGCCCAGCAATAGATTGGCGCCCTGTCCTTGTGTATTTGCCTAGCGCCTGACACGTTCTCCCCTTGATAGGCATGGGGAACCCCCCCACGACCCTTATAGAGGATAAAGCGGAAGATAATGAATGGACGGATGTTACACACACAAGGAATTTGGTTTTGGAATGATGGGGTCTCTCTACTAACATTACAGAACAATTTCAAAATACAAAATACCCCATATAGAGTGTGTTTATGTGTGTGTGTCTGCGTGAGTAAGTGTGTACCCAGCGATAGATTGGAGCATCTTGTCCTGGGTGTATCGACTGAAACATTTTTCCCTGGATGCTCCCCCCGGCAACCCTTGTAGAGGATAAAGCGGAGGATAATGTATGGATGCATTTAGAATTTACAAATGTGCTGTACAATGTGTATTTATTCATTCATTCATTATCTCCCGCTTTATCCTCTATTAGGGTCGTGGTGGGGTTCCCCATGCCCATCTAGGGGAGAACGTCTCGGGCGCTGGGCAGATACACCCAGGACAGGGCGCCAATCCATCGCTGGGCACACACTAACTCACACAGACACACTCTATATGGGGCAATTTTGAGAATTCAATTGACTTGATCCATGTTTTTGGACTGTGGGAGGAAACCAGAGAACCCGGAGGAAACCCACGCAGACACGGGGAGAACATGGAAACTCCACCCAGATGGGGATTCGAACCGGGAATCCCTAGCGCTGAGAGGCGATCGTGCTAACCACTAAACCACTAAGCCGTGTGTATTTATAATATACAAAAATATAATATGATATGGCGGCACGGTGGCTTAGTGATTAGCATGTTCTCCTCTCAGCACTAAGGATTCCCGGTTCGAATCCCCATCTGGGTGGAGTTTCCATGTTCTCCCCATGTCCACATGGGCTTCCTCCGGGTTCTCCAGTTTCCTCCCACAGTCCAAAAACGTGGATCAAGTCAATTGAGTTCTCCAAATTGCCCCATATAGAGTGTGTTTGAGTGAGTGAGTGTGTGCCCAGCGATGGATTGGCGTCCTGTCCTGGGTCTATCTGCCCAGCGCCCGAAATGTTCTCCCCTGGATGGGTATGGGGAACCCCACCGCGACTCTAATAGAGGATAAAGCGGAAGATAATGAATGAAAGGATATAATATGATAAAGGTGCATCGTGTGCTGTAGTGCAAAGCTATAGGAGTTCAACATGGACATTGATTTCTGTTTTGTTTGCACAGTTTTGTCCACGTCCTCATAAGTCCTGATGTCTGCACAACTCCGGTTATGTTTTTAAATGTTGTGTTGGTGCATGTCAATTTAAGTTCAACAAATGACACATGCTAATTCAAGGTGGTCCACATGGTCCACTGAGCACACAGCTTTCCACATTGTCCTACTCTTTTATTCCATTAGGGGGAAGCCTAGTCAAAATGATGGAGGAAAAGCAATCAGCTTCCAAAGAGAATCTTGAAAGCCTTAAAACTTATTAATGTTTTTATAACCTCATAAGCAATGTTTACTCAGAATCACCATATGGATATGAATTCTGATTTTCCTGCCCGTACGTGTCACAGCAGAATGGTCCGTCCCAAATCCCTACAGCAGGTTGTCAAGGCAGCCCAGCATATTACCAGAACACCGTTCCCAACCATAAAACACTTTTCCTATAAACACTGTCTGTGCCGAGATCCCTCCCACCCCAACCAAGACTGCTCTCACCCCTGCCATCTGGAAGGAACCACGGGAGCCCTAGAACCTGTACCATCAGGCTCAGGAAGAGCTCCTTAGCCCAAGCTGTTACACATATGAACCCGTTCCCAGTGACCACCAACACACCAACTCGCCACATCCCCCTTCACGCCGCACCCTCCCACCCCACCCCCCCGAACCTGACGCTCATTCCTCTCCTGGTTCTCTCTCCTGCCAACATGCCAACTCTGATCTTTGCTCCATGTCTACTCCTGCACCTTACAGTACCACGGTTTTACAGTGTGGTTTGCAAAGCTCTACTGTAATACCAGTTCATATTTTTTATGTAAGGTATTCAGATAGCATCACTAGGACGGCATGGTGGCTTAGTGGTTAGCATGTTCTCCTCTCTGCACTAGGGATTCCCACTAGGGATTTGAATCCCAATCTGGGTGGAGTTTCCATGTTCTCCCCGTGTCTCGGGTTCTCCGGTTTCCTCCCACAGTCCAAAAACATGGATCAAGGTCAATTGAGTTCTCCAAATTGCCCCATATAGAGTATGTTTGTGTGAATGAGTGTGTGTCCAGCGATGGATTGGTGCTCTGTCCTGGGTGTATCTGCCCAGCGCCTGAAACGTTCTCCCCTGGATGGGCATGGGGAACCCCACCGCAACCCTAATAGAGGATAAAGCGGAAGATAATGGATGGATGGATATAGCATCACTGGGCCCAGCATCACTGGGTGGCTTAGTGGTTAGCATGTTCTCTTCTCAGTGCTGGGGATTCAGGTTTGAATCTCAATCTGGGTGGAGTTTCCATGTTCTCCCCGTGTGCGTGTGGGTTTCCTCTGGGTTCTCCGGTTTCCTCCAACAGTCCAAAAACATGGATTTAAGATAAGGTAAATGATCTATATTGCCCCCACCCACCCACCCCCCACGAGCCTAGTAGAGGATTAATAAATTAATAAATGAGTGAACTCCGGTAGGAGGGCGGCACGGTGGTTTAGTGGTTAGTATGTTCTCCTCTCAGCGTTGGGATTCCAGGTTCGAATCCCAGTTTGGGTGGAGTTTCCATGTTCTCCCCGTGTCCTCTATTAGGGTCGCGGTGGGGGGAGTCGGAGGGGGGGGTTCCCATGCCCATCCAGGGGAGAACATCTCAGGCGCTGGGCAGATAGACCCAGGACGGGGCGCCAATCCATCGCTGGGCACACACTCACTCACACAGACACACTCTATATGGGGCAATTTGGAGAATTCAATTGACTTGATCCATGTTTTTGGACTGTGGGAGGAAACCGGAGAACCCGGAGGAAACCCACGCAGACACGGGGAGAACATGGAAACTCCACCCAGATGGGGATTCGAACCGGGAATCCCTAGCACTGAGAGGAGAACGTGCTAACCACTAAGCCACCGTGCCGCCCCTGTTGTATTTATTAGTATTTATTAGTATTACCCCATAATATGCCACAGCTCGTTTTTTGCTGGCATCTCTCTGCCCATTGTGTTAATGACCTTACAATTAAATGAAATGTTATTTTTTAGTAAAGCCTGGGCAGTCAGTCAGGTTTGAAGAAAGGAAAGTATGAGTAACGAAATACAAATTCTGCAGAATCTGCAGTATTATACAAGACCCAGCGTTAAGCCAGAGACCTGGTTCCTACTCCAACCTTTTAAAAAAACGATTATATAAGACATGTTGTGATTATAACCGACTAAGATTTTCCCTCACCATTGTACAAGCTTGCTGCAGCCTAGACTACACAACAGAAGGCAGAACCTGAAAATAACCTTGTAAAATACATATGTATTTGTTATCCTGTTTTAAAAATCGCCTGTTGCCCGGTTCTTCTGTTATTCTTTACCAGGTTCTATCGTGTATCCTTGAGCGCTACCACGGTGACAGGAATATACAGAGTATGGAAATGACAAGAGGATGAGCTGAAACATGCACAGATTGCTGTTATATATACATGGTCATTTTTGTCTGAAGTTTGTATGTTCTCCCAATGTCTGAATGTTTCCTTTAGGTCTCTGGTTTCCACAGGCTGAAGGCATGCAAGTCAGGTGAATTAGAGACAAAGTACTTAATTGCCCCTAGGTGCAAATTATTTTCTATGTGTTCACTCTGTAGATGTTCTGTATTTTGTCTTGTGAGCAAACCAGGTTCTGGCAAACCACGATTCTAAAAACGGGTTGTTCTTCTGTTCTTCTTTACCAGGTTCTATAGTGTATCCTTGAGTTCTACCACAGTGACAGGAATTTACAGAGTATGAAAATGACAGGAGGATGAGCTGAAACATAACAGTTCACATCGGTGCTGCATGCTATCTGGGAATGGATGAATGACAAGGTCATTTTGGGGTGAAGTTTGTATGTTCTCCCAATGTCTGCGTGTTTCCTTTTAAGGCTCTGGTTTCCAAAGGCTGAAAGTATGCAGGTCAGGTGAATTATCCATCTATCCATCCATCCATTATCATCCGCTTTATCCTGTACTAGGGTAGCGTGGGGGGAGGGAGAACATTTCGGGCGATGGGCAGATAGACCCAGGTTCTGGCAAACCACGATTCCTGAAATGGGTTGTTCTTCTGTTATTCTTCACCAAACAACCAGGTTCTATCGTGTATCCTTGAGCGCTACCACAGTGACAGGAATATACAGAGTATGGAAATGACAAGAGGAAACATGCACAGATTGCTGTTATATATACATGGTCATTTTTGTCTGAAGTTTGTATGTTCTCCCAATGTCTAAATGTTTCCTTTAAGTTTCCACAGGCTGAAGGCATGCAAGTCAGGTGAATTAGAGATAAAGTACTTAATTGCCCCTAGGTACAAATTATTATCCATTATCATCCGCTTTATCCTCTACTAGGGTAGCGTGGGGGGGGGAGAACATTTCGGGCGCTGGGCAGATACACCCAGGACACCAATCTATCACTGGGCACACACTCACTCACACAAACACACTCTATATGGGGCAATTTGGAGAATTCAACTGACTTGATCCATGTTTTTGGACTGTGGAAATCCACGCAGACACGGGGAGAACATGGAAACTCCACCCAGATTGGGATTCGAACCAGGACTCTCCTAGCACTGAGAGGCGAACATGCTAACCACTAAGCCACTGTGCCTCCCTCAGTTGAATTGGTTATTCTTCACCAAACAACCAGGTTCTATCGTGTATCCTTGAGCACTACCACAGTGACAGGAATATACAGAGTATGAAAATGACAGGAGGATGAGCTGAAACATGCACAGATTGTTTCTCTCTGTAGCTCCGTGTATGTACTGCCATCCTAACATCAATCTTTCAAAGGTCCAGTCCTGACAGAAGTGAGGTCAGTATTAAATTACTGCTAAATACACACTATGAGCTATGGCTTTGAGTAAATACCCTTGAGCTAAGCATTTCTGGGCAGGCCTTGACAGAGGAGACTCGATGTTGCAATAGAACAAGCAAAACTATAAATGTTCAACCAGCAAAGACCTGTCCAGATTTTTTTTAAAGGGGAAACAAACATGCTGTTAATTGTAGGGATTTTATAAAATGTTTCAACTCTATATAATGTATAACAGCCAAAAAGGGTATCAGATATCATGGTGGTTAATGGTTAGAACGTCCACACCAGTGCTGGGGATCCAGGTTCGAATCCCAATCTGGTTGAAGTTTCTATGTTCTCCCCAGGTTCTCCAGTTTCCTCCCATAGTCCAAAGACATGGATCAAGGTCAATTGAATTCTCCAAATTGCCCCATATAGAGTGTGCGAAGCAATATATTGGCGCCCTGTCCTGGGTGTATCAGCCCAGCGTCCAAAACATTCTCATCTGATTGGGTATGGGAACCAGAGGATTAAGCAAAAGATAATAAATGAATGAAAACAAAATTCCATCCATCCATTATCTTCCGCTTTATCCTCTATTAGGGTCTCGGGGGGGGTTTCCCATGCCCATCCAGGGAAGAACGTTTTGGGCGCTGGGCAGATACACCCAGGACAGGGTGCCAATTAATCACCGGAAACACACTCACTCACACTCTATATGGGGCAATTTGGAGAATTCCGTTTACCCTCATCCATGTTTTTGGACTGTGGGAGGAAACCGGAGAACCCGGAGGAAACCCACGCGGACATGGGGAGAACATGGAAACTCCACCCAGATTGGGATTCGAACCTGAATCCCTAGTGCTGAGAGGAGAACGTGCAAAAACGTGGATCAAGGTCAATTGATTTCTCCAAATTGCCCCATATAGAGTGTGTCTGTGTGAGTGAGTGTGTGTCCAGTGATAGCTTGGCACCCTGTCCTGGGTGTATCTGCCCAGCACCCTAAACGTTCTCCCCTGGAACCCACGCGGACACGGGGAGAACATGGAAACTCCACCCAGATTGGGATTCGAACCTGAATCCCTAGTGCTGAGAGGAGAACGTGCAAAAACGTGGATCAAGGTCAATTGATTTCTCCAAATTGCCCCATATAGAGTGTGTCTGTGTGAGTGAGTGTGTGTCCAGTGATACATTGGCACCCTGTCCTGGGTGTATCTGCCCAGCACCCTAAACGTTCTCCCCTGGATGGGCATGGGGAACCCCACCGTGACCCTAATAGAGGATAAAGCGGAAGATAATGGATGGATGGATACTAAAGCGGACTATTATGTAGAGAAGTATGTAGAGACTTCCAAGATGTAATCATAGAACTACAAAGTCCATCTATATGATCCGTGAGAGTAGAACTGAGGAGTTGTACCTAATAAAATAGCCGGCGAGTGTCCATTGCCTGTAAAACATTAATTATTATTCACCAACCTAATGTTCAAACATTTGTAGAAGAAAATTCAGAGGTTTTAAAGTCAAGGAAAGAAAGATCATGGAAATGGCTGGAGGGAAAGCATGAACGTGCCGAGTGAAAGAGATTAATGGTTAAGCTTATTAGCTGGGCCTCCGACTATGTGACTGTACTGTTGAATAGACGGATGACCTTGATCACATTTATCAGAAAAGCAAACCCAGCGCCTCTGAGGCGTCTTGCATGGCCCCTTCGTTCGGCCCATTTATGCAGCTCTCGGTGTGTTAAAGAAGAGATAGGACTTCAAAGCCTGGAGGCTATCCACCATCTGATTGTTGACATGTAATTACCTGAGCGTGTCGTTCTGTGTCGTCAATGGAAAGCAAGCCAGTTGAGATGTACGATTGGCCCACACAACCTCCGCGTTCCTATCCACAGGCTTCCGACTGTGGAGCGCCGGCTCAACTCTGTACCGGCTTGTTTGATGCATGCTAAACAGAGCATGCCGGAGAACAACATGCGCTCGCTCACACATCCCCACACTGCAGTAAGACTTTTATCAGCTCAAAATCACCCAGCAGACCATCCATCTTTAATGAGGCAGGGCATTATCAGGATGCTCGGCTCTCCCCCCTGCAGGCTGATGCTGAAGCACTGACAGATTTATCCCCAGAGACAGATGTGTGGATTTCGCCTTTGTTTCACGGAATTTCAGATTTCTTTTATTATTTTTCTTTATTCATTTTGTTTTCAGGGCGGGACGGCACGGTGGTTTAGTCGTTAGCATGTTCGCCTCTCAGCGCTAGGGATTCCCGATTCGAATCCCAATCTGGGTGGAGTTTCCATGTTCTCCCCATGTCCGCATGGGTTTCCTCCGGGTTCTCTGGTTTCCTCCCACAGTCCAAAAACATTGATCAAAGTTAATTGAATTCTCCAAATTGCCCCATATAGAGTGTGTATGTGTGAGTGAGTGTGTGCCCAGCGATAGATTGGCGCCCTGTCTTGGGTGTATCTGCCCAGCGCCTGAAACATTCTCCCCTGGATGGGCATGGGGAACCCCCTCCCCACAACCCTAATAGAGGATAAAGAGGAAGATAATGGATGGATGGAATTTTGTTTTCATTCATTCATTGTCATTATCTATTCATTATCGCTTAATCCTCTGGTTCCATGCTGATCCAGGTGAGAACGTTTCGAGCACTGGGCAGATACACCCAGGACAGGGTGCCAATCTATTGCTGCCCACACACTATATAGGGCAATTCAGAGCATTCCTTTTACAGTCCAAAATATATGTTTTTGGACTGTGGGAGGAAACAGAGAACCCGGAGGAAACCCACACATACACGGGGAGAACATGGAAACTCCACCCAGATTGGGATTCGAACTGAGAGGCGAACATACTAACCACTAAGCCACCGTGCCACCCTCCTAGTGGAGTTCATTCATCCATCCATTATCTTCCACTTTATCCTCTATTAGGGTCGCGGGGGGTTCCCCATGGTCATCCAGGGGAGAACATCTCGGGCGCTGGGCAGATACACCCAGGACAGGATGCCAGTCTATCACTGGGCACTCACTCACTCACACATACACACTCTATATGGGGCAATTTAAAGCATTCAATTTCTTTTAAATCCATGTTTTTGGACTGTGGGAGGAAACTGGAGAACCCGGAGGAAACCCACACAGATACAGGGAGAACATGGAAACTCCACCCAGATTGGGATTGGATTCGGAAATCCCCAGCGCTGAGAGGCGAACGTGCTAAACCACTGAGCCAGCGTGCTGCCGTATTAATTTTTTGTCTTTTTAATATTTTGTTTAGGGCGGCATGGTGGCTTAGTGGTTAGCACGTTCTCCTCTCAGCGCTAGGGATTCCCGGTTCGAATCCCCATCTGGGTGGAGTTTCCATGTTCTCCCCGTGTCCGCGTGGGTTTCCTCCGGGTTCTCCGGTTTCCTCCCACAGTCCAAAAACATGGATCAAGTTAATTGAGTTCTCTAAAAAGAGTGTGTTTGAGTGTGTGAGTGTGTACCCAGCGATGGATTGGCGCCCTGTCCTGGGTCTATCTGCCCAGCGCCCGAGATGTTCTCCCCTGGATGGGCATGGGGAACCCCACCGTGACCCTAATAGAGGATAAAGCGGGAGATAATGAATGAATGAATGAATATTTTGTTTAGGTTACCCGGCCTCCCTGTCATTCTCTTTTCACGCAGGCGATTAAAAGCTCACTAATTACTGTGAGTCACAACTCTGGAGGACTGTTGCTGAAATATGGCTACTCCAAGTGTTTGAAGTTGTTATTTTAAGGTGAGGCAGTACACACATGCACACGCTCTTACATGCATGAAGGCATGAGTGCTCGCGTGCGCACATACACACACACACACATTCTAAAAAGTACCGTACGATGTCAATCCCCGTCATGCGTCAGCAGTGTGGTTTTCTGGCTTTGATCCGTGTTTCAGGTTCACCATTAACCATAAGGACTGTACTGTCACATCCACGAATGTGTGGCAAATATATAGACTATTAAAAGCATATTTCAAAGGCTCTGTTGCTTGAAGGTATGTCTGTTTCTTGCAGCTCTAATCCCTTGAGGAAACCACCACACCTGTGCATCTCACAAAGCAGCTGTCTGAACAAACAGAAAGCTCGGCGAGCTTCTAAACTCTTTGGCACTTGAATAACTCTGGATCTCTTCCAAATGACCGAGATTAAAGTCAGATATACGACCTCTTTGAAATACATTCAACTCCCAGCAAATGACCTTTTAATATCGTTGAAAAGGGGCTTTAATGAGAAGAGGAGGAGGCAAAGGTCCATCCATCATTTAAAGTAAGAAAGCAACATGATGGCACGGTGTGTAAACAGTAGCCTTTAATCAGAGTGACGGCCTCTGAGACGGGGCAGAAAACGTGGGTTGTTCAGGATCTGCTGGATAAATGTGGGAGGATTCAAATCATTATACAATGGATGTAAAATAGACAATAAAATGAAGATATAAAAAATGACCTCCTGAAAAGAGGTTGCTGAGCACATTGATTTCTTTAGACATTAGATTGCTTTTCAGTATAAAAGGATAAAAGTAAAGAATAAAAACATCCATATCTTCCGCTTTATCCTCTATTAGGGTTGCGGGGGGGTTCACATGCCCATCCAGGGGAGAACAGTTCAGGCGCTGAGCAGATACACCCAGGACAGGACGCCAATCTATCACTGGACACACACTCACTCTCACAAACACACTCTATATGGGGCAATTTGGAGAATTCAATTGAACTTGTCCATGTCTTTGGACTGTGGGAGGACACACAAGTGGACACGGAGAGAACATGGAAACTCCACCCAGATTGGGATTCGATTCGGGAATCCCAAGTGCTGGGGGGGGGTTCCCCATGGCCATCCATGGGAGAACATTTCGGGCACTGGGCAGATACACCCAGGACAGGACGCAATCTATCTCTGGGCACACACACAAACACACAAACACACACACACATACACAAACACACAAACACACACACACATACACACACACACTCACACAGACACAAAAACACACAAACAAACACACACACACACACACACACACATACACAAACACATACACACACAAACACACACCTTTCACATCTTACAATTAAAGAATTCATTCATTCATTATCTCCCGCTTTATCCTCTATTAGGGTCGCGGTGGGGTTCCCCATGCCCATCCAGGGGAGAACGTCTCGGGCGCTGGGCAGATAGACCCAGGACAGGGCGCCAATCCATCGCTGGGCACACACTCACTCACACAGACACACGCTATATGGGGCAATTTAGAGAACTCAAATGACTTGATCCATGTTTTTGGACTGTGGGAGGAAACCGGAGAACCCGGAGGAAACCCACACAGACACGGGGAGAACATGGAAACTCCACCCAGATGGGGATTCGAACCGGGAATCCCTAGTGCTGAGAGGAGAACATGCTAACCACTAAACTACCGTGCAACCCAGAATTAAATAATTACAAGAAATACTGTAATTTCATGAAAAAAAATTCTAGAAAAAAAATCAGCAGAACACACGGCGTGTATTTCAGTTGCCTCCTGTTTCCTCAGCTTCCCGTTCACAACACCAAAGCTGTCACAACATGCTTGAAATAGCACAGATGTCTTTCCTAAGAATCTTTTAAGTGTGCTAATCTGTGATTTGTAAAGTGTAGTAGCACTTAATCATTTATTCATTCATTATCTTCTGCTTTATCCTCTACTAGGGTCACAGGGAGGGTTCCCCATGCCCATCCAGGGGAGAACATTTCAGGCGCTGGGCAGACACACACCCATGGACACACACACAAACACACTCTATATGGGGCAATTTGGACCATTCAATTTACTCCTAATCCATGTTTTTGGACGGTGGGAGGAAACCAGAAAACCCGGAGGAAGCCCACATGGACATGGGGAGAACCCTGGATCCCTAGCGCTAAGAGGCTAATGTGCTAACCACTAAACCACCATGCCCACACCTAGCCATAATAAATTATAATATATAGAAACGAGTGAATGCTGTTCCTTTGTATGAGTTTGAATTCATTTATTTATAGTTCACTTTATACGACAGGCTTAGGGGTTAGCATGTTCTCCTCTCAGCACTAGGGATTCCCGGTTCAAATCCCAATCTGGGTGGAGTTTCCATGTTCTCCCCTGTCTGTGTGGGTTTCTTCCAGGTTTTCCGGTTTCCTCCCACAGTCCAAAAACATGGATCAAGTCAATTGAATTCTCCAAAATGCCCCATATAGAGTGTGTTTGTGTGAGTGAGAGTGTGTCCAGCGATGGGTTGGCGTCCTGTCCTGGGTGTATCTGCCCAGCGCCCGAAACCTTCTTCTCTGGATGGGCATGGGGAACCCCCCTGCGACCCTAATAGAGGATGAAGCAGAAGATAATGGATGGACGGATGGACGGATGGATTTATACAACAGTGAATGAAGCAGCTTTACAATGTTCTGAGATCAACACCCAAAAATCAAATGAAACTTAGCTTTTTAAAATTTGCTTTTTAAAAGCAAAAAACCTGACAATATGAGGAAGAGGAGGAGGGACCTATCATTTTCGGGAGACTGTACAGTGTTACAAGTGTTTGATCCAACAGGGATGAAATGCATGGCATAATAAACAGCAGTATTTGAGTTCAGTATTTGAGGTCTTGGGAATGATCCCTGCAGTCCTCATTAAAGATGAAGCTGCTCTGCAGTTCAGAGGTGCATCAAGCTTTTCAAAAATGGGGGTGTTCTGGGATGGGAAACTAAAACCCTAGTATCATTTTAATTCCTAAAATGGGGGGTGGACTCGTGTTTCAGCAAACGTGGGGTGTTAAAACACCCTTTCCCTCCGTTTGCTTCGTTACTGCTGGGGTTGTTAATGTAGCATCAACAGGGATTCTGACGATTTCAAAAAACATAATTAACGACATGAAATGTTCTGTCTTCATTAACAAGAATCAGCTCTCTCTCTCAGTTCTGACTGGATTAACATAAAAACCATAAAAAAGCGTATTGTTTTTATTCTTGGGGGCAAGGTGGTTTAGTGGTTAGCATGTTCTCCTCTCAGCACTAGGGATTCCCGGTTCGAATCCCAATCTGGGTGGTGATTCCATGTTCTCCCCGTGTCTGTGTGGGTTTTCTCCGGGTTCTCCGGTTTCCTCCCACAGTCCAAAAACATGGATTAATTGAATTCTCCAAATTGCCTAAAGTCTCACAGTCTAAAAACATGGATCAAGGTCAATTGAAATTGCCCCATATACAGTGTGTTTGTGAGTGTGTCTGTCTGTGAGAGTGAGTGTGTGCCCAGCGATAGATTGGCGCCCTGTCCTGGGTGTATCTGCCCAGCGCCCAAGACGGAGTTTCTATGTTCTCACATGGTCCCGAATGGGTTTCCTCCCACAGTCCAAAAACATGGATCAAGGTCAATTGAATGCTCCAAATTGCCCCATATAGAGTGTGTTTGTGTGTGTATGGCACCCTGTCCTGGGTGTATCAGCCCAGCACCCCGTGATGTTCTCCCCTGGATGGGCATGGGGAAACACCGCCACCCCCCTCGACCGTAGTAGATTAAGATGAAGGTAATGAATGAATGAATGGCTGGATGATTTTGACAAAAACATTTTTATGGCGAGCAGAAATATTTAAAAATATTTACAGTTCAAATTTATTTTTCTAAAATGACTCTAAAGCAAAGAATGTTTTGATTTGTTTCTTTGACTTTTGTGAATCAGTATAATTTTTGTATATTTTTTAGCAGCGTGTTCATAGTCGACATAATTTTGAAAGAGATATTTTATAGAGATCCTTTATTGATTTAAAGTTATATAAATTCATTCATTCATTCATTATCTCCCGCTTTATCCTCTAGTAGGGTCGCGGTGGGGTTCCCCATGCCCATCCAGAGGAGAACGTTTCGGGCGCTGAGCAGATAGACCCAGGACAGGGCGCCAATCCATCGCTGAAGTTATATAAAGTTGAAGTTTATTTATTGTGGAATAAACCTAAAGTGAGTTTTGAGTTTTGGCCCCTGGTGCAATTGGGTTTGACACCTCTGCTTTATTGTATAAACTTGGACTAAATGTAATGGCACCATTTTGAACAGCTGACCTCGCTCTTTTTCAGGTCAGTCAGCTTAATGCTGACACATCGGTGGTCTGGGTGGTCCTTTGGTGTAGTAGTGTAAGTAGTGGCTGAGGGCCCACTGACAAAACCAAACTTTTTAAAAACTGTCAATCCTCCGTCGTGCGGTCCTAATTCAGGAGGACTCATAAAGTGCTAATGTTTCCTTAGCCACACTTCCTGATTCCTGTGTTTTAAAACCACTGCAGCAAACTCTCAAACATCTGGAAATGAGGAGCTTCAAACTGAGAAACTGAGAAACTGAGAAACTGAGAAACGTAAAGATGACTTTTGTTGCTTCACAAGCTCTATTTTGGAATGGATTCATTTTAATGCACACACAAACACACATACACACATACACACAAACATACACACACACACACAAACACACATACACACACACAAACACACACACACACACACACACACATACACACACACACACAAACATACATACACACACAAACATACATACACACACACACACACACACACACACACACACACACACACACACACACAAATACACACATACACACACACACACACACACAAACATACATACACACATACAAACACATACACAAACACACATACACAAACACACACACACACACACACAAACACACATTCATACACACATACACACACACACACACACACACAAACATACATACACACATACAAACACATACACAAACACACATATACACACACACACACACACAAACATACATACACACATACAAACACATACACAAACACACATACACACATACACACACACACAAACATACATACACATACACACAAACACACACAAACACACACACACACAGACACACATAAACACATACACACACACAAACACACATGCAAACACAAACACACATACACAAACACAAAAACACACACACACACACACACACACACACACACACATATACACATATACACATACAGATACACAAACACACATGCTAACCACTAAGCCAACATGCCGCCCTGTCAAAATCATATAAATTTTAAATATAAGCATGTTTCAAAATAAACATATCGACAAGCCATTAATTATAATAATTCATTCATTCATTATCTTCCGCTTTTATCCTCTATTAGGGTCACGGGGGGGTTCCCCATGCCCATCCAGGGGAGAACGTTTCGGGCGCTGGGCAGATACACCCAGGACTGGGCGCCAATCCATCGCTGGGCACACACTCACTCACACAGACAGACACACTCACAAACACACTCTATGTGGGGCAATTTTGGAGTCAAGTCAAGTCAAGTAATTTATTTATATAGCGCTTTTTACAACAGTACATTGTCACAAAGCAGCTTTACAGAATGAAAAGCCTTTAAACCCCCAAAGAGCAAGCCGAAGTGACAGTGGCAAGAAAAAAACTCCCTGTTATGTTGTTATTTGAGGAAGAAACCTTGGGAGGACCAAGACTCAGTGGGGGACTCATCCTCCTTGAGCGGCCGGGCAGCAACAACAGTGTAGAACAGCCATGTCCAGATACTAAACAAATGGAAAAACTAACAACTAGAGAACTATATGTGAGTCCATTAGGGGGCGTCCTGCAGACAAAGGAAGGGAGTTAGAGCTAATAATAAAGCACGGCATTTAATTAATAAGTAATTAATTGACACAGTGCAGCATGTGACTCCGGCATCACTGACTAGAGCAGCAGAACTAAAAGAGGCAGATACTGCAGACTCTACATAGTTGAGAGGGCGCCCCGGAACAGCATCATTCCAGCGCCACACCCCCCCATTAATGATGAGGTGGGTGAAGAGGTGAAATGCCAGCATACACAATTTTGGAGAACTCAATTGACTCGATCCATGTTTTTGGACTGTGGGAGGAAACCGGAGAACCCGGAGGAAACCCACACGGACACGGGGAGAACATTGAAACTCCACCCAGATGGGGATTCGAACCGGGAATTCCTAGAGCTGAGAGGCGAACTTGCTAACCACTAAACCACCGTGCCGCCTAATTATACTAATAAATCAATGTAATTGTATTATGAGCAGGATTTCCTCCAGATTTTTGACTTTGAAACTTATGCATTATAGTTTAAAGATTAATACAATTGTAGTGTGATGTCAGAACTGTGGTGTAAAAGACAGTGTGAGTGTGAGAGCAGTTAATATGCAGACCATCAAGTGTTCCAAAATCAACATTTGCCATCACTGAGTCTCGACAGAGTGATCGACAGAGGAGCAAGTGCTCTTGCATTGGGAGAAAGATGGCTCTGCACCTCGGTTTGCCCTCTCCTATCTCTGTTGCCCTCCTCCCAGTCGCTCCTCCATATCAGATTTTCCAACCGTCCCGTGCCAGGCTGCACCCAGTGTGTTTGTCTTATCTCGTGGGTGGGTGAGAGCGCAGTTTGAACCTGCATGCTGTTGCTGCATGGAGCCTGGACGAGCCTGGGTTTGAGAGAGAGGTCTAGTTTTTGCAGTCTGCCTTTAATTAGCTGGAGGATACCACCCGGAAAGTGTTTTTTAAAAGGTTGTCACTAGTCACCCATTGATGGATCTCTGCTATGACCCAGCCACCATCACTCAATGCCTAATTTAGTGCAGGGCAGGAAATAAGCAGCATAAGCGGGTAAATGCTGTGCTGTAATGATGAGTGGTATTTTGCGAAGCAGCAGTGGGTAGTCCATGCTTTGCCCATTCATAAAATTTGGAGGAAAAAGAAGGCGTTGCTTTTAATAAAAAGGCAGATGGCATCGCACCAAAACACTAATTAGGCCAAAAAGACTGGGTTTTGCTTCAGATTCGCACCTTTAACCAGCTGCACAAACTATACATTTGAGTCCTTTAAAGCCAATTTGCTTGTTTTATTTTTACTCCATTATATTTATACATACGTTTGGATTATACTATACATATTTAAAGCTATCCGTAGTTTAATGTCATTCAATTAGCAGCAAAGCACACTGTACAGCATGAATGCTGCTAACTGAAATAATCTGTTCCGTCATATTGCAGTGGAAGTAAATTTATTTCATAAATAAAATGTATTTATTTCATCCATCCATTATCTTCCGCTTTATCCTCTATTAGGGTTGCGGTGGGGGGGGGGGAGTTCCCCATGCCCATCCAGGGGAGAACGTTTCGGGCGCTGGGCAGATACACCCAGGACAGGGCACCAATCTATCGCTGGAAACACACTCACTCACACAGACACAGTCTATATTGGGCAATTTGGAAAACTCAATTGACTTGATCCATGTTTTTGGACTGTGGGCGGAAACCAGAGAACCTGGAGGAAACCCACGTAGAAACGGGGAGAACATGGAAACTCCACCCTGATAGGGATTCGAACCGGGAATCCCTAGCACTGAGAGGCGAACATGCTAACCACTAAGCCACCGTGCCGCCCCTATGTATTTATTTCATTCATTCATTCATTATCTCCCGCTTTATCCTCTATTAGGGTCGCGGTGGGGTTCCCCACGCCCATCCAGGGGAGAACGTCCCGGGCGCCAGGCGACAGACCCAGGACAGGGCGCCAATCCATCGCTGGGTACACACTCACCCACTCAAACACACTCAATATGGGGCAATTTTTGAGAATTCAATTGACTTGATCCATGTTCCATGATCCATGTGGGAGGAAACCGGAGAACCCGGAGGAAACCCATGCAGACACGGGGAGAACATGGAAACTCCACCCAGTTGGGGATTCGAACCGGGAATCCCTAGCACTGAGAGGCGAACGTGCTAAACCACTAAGCCACCGTGCCGCCCTCTATGTATTTATTTATAATGTAAAATTAATTTGTAATTGCATCTTATCTCAGTATCTTCCACTTAATTCTCTACTAGGGTCGCACAGGAAGAATGTTTTGGTCCTTGGGCAGATACACCTAGGGTCCATTGCTGGGCACACACACACACACACACACACACACACACACACACACACACAATATATATACATTTACATTTACATTTGGTCATTTATTGGACGCTTTTATCCAAAGCGACTTACAAAGTGAGCACAGGGTTTAAACACAACAACCCTGGAGCAATGAGGGTTGAGGGTCTTGCTCAAGGACCCACATTGGTAACTTCAGGGGACCTGGGATTTGAACCGCCAACCTTCAGATTGATAGCCCAACGCCCTAACCACTGAGCAACCACATATATATATATATATATATATATATATATATATATATATATATATATATATATATATATATATATATATATATTCATTCATTCATTATCTCCCGCTTCATCCTCTATTAGGGTCGCGGTGGGGTTCCCCATGCCCATCCAGGGGAGAACATCTCGGGCGCTGGGCAGATACACCCAGGACAGGGCGCCAATCCATCGCTGGGCACACACTCACACACTCAAACACACTCTATATGGGGCAATTTAGAGAACTCAATTAACTTGATCCATGTTTTTGGACTGTGGGAGGAAACCGGAGAACCCGGAGGAAACCCACACGGACACGGGGAGAACATGGAAACTTCACCCAGATGGGGATTCGAACCGGGAATCCCTAGCGCTGAGAGGCGAACGTGCTAACCACTAAGCCACCGTGCCGCCATATATATATATATATATATATATATATATATATATATATATATATATATCATATTTATCCTATATATATATTATCTCAATTTATCCTACATATATATATATATATATATATATATATATATATATATATATATATATATATATATATATATATATATATATATATATGTAGGAGAAATTGAGATAAGGGAAATTTAGACAATTCACCAATTCACCTTGAACCCATGTTTTTGGGCTGTGAGACGAAACTGGAGATCCAGGAGGAAACCCATGTTTCAACACCACCATGCCATAACCACAGTGGCTTTCATAACAATATAAAAATGACCTTTTTTTAGTTTTTTGCAGTCATTTATATAAAAATAGAATTCTTTTCATAAACAAAACTTTGCCGTTGTACTTTTGTACTTTCATCACTTTAGGTAAGAGGTGCACCAACTTTGATCGATATCTGAAATGTATTTAAGCCAAAGTAACTGACATTTTTGAAAATATTTGTTCTTCTCATTGCTGTCCTGGTCCTGGTGGCTCCCTCCACACACAGTTAGTGTTGTCTGAGTGGAAAAGTCTGAATTAGTGATTTCTTCTGTAACTTGCAGTACAGATTATCAAGGACAAAGTATGTAGAAGGTTGGAGAATGACACCTTCTTGTGAGTTTCTGTCTTCCTGAATGAACCTGTATTTGGGTCGGTTAATCCAGTCTGCGTCTGTTACAAAGGAAAGCACATGACCTCTGAGCAGTTGAGCGAGTGCCATTGTGTAGAAATTGGATACTGGGGTAGCGGGGACAGCCAGAGCATTACATTAGACACTTTAGCAATTCTGAGCAGCTTGCAGTAGTACTCAGACTGTTACAACACATAAAGAAAAAACATAGTTATTAAACATCACGAGAAACCTGCCTTTAAAACATTTGTATTACTTTGAGTAAAAGCATTTATTAAGTTAATGTACATCTTCAAATAATAAGTTCAAGTTTTTTACCATGGTACATTCAATAGCTAAAAATATGCTGACTTTTCTAACTAATAAATGAAATTTGTAATGTTTTTTTAGTTCCAGTAAAAGCACCAGCTTTAGTGTTTTCCATGAAGCTAAAAATGAATTCAACAGCACATATTATTCTAGGTTAGTTATTATTTAGTTAGGTATTTAATAATAGGGTGGCATAAGGGCATAGTGGTCAGCAGGTCCACCTCTCAGCACAGGCGACTCAGGTTTCCTGTGTCCACATAGGTTTCCCCAGGTTCTCCTGTTTCCTCCCACAGTCTATAAACATAGATTCAAGGTAACGTGAATGCTTTAAATTGCCCCTATATAGTGTGTGTTTGTGTATGTGTCTGTGTGAGTGAGTGTGCCCAACGATGGTTTGGCACCTTGTCCTGGGTGTATCTGCCCAGCGCCCAAAACGTTCTCCCCGGAACTGGCATGGGGAACCTTACTGCGTTGGGAAAAAAAGTGGAAGATAATGAATGAATGAATTTAATAATAGGGTGGCACAGGGCATAGTGGTCAGCATGCCCACCTCTCAGTACTGGGGATCCAAATTCAAATCCAGATCTGGGTAAAATTTCCATGTTTTCCATGTCAATGTGGGTTTCCCCGGGTTGTTGGGTTTCTTTCCACAGTGTAAAAACATGGATTTAAGGTGAATTGGCTGCACCAAGTTGTCCTATGTAGTGTCTGTGTGAATGAGTGTGTGTCCAGCAATGGGTTGGTGTCCTTCCTTGTGTATCTGCCCAGTGCCTGAAACGTTCTCCTTTGAATGGGCATGGGGAACCCCCCCCCCCAAACCCTTAGTACAGGATTAAGTGGAAATGAACGAGATGAGAAGTTAATGATTAAACTATATATATATATATATATATATATATATATATATATATATATATATATATATATATATATATATATATATATATATATATATATATATATATATATATATACACACACACAAATATATATGTGTGTATATATGCTTTTTTATCATGTATTAATAATTATATACATCTGATGGTGTTTTATAATCAATATAAGAGAGATAATACAAAATCAATTAAATATTGCTTTAATATGAATGCATCAAATAATTTCATGTCAGTTTTTCTTAAAATAATAATTTCAATTCAGCAAAGCTGCATTCCAAACTAATTTTAAAATTTTAAACTTTTTATCTGATAATTATTACATGAAACCTTCAAAATAAACAAAAAAATATTAAAACTATAACACTTTATATGTTTCTTTAATTAATATATGACTAAGACACCCACTTTTAATATAACTTTCATTCATTCATTCATTATCTCCCGCTTTATCCTCTATTAGGGTCGCGGGGGGGTTCTCCATGCCCATCCAGGGGAGAACGTCTTGGGCGCTGGGCAGATAGATCCAGGACAGGGCGCCAATCCATCGCTGGGCACACACTCACTCACACAGACACACTCTATATGGGTCAATTTAGAGAACTCAATTAACTTTATCCATGTTTTTGGACTGTGGGAGGAAACCGGAGAACCCGGAGGAAACCCACGCGGACACGGGGAGAACATGGAAACTCCACCCAGATGGGGATTCAAACCGGGAATCCCTAGAGCTGAGAGGCGAACGTGCTAACCACTAAGCCACAGTGCCGCTAATATAACTTTAATTTAATACATTTAATTTAACTTTTATATAACTAAAAGGTGAATAAAAACCAGGATGAGGTTTATTAAATATGACAAAACAATGACAAAAAAGTATTGGGACACCCCCACAATCACTAAACACTTGCTGTTTCCTCAGTCTCGTTCAGCATTGCTGTTTAACCTCACAAAAGCTCTTCTTTGAAATTTCCCACAGAGACACTTCAAATTCCTGTGCAAAGACTTCCCAGAATAGTAGAAGCTCTTTTAGCTGGAAGAGGGGACACGCTAAAAATAGGATGTCATAACTCCGGATGGAGGGCGGCACGGTGGCTTAGTGGTTAGGACGTTTGTCTCTCAACAATGGGGATTCAGGTTCGTATCCCAATCTGAGCGGCGTTTCCTTGTTCTCCCTGTGTCCACATGGGTTTTTTCCCACAGTCCAAAAACATGGATTTAAGGTAAATAGAATTCTCTAAATTGCCCCATGTAAACTGTTTTTGTGGTGAACGAGTGTGTCAAGCGATAGATTGGCGCCCTGTCCTGGGTTATTCACCTAGCGCCTGAGACGTTCTCTCCTGGATAGGCATGGGGAACCTCCCACGACCCTTGTACAGGATTAAGCGGAAGATAATGAATGAACTAATGAACTCCCATGCAATGTGTACATATATCCATCCATCCATTATCTTACGCTTGATCCTCTATTAGGGTCGTGGGGGGGTTCCACATGCCCATCCAGGGGAGAACGTTTCTGGGCGCTGGGCAGATACACCCAGGACAGGGTGCCAATCTATCGCTGGGCACACACTCACACACACACACTCACTCTATATGGGGCAATTTGGAGAACTCGATTGACTTGATCCATGTTTTTGGACTGTGGGAGGAATCCGCAGAACCCGGAGGAAACCCACGCGGACACGGGGAGAACATAGAAACTCCACCCAGATGGGGATTCGAACCGCTGAGAGACACACGTGCTAACCACTAAACCACCCATGTGTACATTGTACTGTATTGTACTTGAATTAACTTTATTTTAACCAACCGACATATGTATAACATTTAGGTGTCTATTAAATACACTGTTTTAACGTTTTTAAAGGTCAGCACACACACATCAATATCTGTACAGTATTGCCCTTTCAAACACATCTTTATGAGAATGAGTAATGATTATTTCCTGCAAGGTTCTTGTCCCAGAGAATGTAGCATTAACCCTTCTGCCCTTGCTGATGTCATAGATTTTATATGTGTGCAGTTCTAACTGCATGAATCACTGCTTTCTGACCTTTGTTCTACTTAATTGTTCCGTATATGTCATGCACGTGTTTCAGTTCGGCTCTAACGTTCATCCTGTGAAGTCTAACCAGACCATGCATGTTCAACCTATAAACTCATTACGTCCATTGGACAAGTCCCACCCGGAGGGTATTAGGCCCGGTCCATGGCCCAGCCTTTGACCAAGCTAAAAGCCGCGGCGAGCAAATGGGTGAGGCTCTCAGTACTAGAGTTCAGGGCCATTGTGGGTGAAAAGAGCACGGAAACTCCAACATAAAGCTCACATTTTAGTCACTTCCTCTGAGCGGGAAATAAAGGATGCCTCCCACAAGGAAAGAAACCACCTCCACATCCGCAGCCGAGTACAAAAGGAAGAACAAACTAGGATAGTAAAAAGACACACCTCAAAGCACGCAGCCTCACTGTTTAAACAGTCTCTGAGAGCCAGCTTTGAGGACAAAATAAAGAAAGGCAAGTAAAAGAGCCTGCGAAGTGAGATACACAATAGA